>CM068840.1:108328826-108678826 GCA_028554795.2 Sinohyriopsis cumingii | reverse complement strand
TGTTTCGGAAAGAAGTCACAGTATCTAACTAAGATATATATACTTGTTTTACTTATTCAGTAAGTCGTATACTCTCTCTCTCTCTCTGCTTTAGAACGATCGTCTTCTGTTGGTTTTGTTTATTTAGCTCGATCCAGTCTGTGTATCAGTTTGTCTGAAACTGAAACCATAGAACCAGTCAAGACAGTCTGTGTATCAGTTTGTCTAAAACTGGAACCGGTCGAACCAGTATTTGTATCAGTTTGTCTCAAACTGGAACCAGTTAAGCCAGAATGTGTATCAGTTTGTCTAAGACTGGGGCCAGTCGAGCCAGTCTGTGTATCAGTTTGTCTAAAACAATCTTCTTCGGCAATATACTGACCTTTAGCGTGTGGCTAACATGTGAATAATGCTAATTTATTTCCTACAGCAGTAAATGATACTACTACCACTGCCACTACTGCTACTACTACTACTACTACTAGTACTGCTGCTACTACTATAATATTATTGTTATTATTATTTGCAGCATCACCACAGTATAATTTATTGTTATCATTAATTAAAATGATTTTATTGAAGAATTTTAAGCTACAAAGTTAGAACTATCACGGATATATGATATTTGACCAATAAAAGGTTAAGAATTAACCTAATTATGATATTTTCCGAATGATTCACATATCTTAATCAGGGTATTTGCCGTATGATTTATATAACCTAATCAGTAAACTTGCCATGATTCACATATCTTTATCCGGGTATTTGCCGTATGATTCATATAACCTAACCAGGGTACTTGCCGTATGATTCACATATCTTAATCCGGGTATTTGCCGTATGATTCACACAACCTAATCATGGCATTTTCCGCTTGATTCACATAACCTAATCAGGATATTTGCGGTATGATTCACACATCTTAATCCGGAAATTTGCCGTATGAGTCAAGAACCTAACAGGGTACTCGCCGTACAGTTCACACGTATTAATCCGGGTATTTGCCGTATGATTCACTAAATCTAATCATCATATTTCCATATGATTCACACATCTTAATCCAGGTATCTGCAATCCCATCAGGTTATTCTTCTCACCCATTGTATTATCTGTACGATTCACATAACCTGATCGTGGTATATTTCATATGTGAAACACAAATTTGTATGATTTACATAACATGATCATGGCATTTTCCAATTGATTCAAACAGCCTTAGCCTCTTTAATTAACAAAACCCCATAGCACATGAACCTTAAAGCGGTTAACATATAAGATCATCTCTGCTAACCAAAACTTAACACCTTGTATAATTGCATTCAAATTTACCTTGTTTTAAAATTTCGTTTTTACGAAAGACGAAAGACAATGTCACAACAAGGTCGTTACAAAAGTTGTATAAATACACGATCAATTTTGGTGTAATAAATATAGAAAATAGTGCACAGTCTCATATATATATATATATATATATATATATATATATATATATATATATATATATATATATATATATATATATATATATATATATATATATATATATGCGTGTCAACCTTTCACTCAACCCACTCTGTACAAGCATGTTTCTAATCATTTGATATTATCTACAGATAGATTAATCAAAATATGATAGTATTTTTTCTCTTATGTAATGCATTTGCGGATTGATTTAGTTATCAACCTACAGCGTTTGCAAAAAAGATCAAATAAGAAAGCAATTTGCTTTCTTAAGTGGAGTTGTGGAGGAAACGCGAGTCAACTCAAGTACCTTTTGTTCGAGAGTGTCTCGCCGGTTTTGATGGAGCTCTTCGTCAATGCAGACGAATCTATTATCTTGAGATTGCATTGTTATCTTTACAGACATTACGCTTAATTATTCTGTAAAGATTTAAATGCCTCTTTTAAATAGTGCTGATAAAAGCACGTGATCAATTATTTTAAGGAGTTTGATGCTATTTCCTTTTTGAGATGGTGCTGTTTGAAGGGCATTTAGTTGTTTGTTTGGACTGCGTAGGCAGTTTTTGAAAGTTTTGTTACAACGGACACCCTCTTCCACATATTTTTTCTTTGCATGAATTGAAAAGTAATTATACAACCAGTCATGCGCCTCTGCATACCATTAACCATAAAATATCTAAGAAACTGGATATAATGCAGAGATTGAGCAGGTCATGTGTGTGTGTGTGTGTGTGTGTGTGTGTGTGTGTGTGTGTGTGTGTGTCAAAGATTTCAAAAGGGCCCTGAATTTCCTCGAAAGAGCACCAAATGAAACCTCTCTGTGCCTATTTATTCAAAATGTCAATTGTACCCAATAAACCTGCGCAAGAATATAAAGATGGTTAAATTTCATGTGACCAGTGACTGTACGTTTAAGTGTGTATGTTTTTGTTGTTAGTCTGGGGGGAGTCCAAAAAACCCTGGACCCCCTTCCCGTTTTCCGATCCGACCCTATAATGTGGAAGTCTACCTGACCCATATCTTAAAAGGTAGTTGTCACTAGACTTGCTCTTGTTTAATTTATATTTACTTGGCATCTATGTTTAAAAAACAAATTTAGTCTGCAATTGCACATTAAACAAAATGTGACGAAGACCTATTAAATAATGTCCAGCGTTTTAACAAAAGCTGGTGTTTGATGGTTTTATATTTGTTTGTTTTCTTTAGGTATATCGTATACTAGTGTCTCCGTCACATAAGAAGACTATTCATATTCATACTGGGAAAATTTTTTATTTTCTTTTATCGATATTTCACTTTATATAACCTTTACATTCTCTTAAAGATGAAATACTGCAAACGTAAAATATTTATTTCATTTGATTCGATTTATCGCCACAACACTATTTCCCTTTTAAAAATCTACATCTATATATATATATATATATATATATATATATATATATATATATATATATATATATATATATATATATAGATAGATAGATAGATAGATAGATAGATAGAGAGATAGATTTTTCCAGTTGTTTTACGGGAGACTAAAACAAAATAATAAACATGCAGTTTTGAGTTAATTTGGTCTTATACGTTGCCGTAGTGACCATACATAAATACATGTATATTCTCCGATATCTAAATTTAGTCAAAGTACGAAATGAAAATATTTAAAAAAATGTTTTGCATTGATTCACTATTTCTCGCCCATGCGATAAAGAAATCTAGCCGTTCGCTAACGTTGCATTCTATTACCTCTGGTTGTTGTCTCAGTTATGGTGCCCTCCTGCCAGCGAGAGAATATCTATCTTAATAACTCCTTTCTTCAAACGTTAAAAGTTATTGTCATTATCAAAATGTATTATTTCGTGTCATTTTCAAGTGGCATCCATTAATTAAACTTCGCAATACTATCCAATGTTTTTGTTTTTATTTTCTCAGGCGTAGAATTGTGTACTTTGGATCGACCGGTCACACTACTACCTTCTCTAACATATTCGTATTACTGCGCTGTTTGCAAAACGATAGCTCGTGACCCATCATCCTCTTGATACAATACAGAAATGCAAAAGTTACAACTGTTAAATTATAATTTGTTTCCTTTGTTATGAGCCAGAGATCCAGCATGATTCTACTTCTATAATTAGTTAGATTGTCACTAAACGCTTGAAGACAGAATGACCTGTAGAAAATGCTAAGATAATAAAGTAATCGATGAATGCTGTATTTGTTGAATGTACTTGGCAACAAAAATGGAAGGTTATATTAAAAGGAACAAACTGGTTGAGGAACATTAGTCTGTTGGAGTTTGCACTGAGACAAGGAAATTTCAGTCAAGCGGTTACATTATTTGTGTTCTTTCTCGGCAATGCCTCGCGGGAACAAAATAATGTAACCTTTCCACTGCGATTTCTTTTCCACGGTGTGAACCATACCATAGATTCTATTAATGTCAGCATTTGAAAAATCGTATTTCATCATGAATTATCAATTTGTATGAAAATCTGTTACTATTATTTTAGCATCATCAGCCCTTCATTTGTTCACTGAAAAGGAAGGGAGATGCATAACATGGCTTTGAAAATTACACCTGAGCGGACATTATGAAACATGGGAGGTAAGAGGCCCCCCTCCTAATATAAAGGCAAGTATAAGGATAGTTATCTATCTTGTGTATTGTCTAAATTATGAGAGTTGTAAAACTCAGAAAAGGAAGATTTGAATTTCAACAGAATCGCTGCAAGATACAATGGCTGACTGTCCCAAAATACTTATTAAGAAACACACATTTTTTGTAATCTGAATGAGCAGCTTGTATTTTTTGGTCCATATTTGAGTAGCTTGTTTTCCTAAAATTGACGTGGTTGGTCTTAAAACAAATTTAGTCCTAAAAGTGTTGCATTTAGTGCTAAAATTTATGCATTTATCATTGGTCGCTTTCCGTAACACGCAACAGTAACAATTTCAGAGCATTATTTCTGTATCGCCACGAACAAAGAAATATGAAAAATGAATATAATCAACCCATTTCCGAGAAGCTGCTGAGACGTAAACTTTTCACAAAATAATATCTTGAGGTGGTTCAACGTTTCAAAGCGAGATGCAATTTTGGCGCGTTGACTAAAAGCGTTCAGTCGGCACGGCGCTAATTTTATATAATTAAAAACCAAAGTATTTAATTCTGAGTGGAGGCAACAATAGATACTTTTTAAGACTGATTATTAGTAATTGGATATGTCGATTGCGACTCCCCATTACAGCTTAACAGCGGGACGAAACAATGATGCCTTGGCGCCGTTTCGGGACGAATTAAAAAAACTCTACAGACTTTCGGAGACAGAGATGATGCAGTGTTCCGATTTAATCCTTCAACATTTAAATAATTAGAATAAGGTGCAACGTTTTCTTGCACATTCTGACTGGGCATCAAGTAAAGGATGCACATTGCCAATGAAGTCAACGTCTTCCTCGCAACTCTGAAAACATAATCATTGCATTTTTACTTTATCAATACTACGCAGCTTGCTACATCAGTGTCGCGTTATAAAACTTTGGTACTTGTTAGACGTTAAATGATTTAACTGCGACTTCTGTGTACCATTCAATGATCAAAAACAAGAATGGGTATACATCAATATTATACTCGTTAAGAGTGTTGTGAAAGAAAATGAGGAAGTCAATAAAAAGTGTATGACAACTTGTAAATCATTAAAACGTGTAAAACACCTTGGAAAGTCAATAAAAAATATATGGCACAGTGGGAAGTCTCTACAAAGTATATGACACCTTGGGAAGTCGTTTTTTAATTTATTGGCTTTGCGTGGTTTTTGTTTCGGAATTCCGATGTGAGCTCACTAATTTGTCAAAATGATAATTCTCTCAAAATGCATATATTTCCATTTGCGTTGGACACATGGAAAAAAAGTTTAGCCTTCAGATACAAAGTGTATATTCTAAAGGTCACAGTGACTTCATGTTGTCTGAAATCATATTAAAAAGACAAATATTTAAAATCTTTAGTACAAATCTAACGCCTTCCTGAGGAGCAGCAGAATGGAATGTAGTTTGTAATGAATTATTGACAGGGTAAGGTGGCATTTGATATCGTTTAAAAGTCGCTTGTCTTAAATCCACTCAGTTCTGGCATTTTTTTTTTCTCGATCATAGGGGTTTGATAGTTATTATATAAAACTAAATATGTAAACAATGATTTGATTTAAAAAGAACATATCAAGCATATACATGTAGCATACACTTTGACATTAAAAAAACAAAAACAACGAGGATTAGATAAATTATTATAGATGATCCAAAAGGGTATTCCGTCTAAATTAGATGATATCTGTGGTATTAAGAAAAATGACACTTTCATCGGCAAATGAATTCGTGGATTTGGTATTTATAGTAGAGTAATAAATGTTTGTTGTGTCGTTACAGTTTTGCCTTGTAGCAAAAACGAAATCTATAAAACTTCGAGCTCAAGTTAAATAGAGAGCTCGTCGCACACAAATCTTAATGGCTACCTGTTTCCGTTGGGACAAACATCATTGAAAAAGGCACTATGAATGATACTTGTGAAAAAGTTACGATCAGACGCAGCTAATATACATAAGGCTGGTACTCCTTATTTAATAGATCATTTTAATCAACCAGATCATTTTTAAACTAACAGATCATTTTAATTTAATAGATCATTTTAATCTAACAGATCATTTTAATTTAATAGATCACTTCACTTTAATAGATCACTTTAATATAAAAGATCATTTTAACCTAACAGATCGTTTTAATATACCAGATCAATTTAATCTAACAGATCATTTCAATTTAATAGATCACTTTAATACAATAGATAATTTTACCGCAACAGATCATTTAAAAATAAAAGATCATTTTAATCTAACAGATCATTTTAATCTGCAGATATTTTCAATTTAATAGATCACTTTAATATAATAGATCATTTTAACCTAACAGATCATTTTAATATATCAGATCATTTTGATCTAACAGATCACTTTAATCCATCAGATCATTTTAATTTAATAGATCATTTTAATATAATAGATCATTTTAAACTAATAGATCATTTTAATTTATTTAAACCTTTCACTTTACCATCGGCATGGCTTATTCTCATGTTCAGACTGTGTATGAACCTCTTTGCTATTGCTTGTGTTGAAACAAAGTCACAATGAAGATTATTTTAAACGGGTAAAGATTCTAGCATAGAAAAGCAAAATGATGAAATAATTGCTCGTGATATTGATTTATTTCATTGCAAACGCATTAACATTTGCATTCAAAAATTGGCAAACTGTAACAGATTTAGTAGATGCCAGCATAGCTCTATATGGTTTTCTAGCAATTTAACCTTGTAGTTGGTGATTTGTACGATTGTGACTAAGATATATTGTAGATTTTGATTCAATTATTCAACATTAATAATATCTTCGTTGTCACCATTAGTAGTATTTTTTCATTACTAATCTAGGTTAAAGGCTTCTACCATCCCCATGACTTTGTATTCACATCGGTGCGGCGCGAGCATTGCTTGATTTGCACCAATGCTTGTGCGGCCACAATATTTAAATATGAGTGTAGCCCCAAATATCGGAAATGTATTACAGACAGAATCTTTGAGCCTGGGTGTAGTTTCCCGTGCAGCTGTACTCGCCAACCGATCAAGATTTGAATACAAATTCTGTATTATCTGAGAGCACAAAGGGGATAACTCTTGTATAAGGATGTGTTAAATTCTGATTTTGGCATGCACTCAATTCACAAAAAGAAAAAAGAATTAATAAAGAAGTTATTATTTGGCGTGCCGAATATCTCAGCCTAAATAGTACATTTCATGTCTTTATTTCCAGCCAAATAGAAGCTCAAAAATGTGAAAGATACTCAAATTATTGCCTGGTGAAAGTGCTGGCAATATCGGAACGAACTACAAATTATAATTCTAAGCTTTTATATGCTTGCGATGTACGGATATTCTTACAATAAGCCGTGTAACAGTACTTCAAAATGGCGTAGTTGTCATGCTGACCTATTAAGGGGGCGGGGGTGCACGCAAATGTTTTGTCATCAGCCTCTTAAATTCAAGTATGGAGTTTTTCACGCACTTGCGGTGTGCTCGGTGGCCTAGTCAGTAACCCTGTTCAACTGATAATCAGGAAATCGCCTATTCGATTTACACGAGAGAAAAATAACATTTTTCTTAATAATTGAGGAAACGTGGAAGTTTAGGCTGGTTGTGCACGATCAATAAAAGTCAATATTGCAACGTAAGGTCGATTACAAGTACGATGGCACGTATAATTCTTTGAGATGGACACTGGTTTAAACAAACTCTGGACATTCTAGTCTGTCGTTTGGAAGGCTATGGTTCGTCTGGGGTTGCATTTAATCCAACGTAATTGATACTGACTTCACAAGTTAGTCGGCCATAAGCTATCACGTGTAACAGCTTCCAATCAGCAACGTGCTCGTGATCTCAAAGATGCTGATTCACGAAGACAAGCCTAGCGGAGATTTATTTTTATAACACACAATTACTGTAGTTTATGTAAAGTCGAACAATTCACACATTGATGCATATCCTATTTTGAACGGATTGATGAGCATCTCTTCTATAGCATCATATTACCAAACCAATGGAGTGTTTCGAATGTTAAAGAAATTAATAAATCGATATTTTGCTTAAATATGTCATACAGCTTTGTCGAAGATGCTCTAAAGATATTGCATAATTTGTCAAATACATATCTTGATAAATTAATCGAATTTGGCATTATCTTGGAAAAGCAACAGGAAAACTTCTAACAGTTTACGTACACCGAGTTGTCAGTGTGTTAACCTAGTAACTAGGACAGAGAGTGTTGCAAGGATCATGATACTGAAAGAAATACTTTCTATGTTAATATAACAATTGGACCCAAACTCACGAACTAATGGTCAAAGATTTATAAACCCCGTTCCAAGTCTGCGGAGGCAAATAACCATACCTGAAATATACACACTATCCGAAGCGTTTAGAATTATTTGATGTGACACCGATAACGGTAGCATGAGAATTTAAGCAATACTTAGTGATGAATCATCTGAGCTCGTATGAGCGAAAATATACATAACGCTTAGTCTACATGAGTCTATTGATTTGTTTGTCACTGATTTTTCAGACTGCGTACTGTTTATTTACAAAATCCTCGTCCAGTATTTCAGATTACCATAAACTAATCACACTTATTCACTGCAAAAGGTTTATGCCTTCAAAATCGTGAACTATATGGCAACACTTCGCAGCATGAATACCGTAAATCACATCGGCTAGGGTGACGTGATGGTCTAGATGCTCGACCATGCCTTAAATTTAGTATCGGCATAAAGTCGAGTAAGCAGCTTAGCCATTCATGCGGATCTGCTCGCGACTAATATCGTAACGCAGCAGAGGCTAACTCAACCTATGATTTGTAGAAACTCCCAAACTTCTTAAGGAAACAAACACATGTGCCAATCAAATAATAGCCAGGACTGATCCTGCGAAAGAATAATTACAAAAATATCAGAAAATGACTTCCTTACATATAAGCAAGCAACATGAGATTCAACTAATTCAAGGCGCGCTAGAGCGAGGAATACGGACTATTAATATGTATGAGAAAAGCTGACATACTTATGATATTAGGACTTTCCCAGAAGCGCCACAGTTGACTGTAAAGCAACTTCTTGAAATGACAGTGCAGGCTTATATAAAGATTCCTACGTGAGTCAAACATGATGAAATAACACTGGTAGTTGTTGATAAATGAGAACATTGTAGCAGTATCGTACATACCATTACCACTGATGATACAGCAAAAGCACCTTGACTTTGAGATTCATAAGCGCTGCAGTGGTTTACAAGATTATCCGGCAATTATTCCGGTCGAATACGAGTAAGATAAAGACGCGGTAAGACCTTTTTCAATTTGCGCCCAGGAATCGTATCGACGTTACAGCGTTCAGATATATCCACAGTTAGGATGGAAATTATTCTCCATGTACTTTTGAGTATGCCACTTAAACATGAGAGTGATGATGCGTTCAAGACAACAAATCCGTGGATTCGAAGCGTCGCTCGTGTTTTTCTGAACCGTAAAGATGCTGAGATCCGTAACGATAAAATAGACAAAGCTTTTTTAAGGAAACGTTCACCAACGCAGGATATTATTTAAGACAGATGAGCGGAAAATTAACTGGATATTTCTCCATTAAATCATACTCGCGGGTAGAGTTTTATTCTATCACAACATGTATTCAAAAGTGTAAGGGGTTGTTTTCTGGTGGGTTTCCCGCTTAATTTAGTTTTCGTTATCTAGAGGTTGACCGACCTCGATGTTATTGCCCGGTTCGAGTAAATATAAATATAAGTGGTGAAAACTTATAGGTGAAATAGATAGGGATCTAAGCAGATATATAGAACAAACCAACACGAGCCCCCGTACATGTAAACAAATAAGTTAATCAATTACATAAAACAACTGTGAGAATTCATTACATCAGGAATATACTCTGCTTTTAGAAAAAAAGATTTCACCGAATTACAAAGAAACACAAATAGATCTAAATAAAATAGCCGATCTGTTTACTGATAGATTTAGTTCATCATAAGATCGAGCGAACAATCGAAGTCAACGTCTTGTACGATTGCATAACCTGCTTGTCGGTTCGCTCTACTTCCACTGTAGCTCTTCAGACCCCTGGATCTCAGTATGATACTTTTCACAATCCGTCTCAGGATACTCTCCGAATACGTCTCAGAATTGATACGCCGCAGGAATACGTCTCAGGATTGTACGTCCCACTACACTTCTCTCTATACTTCTAAGTATACGTCTCAGAATTGATACGTCGCAGGATTGCGTCACAAGAGTATACATCTCAGGAGTTATTTTCTACCTTTTAAATAAACATAAATAGAGACAACCTAAATTTCCTGTTATTTATGATACAGGGGATTTTGCATTATTCTCCCTCGTTATCAGATTTTACTATCAGTGCTAGACATAAGCTAAGGCTATCAATTGACTCCACAAGTTCTATAATGACCCTAGTTAGTCAAATGTCTAATTCGTTACGCAGTAACATCACACATTAACACACCACAATAGGCCTGGGGTTCTGAGCCATCCTCAATTTACACAGCGAATAAATGGGATACATTACATCAATTACTACATCATTTCAGTCAATACACACTTACTCTTAATCATAAGTGAAATCTTCTAAATTCGGTGAATTCACACGGATTCTCGTAATCATATTAACTAATGTAATGCATTAAATTCTTAGAACTTAATTATTATGCAAACAAGGCAAAAAATTCAAACAATTCGTCAAACTTATCTAAAGAAGATTAATGTACGACTTCCTGTGCATAAACTCAACACAGTTATACTTCATAAAGCAAATTATTATACGAATGTAGAAAAAAAAGATTCATGCAACTACAAGTGAATAAATTCAGCAAAGCATTATATATGGCATCAACAAATTACATGGAATTTTCGCACTCCCTTTGCTTTCAACGTTCCTCCCTCTAATCGCCAAATTAGTTCGTCGGTTTCTTTCGACAACAGTCCCCTTTGGACAACAGTTCTTTTACGAGGAAATTTCTTGCAAATCCCTGGAGTCTATTCTTGGGTTTCCTCTTGCAGGAAAAGCTTAGACTGATTAAACATTTCGATGTGGCGATATTAAAACCTAGGAAATTTAGTGCGGGAAACACGCCCCTTATTTAACGTAACCAGTCAGAATCAAATATCTCTGCCGCCTTTTCCAGAGGTGCCAAAGTCGGGGTCAGCTTGACCTGGTAGTTTGATAGTTACAGAGCTTCTGCGAACTTTCAATTGTGACAGTTATACCATGAAAATAAAGTTTACATTGTCCCTAATAGTCCGTCTGGCTGCTGTCTAAACAAATGCTTAATTAAGAATAAAATTCTCCCCTCGAAAGGACATTACCGGACATGGCAGTATGGCGATTTGATATGCCCCTGTCTCCATGAATCTAATTAATGGTTCTCTGGTCTCAACTAACGTATTCTTGTTAGATCGCCAGAAATTTGCCCCTACACAAAAAGCAAGGCGTAATCAGTGTAAAAAAAAATGCTGATACTATAATAATGTTTTAAATGAGCGCTGTTGTTTGTGTTGTGTCCTGCGAGTTATAACCAGGACAAGCCTCGAAAATACAAACCACATCTAGGTGAACTTAAGTTTGGCAACATCGAATTTGCCATAAAAATTACTGACATTAGTAAATTTGAGCTATTTAATCGCGACATAAGTGCTTAATGTATTTGTTTCGATTTAATATCGATCCTTTATTCAACAATCGATATACACATGCAGGTAGTTTAAAACTGATTTGTTCTTGTTGCACAGTACAGAGTCGCTATAATATTATACCTTGATCAGCAAATAATATACAGGCATAGTAAGTACGGGGATCAGATATCTCCATGCAGACGTTGAGAGCATGTATGTAGTATCCAGCGCCTGGCTTCAGCATGACTTTTGCTATAGCGGAATCAGTAACAAGAAGCAGCCCACTATAATGCCAGAACCAGGCAGAAACATTCTGAAATTTAAGCGGTGCAACGAAAATGAAAGTACATTATATTATCAACACGGATTTCGAATACTTGAACATAATCCCATGAAAACCACAAGTCAATTTGCTGAGCAATTCCCATGCTGGTTTTGTCATACTGTAAACAGTTGCGACAGGGAAATTGAACGACCATTGTTGTGTCGTAGTCAGGACTCATTCAGTTGTGCTTATTAAATCGTTTGAGGTTACGGCTCTTCCCTTGTCTCGTGTAGAGGAGCAACACACAGCGTGAGCAGTCTGGAGTTGCGAATTTACCCATGCAAACAAAAATCCCCAATGTGCTTAAAACCTGCAAACTCAAAGAAACTATGTTGTTCACAAATGTAATGTGCAAGTATATCTGCGATTCCGTAAGCGTATGTCATGGTGCTTAAGTTCCTCCATAGCTCATGACCCTGCACGTTCAAATGAAAATGGATCCGCGAACAAAATCTCCGAACTAGTATGAGAACGATTTATTTAAGATCATGAACAATGCTGTGTTCGGCAAGACTTTGGAGAATTTGCGAAAACAAATCGGTCGACTTTGGTGGATCAGTTTGCCAGAACAGCCCAAGCCATTTAACAGTTGCATGCATACCATTTGGTCCAAGCAGATGGTCTGGGCTCACAGGCAACGGTGTCACCCAAGCGTAAGTAAAATAAATCACAGCTTGAAATATTTAACGAGCTAGGCCTTACAGAGATAGATATGGATGTCGTAAAAGTTGTCACTTCTTTCTCCAACAACTAGAAAGATTCTTTAACGGAATCATGTAAGAACGTTCCAGTAATGCAGCATCCCCATTTTGGACAGGGTGGGTATATATTCAGAGCCTTGAAATACAGGTGACGAGTGAAAATAATTTAACAGGGAAGAAAAGGTTATATACGTCGACTCAGGAGACCAAAACCGAAAGAGGATGTTGAGGATAAATTCGTTGATGAAGGACTTAATTGCGCAAACGCAGGCCATTAACTCGTCAACAGTTTGAAGTGCACGTGAAATCAGTTCGCGCGGGCAACAATGTACCATAAGTCCAAAACGAGGCCGCCATGATTTGTCAACGTTTGCCTACCAACAGCATCGTGAAAGCGGGCACATTTCGCTCGTTAATGCATGAACTAATTGAAGATATCGATGAAGTAAACGACTATAATGTGTTCGGAAGCGCTTCACGTGAACGTAAAACCAATGCCACAATTGAGCGTGTTGGTGCAAATGCAACTCCGAGCATCGCCTAGCGGATTACAATCTCATTGACCGCTCCGGTGGCCTACTGGTTAGAGCGTCCGTCTCGGATGCGAGAGGACGTGGGTTCGATCCCCGGCCGAGTCAAACCAAAGACATAAAAAAATGGCGCTCAGCATTAGAAGGTTAGTGTTAGGACTGGTAGGCCTGTTTTCAGGATAATGTGACTGGGTGGGACATCATGCTAAATGTCTGTGGCATGATGCCCCAGTGCTAGACATCACTATAAAATGCCACACTGCAGACATCGTAGCGACATGACTTGAAAATTGTTTAAGCTACGTTAAAGATCCAAATCACACACACACACACACACACACACACACACACGCACACATACACATTAACGAAAACAATTTGACCTTTACTATCGTAGCGAAGATGTCTTGCAAACTGCTAATCTAAATTTAGCCGTATACATATTTATACAGATGCTGTAGTTAACCAAAATCAAATACGAGAAACCAACGTGGTTGTTATATTAGTAACAGTCGTCGAATTCCGAAATTCAATCATCATTAATTTTTACTATAAATATTCACTTGTATTTTGGTATACGTCTTCGCTAGATCGAGTCCCATCCTGGGTTTCATGTAAGACACATAAGTATTATGGATAGAAACCATCAGCATTACTTCTTGTTATACTTATGAAATATTTGTATTAACTTTCTGATACCTATTAAATTCCGTACGATATAGATTTGTGCCATCGTTTATGACATTAGTAAGTACAACTATATTTTATTGAATCTATCTTCATGAGAGCACATACACATATATGGTGATATAATGCAGCTAGTTCTATACCTTCACACTGCACTTCTATTTATTTTATTTTTTTTCTACAACAAAGAGTTTATTCTTATGAATGCATAATACACAACTATTCAAAATTACAAATAATATATGGGACTTCGGACCGACGCATGACGATAAAACTTTGCATATTTTGAATTAATTTATGATGTGTAAACATCTTAAAATTATTATGTAGTGTTCGCTAATTTATCTTCTTTAATTCGTCTAGTAAATCTTTTGTCACTAACGTCAAATACTCTCAATTGACCCCCACCCCCTCTCGCTACGAAATCCGGCCGGTAAGTTCACTATAAGGGCGGGAATAAAATGGTCGCAGTCAATAAAACATACCGAACTTGCTTGGGCAGGGTATGTTTTACTGTGTGAAATCTGAGTCATGACCCCGGAACAATTTTGCTAAGTCAAGTGCATTCGGTGCATATTCAGAATTAATTTTGATTAATACGACCCATACAAAGAGAACATTCTTTGTTGAATGTTTGTAAGCAGTGTTCATGTGTGTGTGTGTGTGTGTGTGTGTGTGTCTGCGCGCGCGCGCGCGTGCAAAAGAGAGAGAAAGAGAGAGAGAGAGAGTTTACACATTGCATTTCGAAGGAATATATAACGGAGAAAGTCAGCTTCATACTTTTCCCGAATCAAAGACAAAAACAGGATTCTAATACTAAATTGCTGCTTGTTCTGCATTTAACGTGATCTAAACTGGCAGGTGCCAGAACACACCGCTTGCACAACTCCCTTCAGGCTTTATTTGCTGTCTGATTCGGATGCATGATTCGGCAGCTGACATTTAATACCACAATAAACTCCGATAAAAGCCATCAAACTTTTGAATAACGTTGACACATTTTAATTCACTTACCATACAATATAGGTTAGAACAGAATTAACAAATTATACGTATATACATACACCCAGGTAGCAAATTTTGACGTAAGGAGTGATGCCTTTAAACTACGTTTCTAAAATGTATCAATTTCCTCTGTATGCCTCTTTCAATTGCCCCACCTTATACCAGTTTTTTTGTCTCGTAACAGATTTTTGTTTTTACACATCTTCTGATGTTATTATAATCGAATTAGCGGGATTTCCTAGAACGTTTACATTTGCTAAATCTCTTTCCTTATAGCGTAAACCTTTTGAAAGCTTTAATTCTGGTTTATTGTTGCTGTCGTTGCTATAGTTATTATCATTTAAATCAAATTCATGCATCTACAAATAAACGTTTTAAAATTTAGATAAATTTTCCTTATTCCAAAGAAGATTGGTAAAGATGCGGAAAAAATTATTTAACATTTATGCTCTTTGAGTTACACAATTTTGGCCTTGATTACACCTTAACAACTGTGTAATTTCCTTGTCTTGCGTTTGTAACCAGTATATTGCTCGCTTCGGTCTACCTGCAATACAAATGGGTGTGTGAGTGTGGAGGGGGCTGTTTAAATTATATAACTGTAAATGGAAGTGACAATGGATGCTATCTTTTCTTGCTGATAAGTTGAGTCCAACTGCGCACAGCGTAGACTATGAATTGCAGTCGCAAAATGCACCATCATATTATCGTCTATGTTGCTTGTTTTACTGAATTACTCTTAACAAACAACACAGACCCATATTTACCGATGCAGATCTGGGTCTGTCCATTTTACAGTTGTCTTCAGCTCATAAGTATGTACAGGTGGTATCTATACGATATGCGCTTATGATTTGCAAGTTTCTTTTCAATTACTTTATCTGATGTAATATAATACAGCCATATAAGTAGGGCATTTTGTCAAATTATGGAAAAATTTCAATACAATTTCGGGGCTTTTCTTCGTACATTATGAATATTTTGCAACAAGTGGTTCATATATGTCATACATTTACTGACCTTTATCGTCAAAAGGTAGCTAAATATTAAACCTCTTTCGTTGTGTAGGAAGGCAATGCTCTGCGAAGATAAATATTTACATAGCCTCATAATCCGTATTTCCCAGTTTATTGTTAAAAAATAGAAATGCTGGATATAATAAGCCCAAATACATCGACCCCATTTGCGTGTTGTGTTTCTTGAACTTTGCTTTTGACAAATTACAATTCATTCCATTCAATAACATTGCAGTTTATACGAATAGATAAACACTAACAGCTTCTCAAATTTGCACAGTTCTGGTTTGAAGAGCACTGCCATTCGTACAAACAAAAATACACTTGACGGTTTTGAGGTTAATCGATCAATACATTTATTGCAAGAAGCAGACCAGGGAATTGTAGATTCTGACACATTCAGTCACTGGTTTCGTAAGTTCATTTCGCTCGAGCAAAGATCAATTTACGTCATTCCCGCATGACCAGAATGGTATGATCAGATTAAATCATATGCTATGTATTCCATCAATTGACCGATTGGTCAAAAGTGTAGTAGATCAAAGTTTTGAAAATAGTTATTGACAACAAGATGGAGAATGCCAGTGAGTGCGATCTACAAGTTTTGATCCAAAATAAATGTCGCAAATTGATAACTACTGGTATATTTGGAGATCGTACATTGAAAAAAAAAGTATAAAAACAGTATAAAAACAATATGATGTTAATATTATATCTGCGTTATGGATAAATTGTTTGGAAGTTCATGTTCACTCGTTCAAAGAAAGAATCCTAATTCTTTCACTCAAATTTATATTTAGATTCTGAAAATAAAGTAGATAAGTGTTCAATCTGGATCGTGTCAAATGAAGTTCAACTGTTCACAAAATTAAAAAGCTGATATGACATACCGTTATTGATGCACAATCATACATGCTTTCGAAAATTCAGATGAACTATGCACTATAGAAAAATATCGAGAAAATTAAAGAGAAGGTCGAGAAAAAAATAAATATTTTCCATATAGATCCGCTTATATGTCTCCTCTAGCTGGAAAATGGACAGACTCAAATCTACCGTCGCATCATGCGCAGGTAGATATGGGTCTACGCAGTAAAACAAACAACATAGATCCTAATATGCTGGGAACTTTCTTAATAGTAAATTTTGTAAGGTCACGGTGATGGCAGATAATGAATGGATTTTTATTTCAATAGAATTTAATTGTTAGGGAGAATACTTACAATATTGTATTGAGTATTATTTTTTCATCGTGTTCAAACGCATGCAGACAAAAGCAATCTCTTTTCGAATTGCTTGTTACTTTCAGTGTTCCAGATTTTAATAGTTATTGACTTCTCCTGTCAAATAAAAATCAGGTAGTACTTAGAACTAATGTACTGTTCGATAGAACGGTGATATCTACAGCCGTAGTTACAACATTTTAAAAGCAGGAAGAATTTTCTATATACAATTCTCAGATGTTCAATATAAAGGTGGCATCAACGTGGCTAGAATTAAACATATTAAACGTCATACATAAATAAAACGTTCATTAAATACAAAGACGGACGATTTGCAAAAATGTTTCTTTTTTTAATAATGTTTCATGTTGTATTAATTAACTCCATGTATATATGTGGTGTGACGGGTTGTTATGCAGCTAATGGGGTAGGTGTGTTATGGGTGGGGTGGGGTGCTCCCAATATTCTATTTAAATTATTATAGAAGTCCCACCCAGGTTTTTGGTTGGAAGTTAAGTTAGTGAAAGATAGATGTAAAGCTACGAGCCCCAGTCAGCAATGCCGACGGTTAAGTGATTGAATATACAAAAAAGTGAAACTCAGCGAATAACAATTTAACGACTATTAAATAGTCAAGTGATTAAAATTTCCCAAGTACTCTCCTTCCGCTCGACCCTGTGATAGCCTATTGCATCATTTGATTAGTAGTGTGAGATGGCTTTCCACCTGTCCTTGTATTCCACTCATCTGTGTATTCTTCACTCCTATTCCTCCAACACCTTCTCCTCTTCCTCCCGACTTTCTCCAAATACCTTCTCCTCCTCGACTTCTCTATAATCCTCCTCCTTCTCCACTTTCTCCTCCTCGACTTCTTTTCTCCTCCTCATCGACTGTCTCCACTGACAAGATTTGTCGACTCCGACTGCTCTGCTAGTCTCACTTCCATCTTCCCTCTTAGAGACTTGGGACTCGCTGAACCGGAAGTTCGGTCCTCCAGAAAGCTTCTTTACGAAGACTTTTCTTTCCTTAGAATCTCATCTCTACGTTTTATCGCAAAATTACGAGTGGCTCTCTCGGAATAACCCTATATTGCTCAGCAATCTTCCTAGGCAAGACTAAATGTTCGCTTCCTTGTAAGAAGTTATAATTCGGATCGAAATTGTTATCACACCCTCTGTTTCAATTCCGATTGGATGTCGTTTTAACCCGATCCAATCAAACTTAGAAGACAATGTCCTTCTCGCTGTCTGTCCATGTAAGGAATGATTTAGAACACGCCCCGTTTCCCTTCGCGGTTCCTCTGATCTTAGGATAAATCTATAACACATAGGTGAGAAGTCGCTCGATCTAAAGCCTGTGCCGATCCAAGATGCCGGATATACTCTCTGGTCACGGTAACCTTGCGTAAGAGATTAACTCTAGCCCGCGGCAATGTTCAGACATCAAACCATGGCTTGTAATAATACCTTTGTTTATACACGACTTGCTAACTGGGGCTGAGCAAACGTGACAATATCTGATTTCTTAAGATAAAACAATGGCATTAATAAAGATGTTAATATATATAAAATACGTCACCAAAACTGAATATATGCTATTAAAATGGACACCGTTGGCTGTTTTGAAATTCTGCTTTCTGAATAATATAGAAGAGTAGAATGAGATTTAACTGTTCTTTTTTATATACTTGGCATAATGTATTCGACTAACCCAGTTTTTATTTTTTTTTGTTTCTTTTTTTTTTCTTATCGTGGAGGAAAAAGTGCATGGTCGGTCATGAGAAACAAGGACGGTTGTTCGACCGGAAATACATTTTGTTTTCAATTTTTCTGTTCATAACTGTAATTCTTCGAAAACCAGAACTTTTGAGCAATTGTGTCACAAGTGAAACTCAACAGATGTAACATGTTACGGTGTTGATAAGCTTGAAATTGCATCCGATATTTGGCTTTGGTTGTCTGTTTTTCAATATCTTCATATTAAATGATGTCGACGGAGAAATCTAAAATTTCACGTACACAGTTCTAAATTTGGTTTGAACGGTATTTATTTCAAATATTGCCATTTAAAGTACATAAAATATAAACAGGTAACCTATTTTGAGTTATCTCCCCATAGACAATACTCTTTTTCGATGAAGATCTGACTGACGTAAGTAATGAAGGACATTAAATATTTAAATACAAAATCTGACACAAGCTAATGAAATATTTTTAAAAACAAAAGTGTTGGAACTATTACAAAAGTGTGTATCATAAAATAGTAACAGATCTATGTGGGGAACTTAACGGGTCGTACCAGGAAATACTAGATAAAGTAGTTATTGTTGTGCATTTTTTGGACCGCGCTGAACATCTCTCCTCGTTAGCCTCTGTCACGTTTATCCCGACCCAGAGTAGCCCCAGTTTTAAACATGTATAATCAAGGTAATTCTGACAAGCCATTGTTTGATGTTAAACATTGCCGCTGGCTAGCACTAATCCCTTACGTAAGATTGCCGTGGCTAGAAGTGGAGAGCCAGACCTAGGAGCTGCGAGGCCGCCAGATAGCCAATTATCACCTAGATGTGAAAACCTTTGTCCAGATCAAAAGAAGTTGCCCGAAGAAGTAGGAGTGTCTTAACTTCTTTTCCCTGCAGACAGACAGTCAGGTTGAACTGGCCGCTAAGACGATTGGACAGGGTCACAGCGCCACCCAATCGGAATCGAGATAAGGGAGAGACCCTAATTTGGCTAGAGTTAACTCTCCGCGTCTTCCGGCAAGAATTAGTTCGCTAGAGAGATTGCCCAGAGGAGGATAGCGTAACTCCGAACAGTCATTCGTTATTGGCGGGAATATCTTACAACAGGAAATTCTAAGTACAGATAGCTTCAAATAAGGTCAGTGAGCTAGTTGTTCGGTCTTTGCGGAATGCGACTGCATTTTTAATTGTAGGTCGTATGTATACTTTATTATTACTAGAATCGTAGTACGAAGAATTACTTTGTGGTGTTAATATGCTTGCATATTTTGAAGAAATGAGTTGATATTTGTAAAGAATTATATAGCTTGCTAGCCGTCGTAAGAGTTAATATTGTAATTCGCGAAGTGGGTATTTTATAGTAGACTAGCACATGTGTTCATGTGATTAGAGATTTTGCCATTGTTGAATATTTGTGTACGCTTGTGGGAGTGTAATGTACAGACATGCGTCTGATTCTTGTCATATTGTAGTACAATGAGATTAAATACATATGTGTATATACTGATGTGACGCAATATATTGATGTCTGTATGACAATTCGCTGATACCGTGTTATTACGCCATTGTTTACCCTGCAAGAATTGTTTGGGAATTTTGATGTGTACGCATGCGTGACAGAAACCGTAATAGCCTTATCCGATGATTAATTGTTGATCTAGTGTGAGGTGAGATTCGACAAAGCATATGTTAACGTCTTGTGGGTTTTCACAGGAAGCTTTGAGGGACAGACTAGTTACAGTTTGGTCCCGTAGTCTCAGATAGAGGGACGGAGGAAAGGAGAAGAAAGGAGAGAAGTCAGGAGAAGTTGAAGTCTACGAGGAAAAGGGGAGAGAAGGGAGGAAGAGGAATTGGGAGCGAAACTGGAGGAGGAGATAGTCGAGAGAGAAACGAGAGTCGAAGGAGGTATTGGAGGATCGGAAGGAAGGAAGGAATTAGCGGGAAAGAAAGAGATGAGTAGACACAAGGACAGGGGGAAAATCGAACTCACACTGTAAATCACGGGATGAATTAGGCTGTCACTTGGTCGAGGGAAAGACGGGTGATTGAGAGTTTATCGTTTTGAATTATCGAATTTATTAAATTGTTATTAATTTAATTTCATCCTCGTGTTCTCTATAATTTAACCATCGGCACTGCTGACTGGGGCTCAGAGCTGTAAATCTACCTCGTCACTAATTTAACTTCTAACCCCACGAACCTGGGTGGAACTTTCATCATAATTTAATTAATATATATTGGAAGAACCCCACCCCAATGCGTGCAACCGTCACAGCCTCAAGTGATTACAAGGTGTTACCCATTAACAAGGAAAACGGAAGATATGTCTAAATATAGGGATAATGACATATTGTATGGTTCCTGATTACAATATATCTTGTAAAATCCAACAGAAAATATTTTGCGGTCTCTGGTCCACCGGATGAACAATTGTTGCTTAATGAAAAAAGATTCTGAATAAGTTATCATTTAATGATCTACAACCTAGACAAAATCTGAAATGTAGAACTTGAATAGGACCAGGATGTGATTTCGTCTTGATTACTGTTTAATTATAACCTGGAGATTAATACAATGATGGGTTGTCCCTATTCTCCCGAAGAGGAGCATCATCATTACAGGTCAGTATGAATTATGATGCAAGTTAGTCCTAGCAAAAGACGTTTGGAAGTTCGCTCTATCACAACGTTGTCCATTACGTACCTGCTGGAAACATGGTTGGAACCAAGGCCAGTAGGCAGACATGATCATTACAAAATATAATCATTCTGTGTTTGTGGCGTCTAGTTATCTAGATCATATTTTGTATTTTGTAAGATTTTTTTTTAAATGTGGTACACACGGTTGAAAATGTGTCTGTTGTGATTAGATAAATCTTACCCCTGTCTAGTTCCAATATAGTTATTTCTCTTAAATGCAGCGGAGTACCTGGTTTTGCCCTTGTTAAATTGACAATCTAACATTGTTCTCTATGACAGTGTATGATATGCATGTTGACGTAGGATAGAAAGTATATTTATTTCACAAAACATTAGGTTTGAGGTCTATGGAGAAACAATTGGTACCGTGATACCATAAATGCCGAAGCTGAGCGGATTATCGATTGCGACGTGCATCGTTCTCAGAGCGCGAAGATAAGTAAACAGACAGGGTGTTCTAGAGTTCACTATTGTAATAACTGGGCATGGAAGGGCTGATTTGCCTGAAGAAGGCTTTCAACTACTCTAGTGGTACTAAATGTGATAAAGGGAACAATTGGTTTTTCTTGTACGCATAGGCAATGAGAGCAAATACCAATATTAACCCGGATTACGAACAGAAATAGAAAAAATCGCTACAACAACTGTAAATATTCGGTTCCGCAGGCACTCTTACACGTCACATGATCATTGGTGGCGACGCCCAGATTGGAGGAAAGTACTTGTCTAATTAGTTTTAAGCTTGACGTAAAAATACAAAACGAAGAGTGACTTCTAATGCCACTTGGTTCATAGCCAATATAATGTATCGAGGAGAGCTGTAGGTGTGTAGTTCGCACTAATGGACGAATCTCTCAAAGAAACTTTCAGGATGGCGCTTCGCTCAAGAGCAACGCACAACGTCCTAAACCTACCGCCTATGAGGATATCATTTATGTTATAAGTGGGCTAGCAGAGAGTTTGCGTAAGAGCAATGATAACAAGTTAATGGCAGCCTTGTGTGATGTTCGTGATGGTATTGCTCAGCTAGCAAATATTACAAAAGTAATTGATGCGCACATAAAAATACAGTGCGACATACCCCACATCGCAGAAGTAAGATGTGCATGCGTCAAGTAAGGCACATTGTGCTGATGCATATCCACAAAAATCCAGTACGCTTAGGGTTCATGCCCTGTACATTAACATTTTTGGTTCCAGACAAGAGTAGAACACACATTTGATATTATGCAAGGTGGTACAAGCGTATATACAGATCCTGGTGTGAGAAAATCAGACTGTGACACTTTCCGCTGTGTTTTCGACCCCAAAAGTCTACGCAAGCTTAACAATTGAGCTGATCGAACGAACACATAATCTGCGCCCGGTTGCAGCTGTGATAAAAAGGAAGCATGCTGAAAGCATTGGGACACATTTCAAAGGCAGGGAACTCGTGCCTACCTTAATGGTTTAATCCACCCAGAAGTATCTCGCCGCTCCCCTTTGTGGACAAGCGCAAGCCGTCTTCGGAAACATGAATGGTGTTTCTGGTAAAAATTATAAGCGTTTTTCAAGGGCTTCTGAGAAACGACTTTCACATTCCAAACAAACAGATTTGTAAAGAGAGAAGCTGAACAAGAGAAGACAAAGAGCAGGCGAAACACTTCCAAAACATGGACAAAAGTTCAGGATACTTTTTCGCTTAGTCTATCCGACAGCACCAGGCGATGTAACTGATGTTTTGTCCAAAGAAATTTTTATTGGCGCACTGGTAGTTTCGGATACGTCACTCTACATTCAACATACACCAAGCTGTAGAATTGGAAGTCGTTGATAGCGTAGACCGTACCAGGGCAAGAATGAATGTGGCTACTATCATTAGTTAAGATCAGATAAAAATAAACAAAATAAATATCAGGAACATGAACTATTTCCGCTGAAACGTGATTAAATAGCTCAGTGACGAAATAAGTATCGCAAAATTGTCGTCTGAGCGCGACAAGATCGCAAATGCTAATATTAGGGTGGATTCTTATAAAGCATTCTGACTCTAAATCCCTGACTCGCCTCAAATCCTTCAAATGTTACCAGAATTAAAATATTAAAATAAATTGTCCAGAATTTAAAAAGAAACCAAACTACATCCGGCATACCTCGGATATTGTGCAGGTGCTAGGAATGGCGCCGTGATAGTCATCCACATAGAAGAAAATAAAACAAAGTTCGGAACATGGTTGGGTTCGAATCTATGTGTCAATTATTCTCGCTCAGTAATGATAACCGGTACATACTTTAAAGAGTTTGTATAGTAGCAGTAAACTTTCGTCAGTATCGCTTTGTTTCTGGTTTGGTATGAAAAACTTTAGCTAACTGAACAGCTTTTGTCGTACTATTAAATGCATAGTACTGGAAAACGCCAGTATGCTTCCCAATCGAACAATTTGCCAAATATAGAGGAGCAAGAAAGAAAGGAATTATATTGAGCGATTTAGTCATTGTCCGACATATTTTGTTAGAGTGCTTCCATTTCCTTTGAAAGGGGTACCAAGTGAATATTGCTAATATGTATCTACCTATAATTAGCCTGAAGGGACGTTGTATGGATACCTTTAATTAATGGCCTTTTCAGACATCTATAATCGGGCAATTTACTTTGTATGAATACCTGTAAGTGTCCTGTCGGCACTTTGTACGGATATATGTAATTAGCCTGCAGGCACGTTGTTCGGATACCTGTAATTAACATGTAGGCATTTGTACGATACCTGTGATTGGACTATAGGCATTTTTACGTCTACCTGTAATTGGCCTGTAGGCACGGTGTACGGATACCTGCAATTAGCGTTTAGACACGTTGTACAGATGCCCGTAATTAGCATGCAGGCATTTTGTACAGATAAAAAAACGAACATGAGATTTTCAGTGTTTCTCACTGAAAGCTGGCTTGGTTTGTTTTTTGTTTTGTTTTCTTTCTTCCAGAATGAGAGGATGATTCAATAGACAGTTATTAATTACACAGCTAAGTTTTGTTTAACTTGTTTTTTTTATATTAATCATTATGTTATAATAAGGGTCAACAATGTTTCATCATCACATTATGCGTTTGAACCAAATGCTAATAAGGCTGACCGTATTATAGACATCAGTGGGGCGCCGACCCAGATGGCAAAGATCTTATTGACCATGGCAAACAAAACACTTCTCATTAGCTTCATTTTCATTTGAGATAATCACGCATATACATATTCAAAGTACCATGATGCGTCCATGCTTATTACTCAATAATAGCTGTTGCAAGTACATGTGTTGTAATTGCACTCCAGGTAAAATAACTAGTCCAAGATAATTTTTGTGGCGATTTTTCAAGACCAAAATATTGTGGATCGTATGGATAATGGCTTGGATACTATAAGTACTTAACGTTTTCTAAATTGTAGGAAAGTTATTTTCCCACCGCCAGAGTAACATTTGTACGGTGTAGTATTTGTTGAACTAAACCAAAAGCTTTCGTACAACTAGAGCGATATGTCACTAGTAATATAGATAATCCGCTAGGAATCTGAAACGTTGTTTTCTAAACCAAACAAAGGTATCAGTATAATTACGCACGTTAAAAAGTAAAATACCAGACCAAAGTTCAACTTCTATACTGGAATCATATCTATGTAATAAACGAAATTTCGAGACCTAGGTCAACTTGTCCCCACTGAACTCTTCTGATTTCTACACTTCTAGCTTGATTGTCACTTAGCATCAGCGTTGTTTGGATAATAAAAAGACACATGAATCTGTAACTGTTTTTCTCTTTCATCTTTGCAGTGTCGAGATGCAGCGGAACCACGATTGATTTATTGAGGTTTTATGGTCAAATATCAAAAAGAACATTTGACAATTTAAATATCTTGCTTGATAATATTTTTCCAAATTAAATTGGTTTTTAGTATCAATGCAGTGACAGGCACTAGTCTAATGATGTTTCTGTAAATTTGATATCTGTTAAAATGAATAAGTTGGAAAGATACTGAATGAATGGTCTCGACTTATACACACATCTGGTGTAAAGTAATGATATATATATATATATATATATATATATATATATATATATATATATATATATATATATATATATAACCTAGTGTTTTGATTTAATGAACTACAGCGTCTGAACGTATAAACCTAAATGTTGTTAATTTCTTGGCTTTTTCTTTTTCTTTCTCTTGTTGGATTTATCGACACAGTAACCACTTTGTTGGTTATGTCATGCTGAGGAAATGAAAGCTAAGTGCCTGTCTAATGGACATACTTCGACAGCTGACACGGATTGTTCTGGACAGGTATCGAATCCGCGACCCTTGGTTTACAAGTTCGACTCTCTACCAGCTAACCTACTGCCGCATGCAGATACGATGTCCGAGTCGCGAGATCTATAAGCGGAAGTATATGAGGAGCATGATGACTTATGGGATTTTATTCTTGGAACTATGTATTAATCGGAGGACTCTTGTTGTATATTATTTGATAGAGTTTTTCTCTTCTTAATAAAGTAAAAGTCTGCATTGTCCATAGTACGGTTTTAAACAGAATGTGCTGCCTTTCTCATATGTGCGATAAGTTCCGAATATTCGTTTCAGCTCAACGTTACCACGATACCAATTTTTGAAGAAAATAAACCTCAATTTAGCAATTTTAAGTATTCAATAGTACTTAAGTTCTCAAGATTATCTTTGGTTTAGTAGACGCTTTTCCTGTTTCAGTTTAAACACAATCCTCTGTTTATATTCTATTTTGCATTTCACCAAAACACCAAAACACAGCGGCCTAAATATGAACACAAAGGTGTTACATTAAATCCTTTAATCTGCAGCGTAGATCTTACGTCGCAGTTCGTGTCACCGTTGCTGAAATTTGGTTGTATAGAAAATACTTGAATTCACGAGGCTTATCCTTATTTGTCTTTCCTTAAAGACCAAGTTTATTCCGCGTTCCCCTCTTGAAAACTGTTTCCTTCATTATTCCTTTCCGTTTATTCTTACAAAATTGCGATTCCTTATTTATATAACTGTTCTAGGTAATAAAATGGAAACAATAAGAAATATTTATATAAAATATATCGTGTCTTGAATTAACTTTTTAAGATGTTAGCAGGTGTCAAATACATGCTTACTGCGCATCTCAAAATGATATCATCGCTATAAGGCAATTGTGGGCAAAATAGAGACCGCGGGCTAGATCCTGCCCGTCTAACATTTCTATCTGGCCAACCAGGACTCCCGGTAATTGTGGAAACTACTAGAATCTTCCTCCATTAAAACTAACATATCGGATTGTCGTCTGTTGTCCCCAGTACCTAAAACGGTTATTTAAACACTTTGGAACAGCAATAAGCGGAGGACTTTATGGTAAAACACATTCACTTTGTCAGCGAACACTGCGCAGCAGGATAAAATACCAAACGATTGTTACGTAATTTGATTAATACAGTAGAAAAATGCAGCCTATGACTACTTACCAAATTTCGTAGAATGGCTCCCCGATGAAAATGATTGCTCATCACTGATATAAGCTTCGATGTTTCCACGTGATCTATTTGCGGTATGAACTCTGGAGAAGATTAAACATAAGATGACATGATTGAGACTTCACTGTCAAATTTCATGATAGCAAATATCATACAAAGTTTGAACACGGACATAATATTATAGTGGAAGAACAAATTGAAGTCAGCGAAAAAAGTAAACAGCACCTTGAATTTTTTTTAAAACTTTACAACTTGCCATAAGTCGACTTCAAAGAATTTATCCTCAGAACTGCTATACTCACCCATTGTGTCATGTAAAATAAATTTACCATAGAATTTTGATCAATCTTTAAATACTCATTCAGCAATTAGTTGATGGTCATTTGGTTATAAAGCCTCGTTGTCTATTCTGTCTCACCGGGTGGAAGTCGATATATTCGACAAAAAAAACAAAAATACATTCCTCTGTCAGTGGACACTGGCAAGCTATACGCACTATCTGAGATTCATCCTTCAAGAAGTGTATACGAGAGCGGGTCGATTTATTCTACTTCAAGGACATCACTCTCCAGTGATGGCTTTATAATTTTTAAAGCTTATCTGTAGAGATAGCATGCCACATATTTTGATAAATATATAGAATATACTGATTTCTATACTATTTGAAGATGGCATATTAAATCTTTATTTTAGTAAAGGTTGACTTCATGATGCTTTGGCTGCTTTATTTATACTTTCATTACCCTTTATACCAATGTCACTAGGAAGCCAACAGTAGAGAATTCTATTTTAAAGATTTTATGAGCAGAATAATATTTCTATAAGATTTAACGGGTTGTAAAATTTACAATTTTTTATGGCTTAATGCGTGGAAATAAATCAGGATGATGGAATTTGTTTTGGAAAAGTTTCGATGTAGTTCAAACATTTGAATATGTCTGTAATTTCTTCTGTAAAAATGAAAACCTTTCCAGGTAATCGGTCTGAGGGGGGGGGGGGCCAAGGAGTGTTACAACGGTAGCTACAACTATGTCTTTGTCTTACAAACCGTTATCAAACCGTAACGTATGACCACGACAGCATATACTGATTTCTTTGAATTTAATTTTAAATGCAAAAGGTTCCGAAGAGTCTTTTCTTGTGAAGCGGTAAAGATAAAGATCAAATGTTAACTTTGATTGTGTTAACAACCAAAATGGTGATCTGAGAATACAGAACTGTTCGGAGTTTACAAGATTTTTCTTCCTGCTTCTATTTGAGGACACGTCCGGATGCAATAAGGTGAAATCAAAGTTAGTTAATGCGCATGCAAGTTTGGTATTTGGGCCTTAAGGCAACAACATAAGCGGAAGCGATTAAATTATTATGGCAGCATACAGTAGAGCCGGTTTCCTTCATCTTGCTGATTGGTCTAAGGCGTTCGAATTGCTATCATCGCTGTATGCTGGATTTGAGTCTCGGCTCGACCCTCGTGGGTATATGAAAAAGCTTTCTTGTATCATCCTGTGTGTACTTGGTTCTTCACGGGGTCTTCCCAGTTTTTCCTTCATCAAATATACTGGCCACCATGTTCAGCCTATCATGTGCTGAAAAATAGCGTTGAACCAACAAAACCACGAAACCTATCGTCCTAAATAAAGTGATGGTTAATTTCCCTTAACATAAAAGCTTTCTGAATGGTGGTTCTAAATGTCTTCAAAATCTCCGTCTCTAAGTGTATCGGATCAAGCATTTAAAGATACGATTTGCGAGCTGATCCGCACACAGCTGAGCCCTAATTACATTGTAGATATTAGTAGATACCTGTATAATCTAAGGTCGAGTACCTGCAGTTAGAAATGTTGAAGCCTTCATGTTTCTTGTACAGTATAAAGATGCTGCTCCTTGATTATATTAATATTTAACGTGACAACAGAATAAAGCTTTAAAATGCCACTTCCTTTTAGTTACATGTCCATTGGTGATACGGATTCTCTGTTTTTAGAAATTACCCCAACCCGGCTCTGTTTGAGACATATATAATATAAGGCCAAGGAAATTCCTATTCGTCAAGTCCACACTGTACTATCATGATTAACGCTGCAACTCTCTCTCTCTCCTCTCTCTCTTTCTCTCTGTCTCTCTCTCTGTCTGTCTGTCTCTCTCTCTCTCTCTCTCGATCGATCGATCCATCGATCCATCGATCGAGAGAGAATATCGGCATTAACTTCGAGGAGTTTAAGGCATTGGAATGACGGCAATATCAGTATGCAGTAAGCTTAAATTTTATTGGTGTGTAAAAACGTCAACAGAACATGACCTTGACCTTGTACCGGTTGTCATCAGATTTACTTATAAGCAGATCATAGTTTTAATCAGATTTCTTTATATGGAAGAGTTATTTTGTTAATATGATACCGTTGACTTGCATAATCTGGTTATATGCATGTTCTCACTTGGCAAAAGCTTTTTCAAATAATAGGAATCTGATGGATATATCAGCTATCTAGTTCACAAAACAACAAAGCTTTTTCACCTGCAACAAGAGCACCTCACATGCAAGGAAATAGCGTTCACCTATCTGCCCATTTCAGTCTGATATACGCTGGTAATACAAGCCCCATATCGTAATCGTTGAGAAAGACTGTCGTGTAATTCAGGGGTATCTATCTCAACAGAGTCTGGTTACTGTCTGTACTGATTATAGTCACCGATTGGTATGACACATTTGTTTTTATTTGTTTTGGTTGTCTCTTTGTTTGTTTGGGCCAAAAAGGGGGAGAGGAGTTCTTTTTTGTCTTTTGTTTCATTCTTTTTCTTCTTATCGAAAAATTACACCAATAATGCCGTAATATCTGTCAGCACAATTTATGCATAAGAGACGAATGTAAACAATTTATAAGCGCTTTAGAGGTAATAGAATAAACTGGTGTCTAAGCGGACAGTACGTGTTACTTGTATATTCTTAGTGAGTTTGTATCACAAATTGACCTTTTGCAAGGTTTCTGAAGAAGAACAAACCCGTATACACTTAACTGACATGTTTTATATGATCGTTATAAAACATAAACAAAATAATGGAAAATTTGCGTTTATGTGATAGGGATAGGTGTTTATTCTTGTAGCGGTGGTGTGGGTGGTGTGGCTGATTGGCGGATCGTACCTTCTTACAAGGTGTCCGTTTTATTCGGTTCTCATTATCTAGGAGATGATCACCCTCGGTGATATTGCCCGGATCGAGTAAATATGAATATAAAGTGTGAAACTTATAGGTGGAATAAATAGAGATCTGAGCATATATATAGAACAGAATGACACAATCCCCGGTAAATGAAAAAAAAAATTTTTTAATCAATTACATCGAAAACTGTGATAATATATTACATTAGGAAGATACACTTCTTTTTTAAATTAATATTTCACCGAATTTCAATCACAGATATATTTATATAAATAGCCGATCTGTTTTAAATGACTGAACTGGTTCATCATATATTCGAGTGAACAATCGAAGTCATTGCCTTGTGCAACTTCATAACCTGCTTATTCCAGTCCACTCTATCTTCACTGTGGTTGTTCTTCTAGGTCCTTTCACTTTTTCCCTTCTCCAACCTCCCTACTGTCTCACCTCTTTCGGCCTTCAGGCTTTGTGTGGGTACGTGGATACGTAAGTACGTAAATACGTAGATACTTGGATCAGTAGGTACGTGGATACGTCAGTGGAGCTGTTTCCCCTTTCAAAATAAACAAAGAAGCAGCCTAAATCTTCTGTCAGTTGTCCTACTGGGAATAGGTCATTACTCCCCTCTCGTTATATCAGATATTGATGTATCGGAATTCAAACAGATACCAAAGGCCATCTGGTAAAGTTAAACAAGGCAGACCATAAACAAACCTAGTTTCATACGATTAATGTACTTCCTAATGGCTCTTCCATCCTTACTCACATTAACATTGCACGAGACATAAAAGTTCCGTTCTCGTCTCAATTACACAAATGAATGAATGAAATTCATTAAATGACTTAACTACATTATTTTCAGCTAATGCACACATTCGAGTCTTTAGCATACATGAAATCATCTAAGATCGGTGAATTCAAACGGATTATCGTAACTCATATCAACTAAAGTAAGGCATGAAATTCTTAGATTTCTATAAAAACAAGACGACAAATTCAACCAATTCGTCAAACTTATATAAAGATGATCATTGTATGAATTCAGATAGATGAACTCAAACACAGTTACACTAATATCGAGAGAATTGATATAAGGATTTGAACAAATAATTTCAGGCAAAATTAAGAAAATAAATTCAAGCAAATCATTATATTGGTATCAACGAATTACATGAGATTGACGGAAATACCTTGTGCTTTCAAGCTTTATTTGCTTCTACCACCGAATTGTGTCCGTCGACTTTCCCGACATCCGGTTCCTTTCACAAATGTTTTACGAGAGAATTTCTTCTAAATTCAAATTCGGAGTTCATTATATTGTCGCTCTTGCAAGAAAAATGCAGACTGATTAGAGTTTTGATGAGGGCAATTTTAAAGTTAGGAAATTTCGTGTGGGAACCACGCCTCTTATTTAGCGTCACCAATCAGGATTAAATATATGAACCACATTTTATAACTAGAAGCCAAAATTGCGGTCAGCCTGACTTGTAGATTTCCAAATAACTGACTCTTGTAGAACTCAACTCTGACAGTTCCGATATAAAATCGAAGTTAACCTTCCATTTTCTAGTCGTCTAACGGTAAAATAACCAAAGACTTAAGTAAGAATCACATCCTCACCCGACACATGCATTAGAAATCATTGCAGTATAACGATATAACAAGCACCTGTTCTCATAAATCTAATTAATTGTTCACTGTCCCAAATTAATGTGCTCTAATAAAGCAATAGAAATTTGTACCCTTACAATTCTAAAATGAAAACCTGTTAGTGCCTTTATTATATATTCAGTTTTCAGTTCCTTCTGAGCATTACAATGGTCTGTATAAATCTTCGACTGGCGGATATCTCATAGATCCACACGAGAGATCTGGTTGCACAAGATTGCTTTCCACAGAGACCTTATCGATAGCCTGAAATTATTGAAATTCAGAGAGTTAAGAACAATATTAACCTTCCTTTTGTCCTTCTTTTGCACACGCTTTTTGACCTTAGAAATCATTTATCCAGATAATAATATTTACTGGTTGGTATAATGTTGTAACAATCGTTCAAGAGAATCTTGATATCGAATGCTAAAGCAGACATGTAAAACAATAAACCACAATGAAACATGGAAAGGAAAACACAGAGTACTGTTTACGTTATTTTCAGAAATTAGAGTAGCCTTTCATGGGTTGATCTGACATTAATAAAACAGTCTTCCTTCATGTTATATTGTAGATTTTGATCCCGATTCGTTTCATTCAAAGTTCAGTAAACAGAAGACAACCAAACCAAATACATTATCAATAACTATGTAGTTATTGTTTATTTTTTTGGAACGAAATTGGATTAGAAGCAGAAAAAGCAGTATCGAGTGAGAGAATGTTGATAACCTGGCTCATTTAGAGATATTGTCATATGTCGAAAAATTAGTATTAGTTATATATATATATATATATATATATATATATATATATATATATATATATATATATATATATATATATATATAGCCAAAGCAGGGCTGGACTTTTACATCGAAATACTTTTAAGTATTTGTTGATCAGCGTGCCGGTGTATGTGAACATTCTCCGAACATTCTTGCCCATCACACGGATGAGATAACCACCTGCGAGACGTTTCAATCGGATCCTTTTGAAATTAGACAACAGCTGACCCATGAATAAGAAAAACTGATTGGAACTTACTCGTACAGACATGTGCTTTTTAGAAAGTTACATTCAGTTCATGTGATTGCAACATACGGATTGATTTCTAATTGCCGTTTGCGTATAGACCTTTCTCACGAAGCTGCTCGTAAATTTGGAGATAATGCCTGTTGTATTACAGGGATTACGGTTGCATTCACCACGTTCTTCAGCATTCCAAAAATAACATTGTGAGAGGTTAAGTGTGTGGCAACCTTGTTTGTTACTCGCTTTATACAGGAGATAGCGCACCTGTCAAATGCAACACCTATTATTTACTACAGAATGGATTGGCACAGAAAATGAGATAGGAAGTAGAAAGAGTGACATAAAGAAAAAGTCAGGCACGGAAATGTTAAGATATTCGAATCAAAACTATTTGAAATTATTTCAGTTGAAACATTCCTGATTTGTTTAATGAAATAGATCGTAATCTCTTACTTATTACGACCAGTGTTTTATCCTTACACAAACCACATTTAATCCCTCGAGCATGTCAAAAGAACGATTCGCCAATTAGCCAGTTCGAAATACTTTGTTTTATGTTTTTCCTATAAGACTTAAAGCCTCAATGCCACCGTTTTTCGTGAATTGTACCATTCCTCCCATCACTAAAGTTTTGAAGAAATAACAGATTTGTTTTAACAAATATCTGACGATAACCGTTCTTTGAAATAATAAATATGTTAGGTTTAAAAAATGTTCAAATATTACGTTTAGAATTCAGTGTTGCCACCTCTTTATTCAGTCGCCGAAGTCGCTCGGAAATCCGTCCTTCTTCGTAAGTGCTCCAAAAGTAGTGACGTCATGCATTCGACAAATTCCGCTAGTGACTAGTCTAATAGCAACATTCGCACATGGCAGACGAATTGATCCAGGTGGAAGAAAGAGAGGTAGGCCAGTTTTAAAGTTGTTTTTAGACGTCTGAAATTAAAGAAGTTTATAAACATATAAATAATATGCCTGACCTTTTACTTTCATTTCTTATAGAATTTATTTATATTTGGAATGAGTAATCTAAATATCATATAAGGATCACGTACCGTATCCGACATAGCGTGGTGTTGGCTTCTTCTGTCTGCAGCGGTGAAGCTATCAAATCTTGTGTTCCAGCTGTCGCTTGAAATTGGTTGACCCACGGATGTCGCCGATTAACTTTGAATTAATTCGTACGAATGTGAGAAATGACCGGGTATCTCGTGGCTCGATGTTATAAAACGTCTATATTATCTGGTTTTAATGGAACCCAATGATGTTTACTACCAATATCTTTAATGATTAACTCGTATTCCAATGATTTGGCATCTTGCACGTAACAGCGGCATTATGACTTTATTGTTGAAGCCATTTCTTCATCAACAACAAAAAATAATCACTGAGAGGTAAATCTGAACAGCAAAAGAGACAAAATTTAAATCTTTTTTTAAATCAACAAACATCAACTACAAAAAGAAAAACTAGTCTTAATAAGCCAATATCGATGACTGCTGAGCAGAAGGTAGAGAGCAAGATGGTGCCTACCCATGCTGAAAGTGATGTACTGCAGTCTGCCTCAGCAAATGTCAACCAATCAGCAACCAAAAGGGTGGCCCCTGTATTAATCTACGACGAGATTTGAAACGAGGTCTAATCAGGCTGGATTTAAATAAAACTTACTCGATACCAAACATTTAATACCCTACAAAAATACAAAATGTGGCTCAACACAACTAATAAGTCGCGATATCGTTGCATTAGGGCTAATTAATCGGTACTATACATAAAACAAAGATAGCTAAATAAATGGAACTAGTGTTTATGGCACCACCTCCATCTTGTATTGAGAGAGTGAGAAAGACAGAGATAGATTTTTTGAAGTGGGTCTTAACGTATTACTAATCAAAACAACTTGTTAACACATACACTAACAAAATTTTCCTCCATGAACATTCTAACAATATTAACGTTTGCTTCATAAACTATTTTTTAATTAATTTACGGCAAATCCATTTTTTTCCTTTATATCTTTTTAACTGTTGAGAATTGAAAACTTCACGGATCTTACAGATGAACTCCAACATGCAATACCTTGGTCACAAAAATTATTTGTTATTTATTGATTAAACTTGGTTAAAATAATAGGTTTTAATATTTTAACATGTTCACAAGATCAGCGCAGTCTAAACGTTTTGTCAGAATCTTTTGACCTTGAAGGTAATATCGTGGAGTGAAAGTCACTCAACTCGACAAGATATACCCACGTATAATGTCTGGTTCAACCCCCACAATTAATATTTCAAGAAATAAACAAATCCAAAACAGACAGAAACGAAGCAAAACAACGAACAAACAGGCAAATCAACATCATTCGATGTAACATTCAGGCAGTCCCAGAAACTAAGTTTGCTGAAAATCTATTATGTTCGTGTTATCATGCTCACAACCCCATTAGATATAAAAGCTGAGTAAAGACCTTTTAATGTCAGAGAACTGTCTTTCAACGCCTTTATTGACAACAAAAATAGAATCCAAAACAACTTAGTACAATGTTTTGTCAAACTTCATTGATGTAGGTACAAATGGCTGTGTTCATGAAGTAACAAATGTTTTGTTACGAACTTCGACTTGCCATCCCGTCCCACTCCTCCGCCACCCCTGTCGGTCAGTTACGTCTGTTTTGTAAGTTCTTTCATGAGCATATATACGTGGTGATGATGAGTTCTGATCCACTTCAGTTCAGGTCAGATTACATATGACAAGAAGGATTTTAGTGAAAATGCCGTTTGAGTGCCACCTTCCCTTTAGGATATTTAGTGATAATACGATCTTTAGAATACCACTATGAATATCATGCTGGAGGTCAGATTAGCATCAGTTAAATTCAGTATCTGCTGAGTCCCGTCTACGATTCCACTCGATTTGTTTCTTATTATAACATAATTTAAGTCCATATCACAGTGTATAAGGGATTGGTATCGTGATGACATTTTCTACATGCATGCAGATATTTGGGGCGTTGTAGACAGGTTACTGGGTATTTGGAATTAAACGTGTATTTCAGGAAACAACGTCGTGAGAAAACGGCAATCTTTGCAAACTTTAGGATTATACTCGTATCTGCTTGAAATTATTGCACACTAATATTCATGGTTTATTAATCACACAGACAATTATTTATTCCTTGATAAAGACTTTAATTTAATACAAATTTGACTTTGTATTCAAATTGTGGCCATTAGATAAGAGATCATCAATTACTGTAATTCATTCCAGGTGGCAACTACTTCGGCTTTGTGCTAATATCTTGCACGATGGGAGGGAAATATGTTAACATACGATAAATGTGTCTTTATGCATCTTGCTGTTTCTAAATCACACTGACAGTGCAGGTGTGAAAATGAGTAACAATAAGAAAAAGAAAATCTGACAGCAGAAGACACTTTCGTACCTTTGAATGTCGTTGAAGGCAATTTGAATGATCAGTATTCAAGATGGCCGCTATCTCTTAACCAGCTTGAAACAGCTGTTGCGTTTTTGTGTGTCGTTTTTCATGATATATGTACTTGTTGTCTGTCTTCGTCTACGTTATTGTGTTCATCATGCATTGACTGTTCAGTTCGTATGTGTTTCTTCATCTCCTTCTTTAGGAACCGAGAACAATTAGACTTTTTCTCAGCTCTCTTGGTCCACTGCTACAACTTCCTTTGTTGTTGAACAAACCGCCATCAAGAGATACCCGCCAGTCAACGCGTTTATGCTATGATAGACCCTCATTATTTGTTTTAAATGACCACTTCTTGGCTCTCCACACTACATTGTGCTCTAGACTAAACGAACAGGGACTACATTCATCATTACTTAAATGTAAACAGAAACGATAAAAGAAAAGTTGTTTCAAAGCTGGCCGGCGTAGAACAGGAAGAAGAACTCCAGTTATCTCCCTTATGCCCTTTCCGGCTCAACAATATAAAAATTCGACCGTTAATTTAGATAACCCGATTCAAATCCCTATTAAATCGTCAACCTTTGTGTCAACTATCCAAGAGATACCTCTGCGTATTGGATTATTCAATGCACAATCAGTAGGACCACCAGAAATAGTTAATTTTATCAACTATCAGAATATCGACGACTTTTTCCTGACAGAAACATGCCTAAAAACATCAGGCGATGAGCCAAAGTGCGCGGATCTACCACCCACCGGTTACTCCATCAAGTCGTTCCCCCGTAACTCTCGCGGAGGTGGACTTGCTGTCATCACAAATAACTCCATGATCAAACGTCTTAACCACACCACAGCATTCAGTTTCTGCCACACATCGTTTGAACTAGTCCAAGCCACACTCACACTGGAACAAAGGTCTGTCCATTTTATCTACCTATACCTCCCTCCTCCTAATAGAAAAAACAAGCTGACTGAATCTCTCTTTTTGGAACAGTTTCCGAATCTCCTGGAGAATGGAAATTCGATAGGTGGCAACCTGATTGGATATATCAAGTTTCACTTTGACTGTCCTGGAAACCCAAACACATTAAAATTCAAACAGTCAGTTAACCAACCCACCCATAAACATGGTCATATTTTAGACTGGATTCTTCATATACCTGATGATAATATTATATGGTCCTCCTTGTTATCCCACGAACTTGCATCAAATCACATCTGCATTATATGCCATCTTGACGTATCAGTCCCTAACCCTCCAACTTTATCTGCTACAAAGAGAAACCTCCGTATGATAAATAGAACCAAACTAATGCATGACATCCAAGCAAACCTAACAACTTGCTTACCTCCTACAGCAGAACAACTAGATAACTGCCTGCGTTCATTGCTCGACAAACATTCCCCAGCCATCAGGCACAGTGTATCAATTCAAAAGTGTTCTCCATGGTGTAGCAGTGTTAAGGACCAGCTTCGCACTGCTAAAAGAGTCCGCCGTAAAGCTGAGAGGCTTTGGCTTTCCAACAGACTCACTATTCATAAGTAAATCTATGAAGCCGATAAGAAGAACGTCACAAACATAGTCCATGCAGCTAAACCAGCCCACTACAGTACTAAGATCATGAAAAGTTCCAGCTGCAAAGAGCTCTTGGAGATTACTAACAAGCCAATGTCAAGCAACAAATGTACACCACTTCCAATTACCTTCTCTCCAGTGGACGTACTGGACCTGTTTGCAAATTTCTTCCGTAACGAAGTACAAACCATTAGAGACAAGCTTGACAACACAATTTCAACTGATTCGTCGTCACCGTACAGTTGGGATACAGAATTTCAGCGGCAACCATTAGCAGCATTTGAACCTGTCTCTATGGATTTAGTACGTACAATCGTGATGAAGAGTGCACCCAAGTCATGTGAACTTGATCCAATTCCAACATCACTGCTGCTTGAGTACTTAGATACAGTATTGCATTCACTAACTGATGTTATTAATACCTCTCTCTCATCCGGGGAAATCATTTTTCAAAACTACCATTGTAAAGCCTCTGCTGAAGAAACCAACACTCGACAATAACTATTTAAAGAACTACCGCCCAGTTTCTAATCTGATTTCAAACAGTCTTTTCAGCCATGTAGAATCTGCATATCGCCATTGCCACAGTACTGAAACTACTCTTCTGAAAGTAGTTAATGACATTCTCTCTGCTTTGGATAGCGGAAAGATTACACTCCTCACCCTCCTTGATTTGTCTGCAGCATGTGACACAATAGACCATGATATATTACTTCACCGTCTCCAGTATGTATTTGTCATTCATGATATAGCCTTACTGTGGTTCAAGTCCTACTTGGTCAACAGGGAACAACTTGTGTCTGCAAATGGAATACACTCCAGCAAATAGAATACACTCCAGCCCATTTAATCTATGTTGTGTTGTTACGCAGGGGTCTCTTCATTATATACACTCGGCCACACTCAAGTGTCATAGATCATCATCCAGTGTCTCACCAACTGTACGCCGATGACACCGAAATATACAAATCTAGCCACTCAACTGAAGTTGATGCTTTAACAATTTTTCAGTCATATCGCTACGATGTCTACAGTGTGGCAGTTTATAGTGACGTCTAGCACTGGGTCGTCATGCCGCAGACATGTAGCATGATGTCCCACCCAGTCACATTATCCTGACACCAGGCCGACCAGTCCTAAGACTAACCTCGTAATGCTGAGCACCTAGCGAGGCAGCTGTTAGTACCATTTTTGTAAGTATTTGGTATGACTCGGCCGGGGATCGAACACACGACCTCCCGCTTCCGAGGCGGAGGCTCTGACCACTAGGCCACCGGAGCGGTCCATGGATGACATGTAACAAGCTGCAGATGAATGATGATAAAACAGAGGACATTCTGATCACAGCACAAAGACTTTTTTATTCACATCCTTTACCTCAAACAATAAATATTAGCAACACCAACATCAAATTCACACAGTCAGTACAAAACATAGGTGTTACTCTGGACAGTACTCTCACATTGCACCAACATGTCATGAACATATGCAAGGCTGCATATCTTGAGCTGAGATGCATCAGCTCCATTCGCAAATATCTTTCAGTTGATGCCATAAAACATTTGTATGCTCATTAGTACTTTCATGACTGGACTATTATAACTCAATTATGTTTGGTTCATCTCAATATGTACTGCAGAAACTCGAAAATTTCAAAACACATCTGCTCGGATCATACTTAGAGTACCACGATCAGAGCACACCTCCCCGCTGCTCTGCACCCTACACTGGCTATCCATTAGATCCAGAATCAAGCACAACATTTGTTCTCTGTGCTACGTTTCAATGACGGAATCCAGTCCAACATACCTATCCGACCTCACCCATGTGTACACACCAGCAAGATACGTATGCTCCTCTTCAGACAATCGTAAACTCATTTTTCCCACTATGAAAACGAAGTCATATGGACGACGTTCTTTTGCATACCATGGCCAGCTACGTGGAATGAATTTCCCACTGAACTTCGACACAAAGATACAGGGAATCCATTTAAGAGTGCTCTCAAAACTCACTTATTTCGACTGCAAGAACAAACTTAAAGACCTAATAATTTTTCCTACCTTAAATATTTACAGCATGTCTTTTATCTTGTCTAATTTCATGGTCTTTGATTTTGTAATCGTATCATTATATATGTTTTTTATGTTATAGGTATTGTCTAATGTTGTAAAACGCATAGAGCTTCTAAAGATTAGGCGCTATACAAAGTCCTCATTATTATTATTATTATTATTATTATTATTATTATTATTATTATTATTTGAATTTTCTGACGCTGATCGATATCTTTTATTCTTTCATATTATGATATTTTTGTTGCCATTTTATTCTTGTGAACTGAGAGTGGTGAAACGTTAGTGACATAACTCCAATTCAACCGTGGAAAAAGATTAACGGAGTGGTCAGTTAACTAATTTACGGCAGAATGAAAGAGTTTATGGGTGAATTAAATAATTTTGGACAAAATGAAAGATTTTATGGCACAATGACAAATTCCATCAAAGATTTTACACCAGCCTGTGCTTTTGTGGTATAAGTTAAGATTCTCTATTTAATGTTCTTACATTTGTTTGTATTGAGAAAAAAACTCATGTTACCCAAAGAAAGAAATTAATTCCTATAATTTTATCATCATTGAAATATTTGCAATTGGAATGAAATTCTAGTGTGGGTATGAATCATATTGTGCAATAAATTAAAATAAAAAACATTTTGTAGAAAATGTTTGTGAAAATTGCCAAGACTGTTTTTTCACAGCTCTTATTGCTTTTTCTAAATAGATTTATTATAAGGAAAACTGCTTCTGAATTCATGCCAGCTCGACATAAACCTCCATACTTGAAGATACGTTTTGGTGAAATTGTCCTTTGAAATATAAGGAAGTGTGGTTTTAAGTAGTAGGCTTTTGAGGTTTTGTTGTTGCAGCTTACATATTGAATGCACATAATGAGTGAATTGCTGGATTACTAAACCAGTCTAAACTGAATGGTCTCTCACTAAACCAGTCTAAAAACTGAATGGTCTCTCACTAAACCAGTCTGAAATGAACGATCTCTCACTAAACCAGTCTAAACTGAATGGTCTCTCACTAAACCAGTCTAAACTGAACGGTCTCTCAATAAACCAGTCTAAATTGAATTGTATCTCACGGTGCCTTTTCGCTTCTTTCGTTTTTGTTGTTTTTGTTCAAAGTTGAGAAATAGAATAATAGTTTTTGGAAGAAACTTTAAAATTTGAGAAAAGTCATAATGAGTAATGTGTTTCGTTTATAAACTTTGCTTAGCTTGAATCTACTGAGTTTTCTGTGGGATTGTTTGTCTTCCATTTTTATAGAAACGTTTTATTATGTGCGGAGTTTATTTTCTGTTGACGAAAACTATATCAACTGCGGGTTTGTCTTGATTTATTTCTTTAACGAGCTGTTTTCTCCCCCTTCATGGTTAATATATTTAATTAACCTGCCCTTCCTGAAACGTGATTTAGTTGGAAGTTTAATCGTTAGATAGAGTAATACAAAAGATAAATCAGACGGTCCGATTTTACATTTGAGTACAACCACAGCAAGCATACCCTTTTACACTCTTAGACTGTGGTCCCCTTTGGTCTTGTAATTACTTTCGATACAGTGTGACAGGTTCACTTTCAAAGGAACATTTTTAGCATATCTTAGTTACAGGCCCATTCGCTAATGCAAGGTCACTTTTGAGGACCGGTTGTGACACTTGCCGTTCATTTGATGAAGCAGAGACTTTCGCTATACAACTCAGGTGTTAATTAAAGACATCATGGCATTTACTCTTTTTCCTATTGGCATACATGCTTGAAAAGGCTTTCTCTAGGTTATTAAATTAATGTTTGACGGTACCTCTTGAAATACATCCTTCTTGGGTTTCTCTGGTGAAGGGGGAACTTTTCTTTATATCAGTCGAATATAAAGCCGGACTGCTGACTGATAGCACAGATAACGTAAAAGTGCAAACTTACTTTTGGAGGTAATCTAGTAAAGGTACTTTGAAAGTGCAAACTTATTTTTGGAGTTTATTTACTTACTTCCCACGCATAAGTAAGTAAATACAGCAGTGACGTTCAAGAAATTCAAATTCCTTTACTCTCAACCTACCTCTAACGCAATTAAGAAGACTAGGGGTATTATGTTACAACTAACGCGATTTTTACTGGTGCAGACCTACTAATATAATACAGTCATTAGCAATCTAACTATAAATAAAATAGAGATGACAGAATGCTACAATTATGGTCAATCTCCACATCCTGATTTATTCAATCAAACGGTCATGCCGGGTATGCTTATGATAGTGTTTGAACCCCAACCACAGATTTTAAAAGCAAAACGCCTCCGGAAAGGCATAACCATTCGTTCATACATCAATGTATAATTTTTAACGTGATTGTTGCCAGGGTGTCCCAAACACTGTCAACATGTTGGCATTTTGAATGTATGGGAGGTTCTAAAGTCCCTCCTTTTTAAATAATCATATTTATAGAAATACTAAAACTAGGCATTGAAAATATTGTAAGCAGATGCCACGGTTTATACTGAAATGGAGTGTTATAGAAACTAGAAAAGGAAGCTGTATAGTCTGCCTGGTTGTTTACATGGACATCTTTCGTTTGGTTGTAATACCAAAACGCTGACTGTTGTGGACCCCCCGCCGTGAGTCAGGCTCGAAAGTATAAATTGGTGAACAAGAGACTCAGTTTGGGGCAATTTTTATATCCTTGAACCTTTGTCGTTTTCGGATAGAACACGGGGTACAAACAAACGGAGAATGTGCTAATACCAGTCTTAGCAAACGCTAGGCCCTATTTGGATCAATTTGGAATTAAGCGCGGTGCCCTATCTAAGCATGGCATTTGAAAATAAACTTTTAAACAAGTTCTATATGATACTGAACTTAAAATTTTCTCCCAACGCTTTAAAATGACGTTCTCTCTATAGGAATATTTTTAAAAGGTACTAACGCGCGGGGCCCCTTGCAAGCTCAGGGCCCGATAGGCCAAATCGGCCCAATTGGCATAAGTATTTACCTGGCAAATACCATAGTGCGCTTGCTTTGCCTTGGGCAAATAGTAGAGAGCAATGGTAAATCTTTAATATTTTATTGTTACAATTATTGAGGTATATCGCGCAACATTACAAATCGAAAGGTCCGTGGTTCGGTTCTTGCCAGAGGTAAACATGAGTTCTATAAAGATGAAAACCACAACTCTACTGAGGCCAGCCGGTAATGTATCAGGAACAAGATTATCTACTGCTAGTATATCCAGCTGATTAACCGAGTCAGCAGATAAGATATCCAAAGCAAATAGCTTCAGACATCTAGTTTTTAACGTCGGTATAATGTCTTTTGAAACATGATTCCATAATCTCGATGGAATGCTGATAAGAAACCTCTCTTAATGTCCAAAGAGCAAAAGGGTTTGCAATCCGTCTTGTGATAGGGATGTTTTTAAATTCAAGATTATTGAAAATATTCCCCTTTGAGAATTTTGAAGTCTCTATTTGAGAAACGAGAGATAGCATAAAAAAAGACATTCGATCTTTGTTACAGGTGTCCCGAATGGTGTATGCTGCATCATTGCTAGTTGAAGGTTTTCCTTCTAATAAGTATGTCAGTTGAAAGATGTCGCAGCTAAGTTTTATAAACTTGCTAAATAAATGCTTACATTCCATTATTGAAAATTAAAGTCGTGAAGCAGTTATAAAAAAGCAAGCTTGCAGAATTGTTCTTTCAAAGGTGACTTGCAAACAGGCATGGCAATGTTAAGATGCAGTGGATATCGTACTAACTCGAGTGGAATAGACGAAGTTTGCTTTAACACACACGTACCAATTACAGACTTTGTTTGATATAATGATGGAAACATCCAAGGAAATGTGCCGGATGTACGTGTAATAGCAGCTTGAAACCTAAGTGAAGCAATTGATGAAATTGGAAACCACGGAAAGGCCCAAGCAAGTGAATCAACATCCAAACTGTAATCCACAGACATTATTAAAGAAGCAAAACGGAAATAAGAACACCCAACTGGTGGTGCCTCTTTTCTCTCCTGCTACGAAAAGGCATGGGCCATGGAATCGTCATCTTGCTTATATGGAACATATATGCATGAATTCATTAGTCCGAATGGTCTCTCGCTACATTACGGAAGTGAAGATATGTTTACTGACTTAACCACTTATCATCAGATAGTTTAGCTATGATAATTTAGTTGTAAATAAACTGGATATTACATGTTAGGCAACTGGGAGCATATCGTGGTATAACCCACTTGAACCAATGGATTACGATAAATCTCTCGAAGTCTGCACAATATATCACGAGACAGTCCAAGTGTGATAGTTTGAGGAACCGAGAGAGTAATGTTTAAATACATCAGGAAAACAACGAGACAAAATGTAAAGTAGCAAAAGCATATAATACAAATCCAGTCAATCTTAACGAACGTGTGACGACTATATTTGATACGATTGTAACGCCAAAATAAGTCGTCAATGACCTTGCGAGAAGGGATGTAAATGGATGGAAATATACATATGTTTCTTTCCAAAGCAGATTACTTCAGATCGTGCGACATTCAGGTTTATGAAGCGTAGGATTAACCTGAAGGTATGGTAAAATGTCTGTAATACATTTTTCTCAAACACAGTAACGAACGGTATACTTTCAGCTTATTTACCCAAACAAATATTGTGTGTGTGTGTGTGTGTGTGTGTGTGTGTGTGTGTGTGTGTGATTTGGATTTTTAACGTAGCTTTTACAATTTATTTGTCGTATGGCAACGATGACTGCTGTGTGGCAAATTATAGTGATGTCTAGCACTGAGGCATCACGCCGCAGACACGTAGCATCATGAAATTAAAAACTCAACAAACCCGTGTAAATGAATGTCCCTATATTAGAATATGGGACTCACATGGAATGCACATGACGAAATAATTGTCTTCTCTTATGGGAAAACACGTAAATCATGAATCAATAGTGGGATGTTTACATCAGAATAAATTATCCCTATGTTAAGTATCAGTCTTTGTGGAGTTGTTTAGCTATGTTCAATTATTGCTCGAGGGGATTTATTTATTTCAATTATTCTTTGGAATTACAAAGTGCTCATAAACGTTTGGAGAAAGTAATTGTTTTGAAATTCATGTGATTTCATTAAAATACATTTTTGTTTATATCCTTGTGATGCACCAAGCCTGTTAGCAGATCAGACTATTCATGGCAATCGGCACAAGTCATTGAACTACATTAGGAAACCATTGGATCTCATTGGAAAACTCGATAAGTTTGGACTTACGACAGAACTGTAGTTTTGCACGAATAACAAACACAAGCAACTGCCAAAAGATTATCGTTGACTGATTTGATTCCATCGCGTAAGATCTTCTGATCTTCGACCAAGAAAAGTAATTTTATTGTCTGAAAAAGGATATATAGCCTTTTGCGTTATAATGAACATATGAAACAAGAATTCGACACGTTTTTCCGTTTGTCTCAATATTTTGTTTCTGCCACGGCAGATCTGGGTCTGTACAGTGAGTTGTTGGACTCGACTTATAAGCGAGGATAAAAGGCGTTTTTAGATGCAAGAGATCCCACACTTGCTTCAAGGCAATAATGATAAGATATGACCTAAAAAGTGTCTGTATATTAGTTTTCGTACGTCAGATCATGTTTCGTTCGACTCATTCCGACCGAAACGTTAACTTCCTTTCCTTTAACCATTGCATACGCCTTAACCCTAATGTGGATATCTTTACTCCATAAATTGAATTGTTCCATTAGAAAATGTGATACAAATGAACAAACAAATCTGATATATTTTGAAGGAATATTGTTCCCAAAGAATCATAATAAATAATGTTATAAAGGAATAGAAAACTTTGACCCTGAATATATAATATCTACGAATGCTGTACCCGCCTCCACTCAGTACGTATTTATATCAGCTAGTAATATCATTTAAACGTCGATTTTTTTAATTAATTACATTTAACGTAATGTTTATTAAGCAATATTAGATGCATTTTGAGTACAGATGTTTGTTTGAATACGGGTTTGTACACTTTTTGGTTATCTGTTATCCCTTCGTTTGGAATAGAATGATCGTGGCTAAGTATACAATATTTGAATATTTATTATGTCAATAAAATGATCACGGCTAAATATTAATGTTTGATTTCTTTTATTGTGTGAACAGAATGATCACGGTTAAGTTTATAATATCTGAGTTATGTTTATTGTGTCGACAGAACAATCACGGTAAAATATATAATATTGGACATCTGTTTATTGTGCCGATAGAATAATCATGGCTAGGTATATAATATTTTATTCTGTTTATTGGGTCAACAGAATAATCACGATAAAAGTATATAATATTGTACATCTCTTTATTGTGTCAACAGAATAATCACGGCTAGGTATATAATATTTGATTCTGTTTATTGGGCCAACATAATAATCGCTGCTTAGTATATAATATTTGACATCTGTTTATTGTGTCAACAGAATAATCAGGGCTAGGTAAATAATAGTTGGCATCTGTTTATTGTGTCAACAGAATAATCACGGCTAGGTATATACTATTTGATTCTGCTTTTTGGGTGAATATAATGATTATGGTTAAATATATAATAATTGACGTCTGTATATTGTGTCAATGGAATGATCACGGTTAAGTATTTATTATTTGACACATGTTTATTGTGTGAACAGAATAATCACGGCTGGGTATATCATCTTTGACATATGTTTATTGAGTCAATAGAATGATCGCTCATGGTATAAAATGGTTGATTCAGCTAACTGCGTCATCTCAATGATCATAAAATAATTGATTTTGTTTACTGTGTCAATATAATTACCATGGCTAAGTACAAAATAATTGATTCTGTTTACTGAATACATTCATTGGCTCTCAAAGTCACTAATCTTGGATATCTATATGCCTTCTGTAGAGAATAGGTAGGTAATATTGACAGAAACATTAAGCTCGTCGCCATCACTATGCTTGAACATTGAATAACGTATCAAACAACATTGCATATATTGCAATATCAGCTTTGCATAAATATCAGATGCAGCATTATAGCAGTTATGAAGTTCATTTGATTGTATTTTATCTCTGAGATCCTTTATCCTGTTCTTGTAAGAAGAGTTTCTGTTTTAATTAAAGTCAATGCAATTATTTGAATATTGAATTTTGTTATGTATATTTAATTTGCATTCTTTGTTATTTTTTATAATTTTTTTTTAAATTTAATTATATCCTATTGTTAATGTAACATTGTATTCTGGACTTGACCTTGCATGCCCAAAATACATTTCATTTTCTACTTGACCTGAATCGATGCATTTTAATGCTGTAAATAAGTACAGTGTATTACATAGCTAAATAGTTTTCGTATGTATATGGTTTAACTATTATGATCATAATTTTTGCCTGATACAAGAACATTGTATTTACCACATTTTATATTCTAATCTTAACCAAGATTTTATTTTGTTAACATTTTGAGCCTTCTGGAATGTCATGTTCCATTAGGTAATAGTTTAGAAAATGCTAATTATGACCTGTGGTCAAGTAGAAGACTATATAATCCTCTTTTTCTAGATATTAAATTATGGTGCTATAAGATCTTGATGCAGAATCAGTTGTATTATTGTTGTGTCCAGTAATTCTTTTGGGCTGGAATTTTATTTAATCAAATTATTTATTCACTTTTAATACAAGGTGTTCATAAAAAATAACATTCTTTGATACAGAAACTTGAATTTATAATGAAGTTTCAAATAAGGATATATTCTTGGATTGTATTATTGTTATCCTACAAAATAATGTTTGAACATCACCACTACACAGGCTAGGCACATCAACATAAATTTAATTTGGATTTTCACTAAAGTAATTCGCAATACTGTATATTCCCTTTTCACACTTTCACTTTGTATTCTACCCAAATAAATTATTTTTGAATTTTACAAAGCTTGTTGTTTCTCATTCTTTACTAATATTATTTAAGAATATAGTGTCATAATATGTTACGACTACCACAGCTATTACTAATAATATAGCTATATTTGCTACTTCTACTAATACTACAACTACTGTTATTCCCCTCAGCCATAACGTATTTCTTGTCGTTCTCCGCCTACTGTCATTATAAATATTTCAGTCATTTTCACCAGATGTATATATCACTTCTTTCTCGAACTTTTTATATTGTTAAAACCGATACATCTTTTGTACTTCGGGTTTGAAAATAAATCTCAAGGTATTTTGTTCAGTGGCTTGCGGGTTGGAGTTGGCTGTCATGGTGTATCATTTGGAAACATTTTTCTCAAATGGTATCGACACTCCGATGTTTTTCCGCATGTGTTGATGTACCGTCAGATACCAGTAGTCAATCAACATGGCATGTACGCGTCACGTGCACTACTCAAGGTATTCGTTGTTTAAATATTGGACAATTGAAGAATGGAGTATGGCACTAACATGGTCAGTACTCTTAACATTGTTCTGTCCTGGAATGTGTCACCAAAAGTACATTATTTTCTGGAAAGTAAATAAGCAGGCGAGATACTGCCCGGTTGAAATGTTCTTTGTGAATAATAGCGAGATTTCAGGTATTTCGCGATACTTCGTCGTTATTCTCCTTGGAAAATAGAACAGATAGCTCTTCGTTGATAGTCCAAGATAATCAAGGGATAATTTTCATGGAAAGCAACAACTTTACAGGAGCACCGTATAGTGGCACATAATGGACAAACCCTATCTTTGCTCAGAAGAGTGGTATATTCGATGGTATCACCTTGACCTGCTTCATTTGATTTAACATCTTTAGCATGGATAAATAATTATATAAAACCGGTGTCATGATCATAATATTTACTTCAAAATATACATCCTAGACTCTGTAATTCATGAAGATAAAAAAATATGAACTGGTGAAAATGCGTGGTTATTTCTTGAAAAATAATATAGATATATGGATATTTCTATTATTATTGTGCGAGAAAGATATTAAAAGCAATAGCGATTATAATTATAAGTGTTAAATACACAGCTCGATGGATCCCAGCACATTAGTTTTATAATGTTCCTTTAATAACAACTATTGAATCTTTCATCGGCAAAATAGTAGTAAACTCATGAAAATGTCGTTGGACTACTTAACTGACACAAACTTACCCAATACATGTTCAGGAGTATCCTAGAGTAAAAAACACAAGTATGGAAAACGAAGAAGAAGAAGAAGAAGAAGAAGAAGAAAAAAGATGATGATGATGATGATGATGATGATGCACACGATAGGAAGATGATTATGACTATGATAGAATGGTTGCATGTAATAGATGCGATTCTTAAAATTTCGAATTTCAGCAAGTCTGATTGCTCAGAGGGACGAATTCGAGCTCACAGAGGACGAGTGATCCGTGCTTCATTTGCTCGCAGTTGAAAACACATGGTAAGATATTTCTCTTGTCTCAATATTTGGCGCTTAGAATTAGAATACTTGTAAATATATTTTTTAAAAAGCATGGGGTAACGTTTGACATATCATGATCTATGTTTAAGGATGTACCAATATTCATTACTTTGTGAGTGGTTCGCCCCAACTTCAGCATCAGTCTATCTCGAAAGCTATCTGCTGTCATTGTGTTTTGTTCGAATTAGGTAGCAAAATATCCGACGTTTTAAAAAACCAATTTTAAAAAGTAAAGTTATTTCCTCTTGGTATTTTGCTTTGTTGCCACAAAAAGATAATTAATTTATTGATAATGCCAATGTCAGCACATCCTTATTATGTTCAGAATTGAAAACAATATTTCATTCCTTGATTTCGTATCCTGAGTAAATCGTGTTCGTGACGTCGTAATTGTCGAGGTTTTCGTTTTCGAGATTAATTAGTAAAGTTCAGACAATGTTTCGCCGAGGGCTTACACATGCAAGAACATGTACATGCAAGGAAGATAATGTTGCATCATCTGTCAGATATAAAACGAAATAACTGAATCAAAAGCAAATAGATGAATGGCCTTACCCATAATACTTGATACCATAATGAAGTATTGTTGGCTAAGAAAGTCACACGGTTATGACACCATTCGAATAAAGTTCCAGATTCGTAGCAGGTTTTTTTTCCCTTGAGAACAACTGAGATAATCAATATGCTGGTGTCTTCATATGGCGCTTAAATAAGATTCGAAACTGGTTAATTTGCAAATTGAAGACCGTGAACATTATTGAAGTATCGTTATATAATGAACTCAATTTATATTCAGAATATTAAAATGTATATTGCCGCTGATTCGCTAGCAGTAGATTCATCTCTTCGCTGTGCAATAAAGTATCTTTCATTTAAATGTTAATATAACTCCTATATCGGCGATATTTTGGCACTATATATATCAGCGATATCCACCCACGACTACAGACAGAAGTTAATGCAGATTAATCTGCTTTTCTCTTCCTATTTCTAAAACGAGCGCATTTTGCATAAAATTGATGCATCTTTGATACATTCGTCTGAGCTTTACATTCAAGTGTCACTGACATTTTAGCTGTTTTACATCAAATAAATAACTTAGATGAGATCTTTCAAATATCCGCGTCGGACGAACATTTTCTTTGAATGGCTTTATCGCCCACACAGTGCCCTGGGTCCATTCCTTACTATAGTTTAGTGAAATGATGAAACTGAATCATTTGTGTCTGGTGTATGAAAAGATACAAGTAAGCTGATCATTGGATAAAAAAACCTTTTCAATCAAGGTCATCAAGTACAGTAGGAGATAGTTCCAAGTGTAATTTTGTCATTGAATGTGTCTGGCCTTCTTTACAATAATGTAAAGCTTTCTAAATAGTGATGATGACGACAATGAAGAGATGATTGCAATCATGACGGTTAAGAAGACAACAACGATGATGATATGATGATGACTATCATCATCAACATCAACAACATGTGTAGTCTTTTATTGATAGTGTTGTTGATGTTATTATTATTACAATAATCGACAATTATTTGAGAAGTCGTATGCTTCAGAGATAAAATGTGTTATTTATTGTAGTTCTTGATTTGTTGAATTCAAATATGACAATTAGACCAGTTGATTGTCTACTGTTTCCATGATATGTAAGTTTGCAGATTTTTCGTCTATGTATATTGTGTAGATAGAAGAATTTTAATATAGATTAAGGCAACAAAACCTAAATCTAGTAGAATAAAGCATGATGAATATTCTTTCGAATTAACGTTTATCATCCCCACACTTTGTAAAAGCGTTGGGGACATACCAATATCTGTCGGTGCGTTACCCATTTTTTTCCTGAAATTCTAGGTTAAAACGCAAGAAACTGTGCAGTTATGCTATTCCTAAAATAACTATCTGCAGAAGCGGTGTCATTATTGATTACCGCTCCTTTGGTTCAGGAAAGGTGGTGATGGTGTGGCGGGCCAGGTTTCAATTGTAAAAACATTTTATCACATTTTAAAATATTTTTGGACCAAACATCAAATATTAAGCCACACCAGAAAGACGCATAATGTAGGTGACGGATTATGGTATTGACGGTGAGGGTCGCAGAAGTAATTTTGGAATCCTCAGTAAAAGTTGTGATGACATGCGATGGCGAGCCTGTGTAGTTTTTAAACTGTGGACAGCTAGTCTAAACAGGAAGGAAAAGTACAACTGCACACGTCGATTTCATGTTTTCTTTTTTACCCGTGTCCATGCCAGCGTTGGAAAAGGCACTAAGTTCCCATTCATAATATGTCCAATAATGTGTAAATTGTGTCGTCTACTTTGTCAGTAGTTATGTGGATCGCAATAAGATAAAATAAAATGTCATTATGTGCTTATTGGAAGAAGACACTCTCCGTTCATCTAGGATTGCTCGTTATGGCGTCTCACTGGAATACAACATTAAAAACAGCCATTGCAATGACATTGGGGGTCAAATTGGGTTCTAAAGAAATTTAACATATGGATGGGGTTCTATGAAATTTAACATTAAATGCAACATACATCCTAACTTTCCTGATGGTATTAGTCCCATCGGGCGTCAAACACATTAATGCAACAAAACTGTGCAATTACAGGCACAAAGTTAAATCTCTGGTAGTGATTTCTATACATTAACATAGTGGTGTGAATAGCATTATCCAAGTATTCCTATGATAAATGTGAACAGTTAGTTAACAGTTTAGAAAGCTAGACAAGACTATTCAGGCAACTTGTATAAAAGAAACACAAAAATCTAGAATGTTCTAAAACAGCTAATCATTGTTGCTGTTGTTGTGGGGTTTAACGCCATTTTCCAGCACACGATTGGCTATTCATGGCGGCCAATATTAATGGTGGAGGAAGAACCCGGGAAAACCCCGGAAAGAACCACCGACCCACGAGAAGCTACTGGCAAGCTTTCTCACATATCCGCATTGGCCGAATCCGAGACTCGAACCCACGCAGACAGAGGTGAGATGGCAGTGATCCGTAACGGAGAGCGCTTTAGACCACTCGGCCACTCGGGGCCCCCAACAGCTAATCAAAAAACCTTTTTACCACACGTATACAGTAACGTATATTTAAAAAGTTAATGAAAACAAAAACAAATGTACATACATACATACATACATACATACATACATACATACATACATACATACATAGTGACCGAGTGGTCTAAAGCGCTCACCGTTCCGGTTCACTGCCATCTCACATCTGTCTGTGTGGGTTCGAGTCTCAGACTCGGCTAATGTGGGTATGTGAGAAAGTCTGCCAGTAGTTTCTCTTGGGTCGGTGGTTCTTCCCGGGGTTTTCCAGGGTTCTTCCTCCACCAGTTATACTGGCCGCCATGTATAGCCTATCTTGTGCTGAAAAATGGCGTTAAACACAACAACAACAACAACATACATACATACATACATACATACATACATACATATAAAGAAAAAGTTTACCATTTTAGTAATATCTCGGTACACCATGATAATTTTTTTCCACCGCACTCACCTTGGATTTTACACCTCTCAGGCTGGCTTCTGCACGCCAAACGTCTATTCCTTAAACTATCTCCATCCCAGTGGTTGATGGAAAGAGATAGGGTTACGATGAATCTTCTACTCTTGAGATGAAAGATTTTGATCTATTTGTTATTGTTGTTGTTTCTGTTGCTGAGATTGTTGCTCCTGCCACTGCTGGAACGGCATCCATTCTTCCTCAGAGTCTTGCTGCAGTTCCTGCTGCTGCTAAAGCTTCAGCATTTTCTGTTCCTTCCAATCCCTTTCTTCGTTTTTCGTTTCGCTTTCAAAGGATCTCCTAGCAGCTGTCTTGTCATCCGAGAGGGCATCAGTTTTTTGCTCTATGGAAGGTCTATTCGGATGCAACTACCGTTCGTCTACCTTTTCATCGGTTGCTTCACACACTCTAAATGTGACGATGCCTACCTCAGCCTTCTATAATAGTGAAACTCGTAGTTGTAGTAGTCTGGTCGACAATAAATGATCGACTGTCAAACGTTATATCTTATGAGAGTGAACGTGAATGAAAACATCTTTGACGAGACACTCAGACGTGAAGGAAACCCGCTTTAGAAAGTCCAGAAAATATTGAAAAAGAGAATGTTTACAGCATCCAAACGATTTTATCAAATATGATCCGTCAAATTAATCACAAGAGTCCCACTCATTATAACAAGGAATGAGTATGGAAGATTAGAAAAGTCCTTCCTCTTCATGTATGATATTTTCTTGATCGAATGAGTTCAGATGTTAGACAATTACCCAGGTTGGCATCATTTTAAACGAGACTTGGATTCCAATGAGCTAGGATATTGCTCTCTTGTCACTGATGGACGCAACATTTCTAAGTTAAAGAATAGAGATATCCATAATAATCACCAATCTATATTTCTATTTCTGCGTCGTTTAAGAGTAATGTTTTCTAAATACAAAAATTTAAGTAATTTCAATGGAATGCCAAGACTCGATGGTGAAGCAAACGCTAACAATATAATTCACATACCATCGAATCATATTGTTGTAATCTCACTTGATTATTAAATTTGGGACGGAACAGCATTTCGTTTTCATAAAGTGTATGATATCGTCTTCGATAGAGGGTAATCCATATGTCGTTGAAAACCTAACAGCTACCCATTGGGTTTCTGGTCGAAGACTGGTCAGTGATGATGACGTAAGTCAAACGTCTTTAAATTTCGTTGAGAACGTTCATCTTGAGTACAGACTACTGGCTTCGTTGAGTCAGGAGGTAACGATGTCCCCAGGTATTTATTTGTTATTGTAGTCCAAGGCTACAAAAGCAATGAAAGCAATGATTTCACACTTGACCTTTCATTTAATTTTGGTCTGTCTGGTACGTGAAAGAATGGAAGCAAGCATTACTCTTCTGCCTGACAGCTTCGATGCAGTGCATGGAAGTTTCTGATGGTCTATGTCATCATCACCGACCAGTCATCGACCAGAAAACTATTGGGTGGCTGTCTAGGTTTTCAACGACAACATGGTCTTTTCATTCATATGGAGTACCTCCTTTCGAAGACGACATCATAGACTTTATGAGATTAAATGCCGAAAAGTCTTTATACTACTCCTTCAGTATTTTCTATTATTGGATTATAATCCATTTTTGCATATGAATAATGGTCGAAATGTCAAATATATCAATGTTCTCTTGTCAGGAGCAAGTATTTAGCTTAACAGGACAATTTGTGTTTCTGTTGTTTATTATCTGGTATAGCAAGAGTGTGGCACCAGTAAGTCCTACAGGCAAACTATCACGATGATTCAAAGGTTAGATGTGCAACACATTGTAGTCCGGACAATTCAGCCTAGTTATGGGCATGTTCTTTGCAAATTCGATCGTGTCTTGTTCCCACGGCTCCACCATGTATCCTCGAGCACCCAAACACATGCGTCGTTGGCAAGTTTATTCGTACAGATCTCCCATTAAACCTGTATACGGATGTTTCCACAGAACACGTGTGGCATCCGTGTCTGTGACATCCATTACATTCGTACACGTTCCGTAGGTTTCCAAGTATCAATCTTTCTTCTCTACCGCTTCTGGCACGTTGTGTCTGCTGGTCATGAGTTTGGCGCAATTTAAACAATGCAGAGCCTTTGCCGAATATTGATGGTTCATCTGTTGAAACATATACGGTGCTACAATAGCCTGGTGTTCTCGGGTACTAAATTCTTCAGGAACACCAATCCACAAGCCTTTAACGTTTCGATACCCCCGTACTCGAGAAATAATTTACAAACATCATAGCGTAAAGTTTTTTCATAGCATCGACATTACTTTAGCATTCATTCTTGGAAATCAAAATGGTCCCAAAAGTTGGTTTGGTACCATGTATAGAAAGATTCCTGCTATCACGTATACCCACTTGGTCATAGCAGTGTGTCTCAAGCAAATGTGATTGCATGATGTGTTGAATATATTAGGTATTGAAAAGCGAGGGAAGTATATTTAGGCCTTTTTAATCTCCAATCGTTCCATACAATATTTTAAAATATGCTCAAACGAGTAACCAAGTTACTAATGGAATCATTATACTGTTCTACTTCCAGTGTCAAGTGAGTGATCTATTCTATTCATGGTCACTTATGGAAATTTTATTCATTTTTCTGAAATATGTTTCAATACAAAACAAATCATCTTACGCCGCAAAATTGTGAGCGATCAATGTAGCATATTGGTGACTGTTACCGTAACGATCTCAGTCTTGTCAGTCGCAGTTATTATTAAGTCCTAGACCCGACTGGCTATATCATGAAGCCGGTTGTATCCGTGAAATATCTTTTCTCGCATCACTTCCGACAGATTCCTGAATACATACGTTTAAAGCTCTATGAAAAACACACGGGATAAGAACATGAAAGCCAGTGTCTTGGGAATATTCAAAATCAACAAAAGATAAAGCGCACGCCGTTTAGGTTTTATAAAACATTCTTTGTCTTTGTTCGTTGTTATGTCATTTGAATTGGTACGTACATTCTGTCCACATTTTGGGCACACTTTCTATTATAAACAAAATACTTTTCTTCTGTTTAAATTGCCTCATTTTACGTTGGTCCTACTAGCTTGATTCTGACGTTGAGCACTGAATAGTTGCTTGTCGATTAGGGGCACAAATTTATGTTGGTCGTACTAGCTTGAGTCTGACGATGAGCACTGAAGAGTTTCTTGTCCATTAGTAGCACAAACAGCCACAACATCTATCTCTCTCCACATTCAAAATGTGGCTCCATAGGGTTTATTTATAGGCCACATTTTTATAATATATATGTATCCGAGAAATTCTTTGATATTAGTAATATCAATAAAATGACTTTTTGTGATGACGTGCGTGATTGTACTTTCCCTCTGAAAAACTGGGTCCTCCAAATTAGAGATCTCAGCAGATTACTTCAACCCGGAGCGAACAGCTAACACAACTTGAGGTTTCTCCATTGTATGGTGTCTACACACTCTTTCAAAATTCCATTTTCTACCTAATGGATATCTGCTACTCTCTGTTATTTGGCTCTGCTTGAGTGTTCAGTACTCGTTCATGATTGTTTTCCTTTCTGGTGGATCTGTTTTCTCTTATCGAACTCTAGCCACCACAAAACAGCGGTCTAAACACACTTGATAATACGTCATTTGGGGAGACTATATTTAAATTACTGAATCTGGGTTGTTGCCTTCCCAGGAGATTAAAAGTGTCATATGCGTGTTGTTTCAACGGGTTTACTAAATTCGATTAAGACCGGATGAATTCAAACTATGGTGTTTGATAGAAAGTCTCATATGATCTTGATCTTCCATTCGGCACTCTCGTTTCCAACACGGACTCCAATACATCCTTTATAAATGCAGACATCTCTGTGATGTTATTTGGGATTTTAATTTCTGTAAAGTTTGATCGTGTAAGTATTGGCCCCGTGATTTGATAGCTTCTGCAAGTCACATGGTTGGCCCGTTAAATTTGACAATAATTAAGACCTCTAGGAAAATTCAGTACTATGCCCGAAATGAACGTGAAGTTACCTGTTATACATTTTGTCAAAAGAAATGGTACTTGAAAACAAAATGATCACAAAACAAAACAAAAAAAAAAAAAAAAAAAAAAACACGAACTACATATACAAGGAAATAAGAAATGAGGTGCCGATACAAAAAATTGAAGATATCTATGATATATGTAAAGACACAGGATATTGGTCTTCGGAATCTCCATAACGTCAAAAAGGTGCAAGATACGAAAAAGAAGCAAAGAGAAGAATGTCGATAGAAGATGCTGGGTTGTGGGCTTTGACTCCATTTTTCAGCACACGATGGCATATACATGGAGGCCATTATATATGGCAGAATCCGGGAAGAACCATCAGCCAAGGGATAGCTTATGGCATGCATGTACTCATGTTTGGCGAGCCGAGACTTGAACTCACGCCGACAGAGGTGAGATGTGTAAGTGATCTATACACACGATCGCCTTAAGCCACCCCAGGTCCTAGAAGAACAAGCAGTAGAACCCATTCCAAGTAATACATTAACAAGAACGTTAGACACTGACCTTCTGTGAAGTGCTTAAAATTTCACTTTCATTCTTATTCTCTAGAATATATCCGAAGTAAGTGAAATGAAATGTCTTGGTTTGTTTTTGTTATTATTTTTTATCGATAGGATATTCGCACATAAACACAGACGTGCATGGTAGAGTTATATCAGCAGCTGTGATTACAATCAATGAAACATATTTTATTAAATAAGTAAATAAAAACTCAAAGCAGTGATATATGTTGTTGCAAAAATCTATCTTCTATCGACTGTATAAATGGAAAGGCGCCTTTGTATTTGTGTGACCTTATATTTGTGTATGAGAGAAAGAGAGAGTGTGTGTGTGTGTGTGTGTGTGTACCCGCTTACCATGTCTTTCAATCCCATCACCAGATTCAGTTTCAGCTAATTCTGTCCTTATAACTTTTCAACGACAGCAAAGGAACGCAACTGTTTTCATGAGTGAGTATGGTAAGGCAAAGTCCAAACAATCAAAATCTGTAACATGGTATTTAATTTAAATTGGAAATCCAACTCAAGTGAATCTTAACGCCTTTCAGTTTGTTTTTTTTTTTTTGTTTTTTTTTTTTTTTTTTTTTTTTTTTTTTTTTTGGGGGGGTATACATCCCAGTTCTTTTTTTCTTCAAATTATCGAAATATGGAAATAAGCCAATAAACATAAAAGCAAAGACTATCCAGTCGGCAGGCGAAATCAACATTCAATCCTCTCCGAATAATTGCTTTGCTTTACTACAAGTAATGTACAGGTCTGAATTCTCTCTCTCTCTCTCTCTCTCCCCCCCTCCCCCCGCCCTCTCTCTCTCTCTCTCCATTGATTTTTCAAACACTTATCAGATCCAAGATTCGGGTTAATATTTTCTGAATCTTATAAAGTAGAATTTGTTTCTTTGCTGTCGTTTCCTTTTCATTCACATTCGTGTTTATTAAACAGAGAGCATGATCCTATTGCAGTACTCTCGATGTAAGCCAACATTACATGCACATTACGTCAGTGTAGCTTGCAAATATTTTGCACATAATTCTATGCGAATGGTCCCCCACAAATGTAGTACAATTAAAGGTGCTCAATTATTATAATTCATTCGGTTCGTACAGGTATCAACAAAAGAAATTCGAAATGGTCTGGCCTATTTGATTTCTGGAAATTGTAATGAAGAAAATTGTTTTATTAATATATGCATTTTTACGGTAACTCGGAACAAAAGTGGATATCTAGTGCCTACAAAACGTTAGGTCCGAAAAAATGAATTGCACAACAACAAAAAAAAAATGGGAAGAAAAACCTTCCAAATAAATGTATAATTAAGTAGAACAAGACAATATGAAATGTAAAGCTGTTATAATTCTGTAATATGTATGTACATTAATAGATGCAAGAAATATTAAAATGTGTTATACGTACAAAATTTGGGATGCTCGAATGTGCCTAGTTGTTGTTGTTGTTGTTGTTGTTGATAATGTTGTTTTGGGTTTAATGTCATTTCCAGCACATGATAGTGGAATAAGAACCCCAGTAATAACCACCGATCAACAGGAATCCCGAGGCAGGATATGTTTTGGATTCAATTCTCATAAGACACCCTATGGTGGCCCAATCCAAGATGGCTGGAGAGTGGAATTTGTTCCAAATGTACCGTTTTGACTCTCTGAATCTATAATGACCCCCAATACTACTTTTGTCGTTTCTTTCAGAAGAAAAAAATTCATTCGATTCGACTACATATTGCTGAAAAGTTCAGTTCAGCGCACTTTGCTCTTTGTTGATTTCTGCAGGGGGTTGAGAAGGAGCCAACCAGAAATTTAAGTGTACCCAAACACTGTTACCGTACTTTATCGTGACTTGAACAGTAGTTATTTAGTCGGATGTTTAATTCAAGTACATAAGTCATATCGCTTTTCTTTGAACTTTAGTCGCTCCTATCTTCAATAGAGTATTGAAATAGTTTCGGGTCAAGGGTCAAGACGATGACGCTCTGTGATAGCGCAGCTGGTATGGTGATCTGTATCGTTGAATTCATAATTCACAGCTCTAGGAAGGACAGAGCTGATCTTAATCAAACATACGCTTGGGTCTGCCGAAGTCCTGCTTTTCATATATTTTGACGAATTTTCACGGCTGACTTCCTAACGCAAACAGAGAAAAGCCGAACAATCTGCTGTAATTAATTCAAACGACATTGAAAGATATACCATTGAAAAGATATAAACTGTCACAGGTCAGAAAAAATGAAATGTACATCTTGTGAAACCCATAACAGAAAGAACGGAATTTGGACAGCTTACTGTGTGCTGCTAGGGACCGATGATGTCTTATAGTTAGGATGATATTTTGTGTAGCAAAATTAAGGCTCAGCACCTGAAGGAATTTTGTTGTGTGTTACCAACTGATGGATAATAGCGATTAGCAAGTAATAAATGGAAAAAGAAGGTAAGGTCAGCATGATAGGTTTTGCGTGTGTGAGTCGGTGGGGGTCATTGTTAAGTATTTAAATTTATTATTATTATTATTATTATTATTATAAATATATTGCTGATGAATTATAGCAGCTATACGTGCTTACGTCACCGGCCCAATAGGGGGATAGAAAAATTTCAGATTAATTCTTGATGGTAAAATTGAATGATTTTTGTGATTATCCATGTATATTTTAATGTTATGTAATAAGAATCATGACTAAAGCTCTTTAGACTAGAAAAGTTATGGTAATGTATGTCGTATTTAACAATCGAGCATAATGGTAAAAGGTATGAGTGTAGACGGAGTATTTAAGCGCATTTGAGTATAGGCGGGGTATTTAAGCGTATTAGAATACAGAGTATTTAAGCCTATTAGAAAACAGACAGATCATTTAACATTATTACAGTACAGAGAGAATATTTAAGCGTATTATATAACAGACGGATTATTTAACTGTATTAGAGTACAGACAGAGTATTTAGGCGTATTAGATAACATACAGATTATTTAATTGTATTAGAGTACAGAGAGAGTATTTAGGCATATTGATAACAGACAGATTATTTAACTGTATTAGAGTACAGAGAGAGTATTTAGGCGTATTAGAGAACATATGTAGTATCTAAATGTATTAGAGTACAGGCGGAGTATTTAATTATATTAGAGTACCGGCGGAGTATTTCTAGGAGTATTAAAAAGAGACGGCGAATTTAGGCATACTAGATAAAGAAGTATCAGCTTATCAGAACGAGTAATTAAGCGTACATATATAATTTGGTGCTCTTAATTGTTTGCAGTGCAAAATAGCTAAAACAAATAAGTAAGACGGAAAAAATTATATTTACGGTATTGTATGTTAATGATGTTCTACCAACTAATAACAGTTATCAGTATTTTAAGTTATCCAAACCCATACATATCCCACATCAGTTATTGTTTTTAAAAAAATAAAATTTAAGTCACCAACATTTACTACTGAGCAATATCTGTCTCTTTTTCAAATTCAATGAAACTTTGCAAGTGTCAGTTAAACAGAGAACAACCTTAGTAATTGTTCCTTGTAAAATGAAGAAAAAAAAACCAAACAAAACAATTATGGTAACCAGCTTTCATTAGAATGGTAGGACGTAGTAGTAAACAACAAATGATTTGACTGTCTCTCTCTCTCTCTCTCTGTCTCTCTCTCTCTCTCTCTCTCTCTCCCGAGGTCCGGTCCCTAGAACTAGTGTATGATGTTTTCGTTTTAACGTAAAGCAAGCAACATAAACGCTGTTTCACAGCTATTGCATAATCCATGCCGGCTGTTGCTAGATTCCATTATCTAGATAAAAGGTATAAAGAGATAGGTTGTCAAAGGCACTTATGATTTAAGTTGTCAGTCTCTAAATTGTGATAAATTTGGATATAAAAAAACACTTTTGCCAACTGGACTATTACAAATCAAGGAAAGTAAATCATGAAGAAGTGTGCTACAACACTGTATTTCAGCTAGGTCATACAATTTTGTTCTCTTTTCACCACGCGTTAAGAAACCTTTCCTGCAAATATCAAAAGTATGTGAAACTGATATAGAATATACTTAATCAATAATTTAAAAAAATGGGTTAATACCATTATGATATTTGTTTATTTTTCAATGATAATGTTCCGTTGAATGAAGATGGTATTTCCTAATACTAGCTTAGAATATTAATTTACATGAACAAGGTAATAAAAGCATAAATTCACCTACCTGATACATGTCTGTACTTATAGCTGGAATGCGCTTACCTGGCTTGTGTATTAACATAGGAGTCAATTGAGGTTGACCTTTGTTTTTTTTTTTACAACCAATGATTTAGAAGTAAACAGAGTGTCGTAAATTATTTCCCGCGTCGTTAATGATTTCCCATGTCGTATATGGTTTCCCGCGTACGCTGCCCACTATCGATGCACGAAAGTAAAGTCAAGTACGAAGAAAGCTTTCTTTATATATACACATACATACTGTACATACATATAAAATAATAATCATAACAATATATCACTGGAATGACCCATTCAGACACTCAACCCTATATAAACAATCGATGACTCTTAGCTAGCGTAGATCCGGTTATGATTTCTGTCGCAGTTAAGAGGCTAATGAAAGAAAACTTCGATCGACCTAAAATTGAATATTTTGTTGATAAAATCTGCTGATATGATGACAAAAGGAAGCAAATTGAAATCATAAAGATCAAGTGATCACGGCTGGTTATTTATCGATGTGTAAATTTAACCTATTCACTCGCAAGGTTTTAACAAAGTCGACGTTGTCTAATGTTAAGGTGCACATGGCAAAGTGTTTATGGTAAACATTTATCTAGGAAGTTTGCCAAGCATTTCTCATATAAATGTTTCCTTATTCATGTTATCTAGTCATAGATATAACTATAACAAGAAACATAACATCGTAATATTATTATAGCAAGATCGACTTTATATATATATATATATATATATATATATATATATATATATATATATATATATATATATATATTTCCTTCGGAAAGCAATTATGCCAAATTTTATATCTTCCTATATTAATAAAACAACCATACACAGGAATCACATAAATCTGAAAATCATTCTTCGATATAAAATATAGGCTTTACACTTACTTTCTCCAGTTAAAGTACATTTACATGTGCATAATGGCTAACTTAAATGAGATGTGTAATACGAAAATTTGATATTATTCATTGTTTCAAAGAAATTTGCTTGTTCGATCAATAAATGATTTTTAAGTTCGAAAATTATTAATGAGAGTAAAATGTAACCTCTTTAAATATGTGTATGGTTTCAATGTAGAGGATTAAAAAAGCCTATATATATATATATATATATATATATATATATATATATATATATATATATATATATATATATATATATATATATATATGCATGCAGTATATATCTCCAAAGTTTGAAATATATGTCTTTTGTAAAGGTCATTGCAGAACTGTAAGAATTAGCCTCAGTTACTACGTAAATGCATTCAAAGACAATTCAAATATTCAGTGAACGCTTTCCAATACGATTTAAATATTCAGTGAATGCATCCAGATACCATTCGAATATTCGGTGAATAGATTAAAATACCATTCGAATATTCTCTGTATACATTCAGATACGATTCGAATATAAATATCTCAAATTTATCATCTTTTCTCCGTCTTCTTTGGTATTTCTTGACACCCACCACTCCACGCCAAGTAAAGTCATCTAAATCGAGTTCAGTGATATTTTAGGGGTCTTGAGAAATGTTTTTAAGGATTCAAACGAAAATGTATTCTCCTTATTTAATCTAAAACAAAGGTTACAATATGTAAGTTCATGTTTCGTGCTTAAGACAGACGGTAAAGGGAAAAAACTGTATCATCCGTCCAGTTCAAAACGAGGACAGTCTCAAATATTTCCCATGGGGTGATTTTTTCACAATCAGAATCATACATTGGCAAAATGAATATGAATACATTTGGATAGCTTGATTGAAGTTCGCAGCAATTTGTCATGCAAGTACTTCCCCGAAAGTTGTGCATGGGCTAACTTCTTAACCGACTATAAAATGTCCAAATCGGACGTTAGGATATATTTCGGCTAAGCCATAGGAAACTCGTATTTAGACTTGATAAATAATTGTTGTTACTGAAACCAATACACGTGCAGTGGCCTTTTCTTATGCTTTACACGTACATCATAACAGGAAATTGTATTATGGTTTGTGTTGATAGTATGATGTAACTTCTGTCATTTCCTGATACATTGGAACTAGTTCTTACCTCAGCCAGGTTAGGAGTTGGCAATTCGGTTTTGTGAGTAAGGAGGGAGCAAAGAAGGATTCCCAACAAACAGTTAAGTTATTTTCAATATGGAATAGGAAAGAAAAAGTAAATGAATCCCTGCACAAATTAAATATTTGCTGATTGTTATTCTTTTGTGCTTATGAACAGCAAAACAAAGATAGTATCTAGGTTTTTTATTGTAACAGAAAACTCTCGACTCCTAGAATTTAAATTATTATGTTCCAAAGTTATGGCATCTGGTCCATGTACATCTTGCATGTAAAAAGCTGGTTTTGTTTCTGCATCACTGACTTTTAAGTAATTAAAAGGATGGTTTCTGATTTTAATCTCATTGATGATTCCATATCTGGGTAATTACTGCTACATTTGGATAAAAGACCCAGTAGGAAACTATCTTTCCGATGTGCGATGATCAAGGAAACAAGGGTTGGAGGGTGCTAATGGTTCCGGACTTCATTATAACTGAACAAGACAGAACGAATGTCCCGCAACAGTTCATAAATATTTCACAGCTTTTTGTTGCTTGATACGTAATGGCTTAGTTGATTTTGATATAAATCATATTCAGTACCATGTTCTTCATCAACTTGCCGTATTATGTTTTATCTTTGCAAGAGTATAATAAAAAGAAACTGCGATGACGGGAGCGATGTAACTATTCAGAAGTTTGACGTGATGATAACCCTGTGAGTCCAAATTTGATTTCAGACGAGTTAGTATGTTTTAAGTTGCTTCCTTGTCAACAAATTAATGCTAGGTTGATATAGTTTACATTTCGTCTTGTTAGTGTCTTTTACAAAATGCTGCCGAATTGGCTGAGAAAGAAACAAATAGTCGAATTCAGACTTTTGCTTCGAAACTTCGAGAAATTTTTCATTATTATTCGACTGTTCGAAGTTCATTTCAGCTCTTCTATGATGTCTTCTCACGACAATGAAAATACATGATTATATAATATTATGGATTGGATCACTAAATGTGTGCTCATTGTGTACTAAAATAAACCCAGGAAATACAAGCGAAAAGGGGGTAAAAATTAGTGGCATACCTCTAACAGATACATGCAATACAGAGCTTGATTAATTTTTAATCGACAATACTGTGTGGCATATGTTCAATGTGAAATCGGGAGGAGCAAACTATAATGCTAGAACCTTTTTTAACGTTCTCCTCAGCATCGATAACATGACAGTAGCCACGAAACAGAAGAACTTGATGCTTGTTTGCATGTGTGATGATTAATCATAAGACCCATCATTTGAATAAACACTATTGTTTGAATGCAGAAATAGAAAATTTCAATGTTCTTTGTCATGAAGACCAAACTGTATATTCCCGTTGTCTACGTTCAACAATAAATTCAATGAAGTAAAATATGGGCAACGATATTAGAATTAAAATTTGAGATTGCCTAGAGTAAAATGTTCTGATTCAAATTTTTGGACTTGGACACAAGTTGTACAGTCGACGAAGGATCAATTTACGTAGATAGCTTTAAATATTATTTCCGTGCTGGTTTACATTTTTGCTACAATGTATTAGTAAAAAGATAATTAACCCGCAAAATTTTATGAAAATTATCAGTACATGTAGACAATGAAGGTTTGGCTTCTTTTCGCATTCTTTGCGGACCAATATAAAAAAGCATGGTACTGGAGTTGGAAGTAGTGTCGTCATCTGATTAAAAATAGGTTTTAAAAAATCTTCGTCGACATCAAAATGTAGCGTTCACATTTATGCGTCGTGTTCATTAATTAATCGCTGTAATGTACTTGAAATAAAGTTTTGTAAGGCGTATAAATACCTTGGGACTGTGCAGATACCAAATGCTAATAAAGAAGCGTCCTTAATATTAAAACAAGCACCTGTTCTCGTCAAAGTAGTCGGTAAAAACGATTTATTTAACTGTAGCCAGCTTCCTCTATGACATAGTTATATCATTCAGATATTTGGGATGTTTTGAGAGAAGAAAAAACAGTCATTATCTAAATTATCCATTCAATATACATGAAGCTATCACGTTTTTTTTCACGGAATCATTTAATGAGATTTGCAATAAATAAAAAGATAAATGAATAAAAAGTAATATAAAGAAAAAATTAAACTACTTAAACTCGAAAGAAAGGAAAAGTATTTAGATTTATTTTCAACTTTTGTTATTTTATCAGCAATATGCTAAAGTAATACTAATCAAAATGTTTGCTGGCACTCGAAACTGATGTCAGAAATATAAGGGTCGTGCATAGGTAACAATAAACTGGTTGCAAAAATACTATGAAAGCACATACAATGGGTGCACGAATGCATACATAGTTCATTTCTTATGTTAAGTACCATTAACGTCTAGCTGAGTTAACGAAATTTTAAAAAAATATGAGATGATTCAAGATAAATTCGAACCAGGAAAGTAACTTGATAATATTAACGTTTTCATATCAAGTACTGCACATTATTCTCAGCTAAGAGAGATATCAAAGACATTTGTGACATCTGTTATTCATTGGCTATTTGAAAAATACTGAGTTAGTCGTAAACAGTTAAATCTAAAGTTACATTTATTTTACGTAAGGAACCTGAACGACCTAAATTTTTCATATTGTGGGGGTTCCTAATGCCAAAAACAAAAAAGAAAAAAGAACGAAAATAACTAGAATAAGAAATATTGTCAGTAAAAATCGGCAGTGGATGCAACAGACTACGGGAATCAATCACATATTTAGTTATATGTTCAACGCCCATTCGGGCACTGCTTTACAACATTAGACAACACCTATAAGATAAAAAACATATAATAATATTATTACAAAAACAAACACCATGAAATTAGAAAAACATTAAAAAATAATAAAACATGCTGAGAATATTTCAGGTAGGAAACATTATTATGTCTTTAAGTTTGTTCTTGCAGTCGAAATAAGTGAGTTTTGAGAGCACTCTTGAATGGGATCACTGTGTCTTTGTGTGTAAGTTCAGTGGGCAATTCATTCCGAGTTGCTGGGCCCTGGTATGCAAAAGAACGCTGTCCATATGACTTCGTTTTCACAGTGGGAATAATGAGTATACGATTGTCAGAAGAGGAGCGTAATTATCTTGCTGGTGTGTACACATGGGTGAGGTCGGATAGGTATGTTGGACTAGAGTCCGACAGCGAAACGTAGCACAGAGAACAAATTTTGTGTTTGATTCTGGATCGAATGGATAGCTAGTGTAGGGTACAGAGCAGCGGGGAGGTGTTCTCTGATCGAGGTACTCTAAGTATGATCCGAGCAGCTGTGTCTTGAACATTTTAAAGTTCTGGAGTAGATATTGAGATGAACCAGACAGAATTGAGTTACAATAGTCCAGTCTTGAAAGTACTAATGAACACACAAGTGTTTTAGTGGCATCAACTGAAAGATATTTGCGAATTGAGCTAATGCGTCTCAGCTCAAGATATGCAGCCTTGCATATGTTCATGACATGTTGGTGCAATGTGAGAGTACTGTCCAGAGTAACACCTAGGTTTCGTACTGATTGTGTGAATTTAATGTTGGCGTTGCTGATATTTATTGTTTGAGGTAAAGAATATGAATGAGAAAGTCTTTGTGTTGTGATCAAAATGGCCTCAGTTTTATCATCATTCATCTGCAGCTTGTTACATGTCATCCATGATTTCACATCAGAAATGCACATATCTACACCTTGGATGGTAGCATCAACTTCAGTTGGGTGGCTAGATTTGTATATTTGGGTGTCATCAGCGTACAATTGGTGAGACACTGGATGATGAGCTATCACACTTGAGAGCGACTGAGTGTACAGAATGAAGAGAACAGGTCCAAGAACAGACCCCTGTGGGACACCACAACATAGATCAACTGGGCTGGAGTGTATTCCATTTGTAGATACAATTTGTGTCCTGTTGACCAAGTCGGACTTGAACCACAGTAAGGCTGTATCATGAATGCCAAATACATGCTGGAGACGGTGAAGTAATATATCATGGTCTATTGTGTCAAATGGTGCAGACAAATTAAGGAGGGTGAGGAGTGTAATCTTTCCGCTATCCAACGCAGAGAGAATGTCATTAACTACTTTTAGAAGAGTAGTTTCAGTACTGTGGCAAGGGCGATATGCAGATTGTACATTGCTATAAAGACTGTTTGAATTTAGATGAGATACAAGCTGGGATAGAACAACCTTTTTTAAGATTTGTTATATGAATGGGAGAGTAGAAACTGGGCGGTAGTTCTTTAAATCATTATGGTCTAGTGTTGGTTTCTTCAGCAGAGGCTTTACAATGGCAGTTTTGAAAAATGATGGGAATTCCCCTGATGTGAGAGAGGTATTAATAACATCAGTTAATGAAGGCAAAACTAGATCTAAGCACTCAATATATATATATATATATATATATATATATATATATATATATATATATATATATATATATATATATATATATATATATATATATATATATATATATATATATATATATATATAGTTGTATTCGTATACATTGTATGTCCCAGCAGCAGACATACAAGTGTAAGTTCAAATGTGAAGGTAATGCCCAAACATATATACCAACCAAACATAATTATTGATACTGGAAGAAAATCTACTTAGATGATACACACAAGACAAGTAATTCGATTTGATTACGTCAAACAGTTTTGGTTAGTAGATAGTTATTAATAGTTCTGTAGCACTTGCATATTTTAAATTGTAGGATCATTTTGTCACCGAAGGTAACAATATCTAAATCCTGAGTAATCCGCTGTTAACTTCAAATTCATGAAGTGTCAATAATTATCTACTCTTTGAAAATGTACGAGTTTCGCGCTATGAAAATTGTTTCCTCTTCCTAATTTTTGGACAAATTCACGACGGATAATCTCAGGACATTTCTCCTCTGCTAGTAAGTAATTAACATTTCATCATGATCAGTACACTTATAAACCTTGAAGAAAAGAAAAAGAAGTTTGTTGCATGGAAAATCGCTAAGCAACGCAAAATAGGTCAGACTGCCCCCCCACTTCCGACAGTGTTCACATTCAAAAACATCAAATGATTGCGGCGATACATGAAAACCAGTCTCCCATTGGTCAGCACCTACAATATTCAAAATATTCTCAGAATTCACAAATTACCCATCCAGTACCAGTCCTGCTTCCTATATTCCACCTCACTGCTATCATCTACAATTTCCATCACATTCACCAACCCTAGCTTGTGGAGGAAACGCGTCAGGGGATTGCACGCGTATACAGCCACCAAAACAACGTAAGCAGATGATCAGTGACCCACTTGAGAACATTTTACATAAATTGTCTAGAATGGAAGAAAGATTAAAGACACCTTGCAACAATGAGCTGAAGATGGACAGAACTGAAGCAACAGTTTCTACACTCGACAACCGAGTTCGCGTCATTGAAGAAAGTCGCCAGTTGGATTATAATACATTGGAGGAGATGCGCAAAACCCAGGCTACGATAGTTGAGGACATGAAGTTCACCAAAACTCTTAATAGTCAATTTAGCTGTCATGTAAAGTCAGTGTGGGATATTTTTGTTCTCTTTTTTTTTTTTTGGGGGGGGGGAAGAAGAAAAAGAGGAAAATGCATAAAAAATCATCTGTAATTAAACGAACAAAATCTGAAGTCCGAAAACGCAAAATCAGAAATAGAATTACACCAGCCGCATAGAATTTGAAAATTCTCGCCGAGAAAGATTTGTCCCATCGTTTCAAAGTTGCAAAGATTCGATGAAAAAGAAACGCTTTTGTGCCTTGATTGATTTTTAAACGCTGTTGGTTCTGTAGAAAGGGCAAATCTATAGCACAATGCGGACTGACTCGGAAAATTTTAATAATAATAAGAACTCTTACAGCTCAGTGCAGCCAAGCACAATGCGTTTAAACTCGCATTCAGACTATTGAACTGTTAATTTTGGCTTCTTGAAGGAGAAGGCCTCTCCTAGTTTGTGTTTTTTTTCTTTACATTAATGACCAGAAAACTGCATTGACATCAAATATAGAGGCGGGAATCTTTTTTAAAGACATTTCTTGATATATTTTACTGTTTGCTGATGCTGCTATGACATCTTCAGAGACAGCAGACGGTCTGCAAGCATCCATATATAAGTTAGATGAATACTATATAAAATGGAATATATTTGTAAATATGCTTAAAACAAAAGTTATCATTTTAACAAAAGGGTTAGAAGAATAGACGTTTTATTTAAGTACAGAGATGTATTTCTAGACAGTGTGGATAATTTTAATTATTAGGATTTGTTCTTTCCAACAGAGACAAGTTTCCAGACTCTACTGCAGGCAGAAGTGTAAAAGCAAGAAACCTCTTTATATAAATAAACATGTGCGCATCATTAGGTAATGGCTTATATTGCTGAGCAAAAAACCAAAAATTCAGTCTTTAAAAAATATACCAATTGAATCTAACCGATTGTAAAAGAAAGGATTATAAAAATTGGTTTCTAAGGCGAAAAATATACTGTTTATCTCAGAGTCGGATAAGTTTGGTATTACCATTAGTCAATCTGGATATCTTCCTTTTCAGGACTTTTTAACCACAAGCGAAAATACATATTTCATTCTTACTGGAGTTCAGCAGTTGTGTTATGCATATTTAAGTTGCATTGTTTGTTCGTTAGTACTTTTAATTATTTTTTTTTTACTTCATTATATGCTACTGTAATTTAATATTGTATGAAGGACTTAAACGTGACCAAAACCATGTTTATTTTCTACTTAACCTGAATTACTGGCTTTTTTATTTGTTCCGTAAACGATTAATACAGAGTTAAAATATTATTTATGTGTCTGAGTTTAATATCTGCATCATTAATTGAAGTAAATATGTTAACTTGGGTCTGGATCCAGGTTAATCGAATTCGTTACATTGTCCAGGTTATATATAATAATTTTAGTAAAGGACTTTCTAATAATTAAGGCTATTTTCGATTAGGTTGTAGGTTTTGTGAGAAAACGCTAATTGTGACCTGAGGTCAAGTAGAGAACTATATAACCTTGAAACATGAAAGATTACTCATTCTTTCTTAAGATCTAGCAGAATCAATTTTGTTCAGAAGTTCAGTTGGTTTGGAATTTATTTCTTCAAATTATTTCAGTGATTATTTTCTCTTGAAATGCAGAGTACTAATAAAAAAAATATTCTTGGACAGAGATATTCACTGGGATTATTAGTGAATTTAACCCTGGAATTATAGCACTGTCATTCAACAAACAGATTGTTGGTTCAACAACACAATGCAGGCCTCCACATGCAGATCAATATCTAAAGCGTAGGGCTTAATTTGGATTTCCACTAATGTTTTTTCAGAACTATGTCATTAGGACTTATATCAATAATTCTATGATTATTTTGGGATTTAATTTGCAACGTCGAAAGTTATTTTGTCATTTTCACTTTCTACTCTAGGGAAATAATTTATTTGTTAAAGTTTACAATGCTTGTTTCTTTTTACCCTTTTCTGTGACTTATTTTAACAGCAAAAGTTCGTAACAGTATTCAAATATCAACTATATATTCGGCACCGCTTGTTATCTTAGGAATATTTTCACTCTTTTCTGTTACTTTTTTAAAAGCATAAAGTCGTAACAGAAAATTTGGGGCTCGTCGCTGGGTTACGAATGTATCTAAAATATTTCGGAAAACTTTGTTTTTAAAATTCAAACTCACCCTGTTGTGGAATTTACTAAGTCCTAATTATTATTTTAGTTTTAGAAATCTTTGGTTAAATCAACAAGCCTTTACAATGTCAGCTAAAGTGGAAATCTTTATTTCGCATCCTACTCAGGAACAGTTAGACTCGTTGAAAAAAGATTAATCGCTCTAGCTTGCCAGAAAATCTGATATTTCTTAGGCACATTCTTCTATAATAAAGCAAGAAATAAACATATTTTGGTCCAATATTTTTGTGGAAAAATATTTTCTGGATTAAAGTTCTTCCGATTTGGCAAGTAAGTTTCCACCTGACTCTAATTTACAAAATAAGGGAATTGAAAATGAAATGCAAGAATGAAATTGAGTTATGAAAGCTTGAGCTTCAAGAAAGACAAATGCAACTAGATAAAGAGGAAAAAGAGAGGAAAGTGCAGTTGCAGAAAATGGAAAGAGAGAAACAAATGCAAATACAACTGGAGAAAGAGGAGAAAGACAATTGCAGTTAAATGTAATTGGAGAAAGAGGAAAGAGACAACTGTAGTTACAGAAAGAAGAAACACAAATGCCTTTGGAGAATGATGAGAGACAAACAAATGCAAATGCAATTACAGAAGGAAGAAAGAGAGAGTGAAAGAAAATGGAGGTTAATGCATAAATAGATGCAATCTGAAAACGAAGAGAAAGAATTGCAGAGAGATAGAGAAAAGTAAGAAAAGGATTTTCAATTTAGATTGCAAGAATTGTAGCTAGAAACTGAAAAGCATACCCCCATTCGTCACACAAGTTCGAAGTGTTGTTGTTACTAAGAATACTAGGTTAGTACGCCCCTTTAGTAGGAAAATAAGCAGATAAATAGTATCCTCATTTTGAAAACGTTGCTGAACATTTGAAATGACTAAGTGAGCACGGGACTCTGTTACTGTAAAGTTCCCTTTTCTGCAAACCTAGCGACATGTACACTTCCCTGTCAGTAAAACGACGAGTGGATTATGATCTGATTAAGGAAATCATATTGAAGGGTTGTGAGTTGGTACCTGAGGCATATCGACAAAACATTAGGAGATATAAAAAAGAAACTGGACAAACTCATGTCTAATTTGCAAGAGGAAAAATGCAGTTGTTTGATAGGTGGTGCTTAGCCATGTTAGTTGGTCAAGATTACGAAAATCTGACAAGTTTTTTGAGTTGAAGCGTTCAAGAACATCATCCATTGTGACGTTAAGACATATCCTTGATGAGCAAAAGGTCGAACATTTTGTAAAGGCTGCTCGCACAGCTGAAGAGTATTCTTTAGCTCATAAAGTTTCTTTTGACAGTAGGTCTTCCACTCAGCCGTCACTAGTTCAAAAGAAAAATATTTCAGTCTAATACGAGCAGTATCAAATTTCAAACTGGCACACTTTTAAAAATCAAATTGCTCATAACATTAATCCGAAGTCCTAATCTCTCTCTACGTGTACCTCTTGCAAAATAATCAACAGAATCAAAACAGACCAATTCCAAATGATCTTATTTCTAACAGGTCAAGGTTACGGCCATGTATTGAAAGCATTACATGTTTGGGGTCAAAAATAACCCAGGCTGCTTTTATTATGGATAATGATAAACCATTCATATCGAAGGGTTCTATATCATTCATGAGTGAGTCTGCCAATCCTACCCATATGAAAAGTTTAACGGACACATGAGCTTTTCAGAGTCTTTTATTATCAGATACTTTGCCTTTTCTGAGAAGTCTTCTTCTAATGAAAGTGTTCGTATTCAGCGAGTAGAGTGGGACTTTGTTAATGTTCCTCTCAATTATGTAAATTTGCCATCAGACTTAATCATAGGACCCGTGACAGTCGGAATTGTATCGTCTTTCTCCATCGATGCTATTCATTTTGTGCTAGGCAATGACCTAGCTAGAGAACAATTTGTGGCTAATCCACTTGTAACTGACAAGACTTGTTTGGATAAGAAAGTCAATTCTATTGAAAACGAAATCCCTGATTTATACACAGCTTATGCAGTTACTACAGCTATCGAAAAGAAAGTTCTTGAAAATGATGTCGATTAGGAAAAGTATTTGTCGGGCTTTTCATGAGGTCGTTTGGATCAATCAAAGGGTATTGATCACAGTGATCCACTTTTAACTACTCATTATCTTTATTTCCAACAGGGTGCCAAACGACAATCACTTGTCGTCGAAAACAATAGATCCTGAGCTCTCTTGTTTGCTTCAGAGGGAAACTGAATCCGCAGAAGTACCTAATTATTATTTTGTTAAAAAAATGGGATCCTTATAAGAAAATGACGACCATCTGAAATACATGCTGATGACAAGTAGTCAGTGCATATCAAAATGTAGTTCCAAAATCGTACATGCAGGAAAGTCTTATTTTGGCCCACGAAACGCCTTTAGTGGTCATTTAGGGATCAATAAGAAGCATCACACTATCAATCAGGTACTTTGCCTTTTATTTTTATTGGCCAAATATTAAAAGTGATGTTTGTAAATACTGAAGATGTAGTCACACTTGTAAAATTGTAGGAAAACCCAATCAGAAGATACCTAAGGCTCATCTGAAACCTATTCCTTCATTTGACGAACCATTTAGCAGAATATTGGCAGTTTGTGTCTCTCTCTTTCCTTAGATCAAGTCAGGTGACCACTACGTATTGACCATAATGTGTGTGTCTACAAGATTCCCGGAGGCAATATCTTTGATAAATATTAAAACTAAATTAATAGTCAATGCTTTGATAAAGCTATGTTTACTCAATTTGGACTTAATCTGATGAAAGGTACAATATTATGTCTGGAATTTTTCAGCAATTTATGCATGAATTAGGCATCCAAATATTCAAGTATTCTACCTATCACCCTGAAAGCCAAGGGGATTCAGAAAAATTTAATCAAATGTTGACAAACATAATTCGGTCCTAGTGTTTTGATATTGGAAAATATTCGGACGAATTTGTTTATTTACGTTTGTTTGCTCTTAGAGAATCAGTTCAAGAATCATTAGGATTTAGTCCCTTTGAACTAGTTTTGGACACACTGTCCGTGGACCATTGAAGTTGTTAAAAGAGAAAATTGTTTCTGAAATGAAGATAAAGAAGTTATTCTTCTCGACCATATTTCTAATTTTAAGTACCATTTGTCAAATCTGCACTCAACTCAGTCAAAATTTAAATTAAGATATGACAACAAAAAAAGGAAAACAACGCAAAGGACGAGTTTTCAGTCTGGTGATAGAGTTCTAGCTCTCTTGCCCTTATCACAAAATCCTCTTCAGGTTAAGCACTGGTCCTTGCACATTAGAAGAGAAAGTAAGAGATTTAAATTATATCATCAGTGCTCTTGGGACACGAAAACAAATAAAAACTTTGTCACATATGTTAAAGGAGAATGTTGAGAGAGATAGCTAGATTACCCATGCACTCAATTTATTTCTACCCGTCCAATACAGTGAGGATTAAGCGATGGAATGTAATCGGGCTGTAGTGGCTCTGTGGTAACCAATATTCGAAAATCATAAATGATGAATAATCTGAACAAGAAATTTTCACATCTGCAGCAACATGAAGTTAATGAACTAAAACAGCTGTTACTTGAATATGAACAGTTGTTTCCAGATGTTCCTACACGAAGAAATACAATCTGCCATGACGCTGAAATTGTATATTCCACACCTTTGAAACAACATCCGTATAGGACGAACTCTCTCAAGCGGAATGTTTGAAAAACGAAACTCAGTATTTGCTAGAGAATGATTTTACAGAACCAAGTAAAATTTATTGGAGTTCACAATGTATACTTGTACCGAAACCAGATACTTTCTGCGTGTGCACTGAGTTCAGAAAAGTGAACAGTGTATCCGAAAGATATTCGTTTCCATTGTCAAGAATCGATGACTGCATTGATAAAATTGGAAATGCAACGTATGTCACCAAATCTGACCTTCTGAAATGAATATCTCAAATTCTACTAAAATAAAAGGCAAAAGAAATTTCGGCATTCTTATCCTCAGATGGACTTTTTCAATATTAAGTGATGCTGTTTGGGATGAAAGTTTCGCCTTCTACTTTTCAACGTTTAATGAACATAATTAGATCTGGTCTAGATAATCGTGATGCTTACATTGATGAAGTTATCATCTACAACGACACCTGTAAAGATAATTTATTGACATTTCGGAAATTCTTTGGCTGACATATTAATGCAAATTTCGTAATTAATTGATCCGAAAGTGAGGTTCGTCGTGCTTGTGTTACATTTCAAGGACATATCGTTGGGTATGGTCAGGTTAAACCTATAGATGCTAAGATCAAGACTATCTCTGACTTCCCTGTGCTTATCAATAAAAAGCAACTGAAGCGATTTTTGGGTATGGCTATATATTATGGGAAATTATCCCATAATTGCTGAACCGTTAACATTATAACTTTTTTTCTTAAGCTGACGTAGTCCCTGATCTTATTTCATGATTGGAAGTAAACAACTTTTCTTTTTTTATTCTTTCTTAGTGTGGGATTTATAAAGTGAAATCGAGGTTGTACTGGGAGTACGTGATGTTAGACATGTAAATAGCCTATACGTTGTTATTTCGATATTCTAGTTTTACCGATATTTCGCAGTAGCCAGATTTAAAAGTGATGTCTTGAGAAATAATTTATGTTGGGCTTTGAAACACTTAAACATCAAGGTGTTTAAGACAAAGACATTTATCGAAATTTTATTCGGAATTCAGAAATGGAATATTATTTTTTGTTGTTCAACAAAGAACTGTCGACACTTTAGTACTATACTGAAGACAGTATATCTCATCGCCTTCCAGTTTCAATTTCCGTAGGGACTCAAACTCAAATTTATTAGGACATTTCGTTACTAGGACTTCTAAATTTTAATTATTGGATTGATATTCTATTATTTTTGGATTTGATTCTTAAAACCGTAAGTTCTTTTTCTCATTTTTACCTTGTTTTTCTAGGGAAATAACTTATTGTTAAATTTTACAAAGCTTGTTCTCACTTTTTTCTTGTTACCGTTTAAAAGCGCCTAAACACGTAACAAGCAATGAAAGCAAGTTTCATTGCTCTGGAAAACGTCATGAGGCCTTTTGTAAGTTAAAGTCCATATTTAAGAGTGCACTAGTTCTTTCAGGTTCATATTTCAGAAAATCATTTAAAAATTGCGTTGATGCAAGTGATGTTGGGGTTGGTGCAGCATTGATTCAGGAAGACAAAAATGGTGTAGATCATCCAGTGTGCTATTTTTCTAAAAGATTAAATAGGCACCAGAGAAATTATTCCACAATCAAGAATGAATGTTTGGCGTTGACATTGGCATTGCAACACTTTAAAGTCTAATTAGTTCAGCTCCTTCTCCGATTATTGTGTTTAGTGACCACAACCCCGCCCACTTACTTTCATTGGCAGATCAAAAACAAACATCAAAGATTGTTAAGGTAGAGCTTGATGTTGCAAAACTTCGACATTAGGCACGTTAAGGGAAAAGACAGTTTAATAGCAGATGCTCTTTCATGTGTTAACAAATAATATTATATTATTATAATAAATATGGAGATGCGCATTTGGTTATAGCGCCCCGTTTTAATGAATTCTTAGATTTGTGTGATTATTGGAATTCAGTGCAAGGGAAATATCCTTAGCCCGAAATAATTTAGCCAATTACTAGGAGCAAACGTCACGGAGTGAAGTGTTAGTGAGTTTCCATGATGCCATGGTTCACTATCAGTGAATTCCGACCTAAACCGAATGGATGTCCCTGTCGTAAGATAGTCCATATTAAATTCTGGTGGTGTACATTGGTGGTGTGACTGCAGTGGCAGTATTTACGGTAGGAAACCGGTAAATTACACAAAGAAATAAATAAGAATGGACTTGGCAGATACCGTTTATGTCGTCATGGGGGCAAACGTGGTGCAGTTATATTGGCGAAATGTGCCTGGAAAGCATATATTGACTAGCCTAAGGCGGCGGAGTTAAAATAGTTCCCAGTGTTAGGGGATACTCGTATATTTTCTAAGGCGTGAACAGTTGGCGGTACAGAAACCTGATGAAGATAGACCATGCAGATGTACGGTTGATATATATTTGGCAGGTTGTTTTATCTGTGGTCTTGCATTAATTAGAGTAAAATTTAGGTACAGAATGGACACATCGGGCTTTCTAATTTACAACTGAAGTTGTATGGAAGTCTTTGGAAATTCTAGCGAGAATCGCACCAGGGTTTGACAACCGCTCGGTCAAGTAAGGACCCTTGGCTTGTAACATTATTTCTTGTATATTTTGTTTCATTCATAAGATTTCATATTATGTATTTTTATTACATGTATATTTCACTAACAGTAAAAGGAAACCTTTAATGCATCAATATGTACCGCCCCGGTGACCTAGTTGTTAGAGCGTCCGCCTCGGATGCGGTAGGTTGTGGGTTTGATCGAGTCATACGAAAGACTTACAAAAATGGTACTAACAGCTGCCTCGCTTGGCGCTCAGCATTAAGAGGTTAGTGTTAGGACTGGTCGGCCTGGTGTCAGGATAATGTGACTGGGTGGGACATCATGCTACATGTCTGCGGCATGATGCCCCAGTGCTAGACATCACTATAAACTGCCACACTGCAGACATCGTAGTGATATGACTGAAAAATTGTTAAAGCTACGTTAAAAATCCAAATCACACACACACACACATACGCATCAATATTTCTTTATGAGAGGAAGTCATATATATATATATATATATATATATATATATATATATATATATATATATATATATATATATATATATATATATATATATATATACATATATATATATATATATATATATATATATATATATATATATATATATATATATATATATATATATATATATATATATATATATTTCATTTGCATTGTTTTAAGTTTTTCATTTTTTTTATTTCATTATATTCTATTGTAATGTGACATTGTATGTTGGACTTAATCTTGTCCAAAATGAAGCTGATTTTTTACTTGACCTGAATTCTTGATTTATAAAATTTTATTCTGTAAATAACTAATACATAGATAAAATTATATCTATGTGTATTGGTTTAATATCAGGATCATTATTAAACGGTCTGGGTTTAGGTTATCGGAATTCCCCTTGAATTTATCTTGTGTACCTGACATTGTCCATGTTATATATATATATAATTAACAACACCAACACGTAGAAATGTTTCGCTATATTGCTTCATCAGACTTTTAATTAAGATCAGCCTAATATAGGTAAGATTATCAATAAAATTACTTTGTAAAGCAAGTGTTCAATCGCTACACGAAAGCTAACCCACACTTGCTTATAAAAGGACTACGAATCTTAAAGATTTCCTAATTATTTCTAAATTAGAAGAAGAAAAAAACATGATATGAAAAAGGATCATCAACTACATGTAATAGACCTAGATGTTCGCACTGTTATTTTGGTTATGAAAAATATTTATTTCGTTAGTAATAATACGAAATACATTTTTAAGATGCGTTGTGATTCTAATTGTGCAACATCAAATGTTATTTATTTGATCACATGCAAAAATGTGGTATCCAATATATTGGACAAACTAATCAACAAATATCTAAACGTATGAACCAACATAGATCAGACATAAAGAAATTATATCAATCAATCATTTTCATCTCTTGTTGCCGCACATTCTAACAATAGTTTCCATACTTTACATGATTTCATCTTTCAACCTATTGTTATAGTTGATTCTGAGATGGAACGTCTGCTAAAGGAAACCTATTGGATTCACCGTCTTAATAAAGGTCTTCATTGCAAAACACTATACGACATTCATTAATCATTTTTTTTAAGTATGTCCCATGTTTACAATTAGTTAAAAATAATTTTTATATTATTCTAATTTACAGAATATCTTAACTAGTGAAAGTAAAAACTAATACCATAAAAATAAGTTTACTAATTCTTTAAAAGAGAAAGGGAATTATTAATATAATTCTCAATATAGTATGATTAATTATGTATAAAATACGTGATTATAAGTATTATACACACCATAATTTTTTATTATATAATTTGAGTTCTGTTGAGATATTGAATATTCTTAAATAATATATCAAGATCCAATATATTATCATTATTTATTTTTATTTATTTTTTATATTATATATAATATTTTAAGAAATTTCTAAAATGTTATTTTTCATTAGGAAATGGTTTTTATTTATAAAATGATAAGTGTGACCTGAGGTCAGGAATTTTATTTAGAAAATGATAATTGTGACCTGAGGTCAGGACGATGACTATATAATCTTGTCAGGGTAATGATTATTCATTTGTGCTTAAGATCTAGCAGAATCAGTTTGTATTATTGGTGTGTCCAGACGTTCATTTGGTTTGGCCTCACTAGAACGCATCCCATTTGAGCGCCGCTCAGTGAGGCGCTGAAATTTTTTTTTTTTTTCTCATTAGGGCTAATCCCATTAGGGCGCCAAAAAATCTCACTAGAGCGCATTCACAATAGGACGCGGAGAAAAAAATTAAGTTCAACAAGATTGAATTGCCATCACGTTTGATGTTATATATATATATATATATATATATATATATATATATATATATATATATATATATATATATATATATATATATATATATATATATATAATATGTACAAAAACGGCTGTCTCGTCACTATTAGAAAATAATTACTAGACAGAAACCACAGAACCATCAATACACATAATTTTATACAACTATTATACCTTACACCGGTTTATTATTATGCACAGGATGATACTGTTCGGTTACAAGTCAGGCAGTTGATGGCTTTGGGATTTGCACCAAGACGCTAATCCGGTCAATCTTTCAGCAGCTTCGCTCCTCCGCTTCACATGTTTTGGCGGCTCTATTCGGATATTTCGAACAACAGTGGATGGTAAACATTCCTATACAAATGTGGAATGTCTACCAGGTCAACTTACGAACGAACAATCATTGTGAGGAATGGCATAACCGCTTTAATCGTCTGGTCAACAAACATCATCCGAACATCTGGCGTCTACTTACAGCAATTCGTGACGAGCAGGCAAGTTACGCCGTTACACGACTGCAAATCACTGCTGGACAAGAAGTGGTACGTCCAAACAAGAAATATTTGGACATTGAAAAACGCATTCAGAGACTGACGGTAATGTACAACGATGGGAGCATTGATGCTATTGAACTGATAACTGGTATTAGCCATATTCTGAATCCACCCATTTAAAATAAATATAAAGTTACAGTTAACAAATGTGTTTTTCATTCCGAATCACCCATTTAAAATAAATATAAAGTTACAGTTAACAAATGTGTTTTTCATTGTTCGCGCTCTAGTGATACTAGTTCTTCGCGCTCTAATGGGATGGGCCCTAATAAGATTAGCTCTAGTAGGACAAAAATATTTTTTGCGCTCTAGTGTGATAAGCTCTAATGGTTTGCGCTCTAATGAGACGTTACCGTTCATTTGTGCTGGAATTTATCAAAAATATTACCATTTTTCAACAAAATATGTTGATACAACAATACAATGCAGGCCGCCACAGGCAGATCAACATCTTCAGCGTTGGACTTCATTTGGATTTCTACTAAAGTTTATTGATAAATTTAAATTATTAGGACTCGTGTCTATTAACCTATGATTATTTTGTGATTTATCGTAAGTTCTTTTTGTCGTTTTCTCTTTGCATTCTAGGGCAATAAATTATTTGTTGAATTATACAATGTTTGCTTATTTTCACTCTTTCTTTTTTTAAGAACATAAGCTCGTAACAGCATACGATATCAAATTTGTCTTGGACACCGTTTCCTATCTTAGAAAAATTGTTGATGCCAGTCACATAGAGGCTTTAAGTAAGTTAAGGGTTTCATCACACAAAGTAGGTATCGAGACTGGTAGACATGTAGGAAACGAAAGGCGTGAAAAAAAATGTTAACTTTATGTTAAAAAAATGTGATCCAGGGATGAATAACATTTTGTCTTAATCTGTCCTCCATACCGCTCACTTAAAAATTTTTGTATTGATCCTTGTTATTGGCAGAAACCTGGCTTACATAAACTACTACAATTAATCAGAAATGAAGATATAACGCCTGTAAAATACCTAGGTAAATACGTGTAAATGCATTCCAACTTAGATTGTCATATCTCGTCGCCTAAATCTCTCTCTCTCTCTCTCTCTCTCTCTCTGGGGATTCATGCGTACACAGGTTTCTATCGCAGTTGCTCATTCTTTTGTTTATTCATTTATGCAGCAATGTAATGTATACGAATTGTGTATTGTATTGACTATACCTTGTTTACACATATCATATAAATAAAGTTCTGCTCTGTTCTGTCGCCAGGCCTTCTCACAATAACAGGTCATGAGCACTTGCTGTGTTCGTACTAATACGCTCAGAATGGGAGGTTATGGAACTATTGAATGATTCGAGAATATGTTGATTTTACAAAAACTTGAGGGAAGTTTTTTTTAATTTTTAAATGGTACGATCGTTTGGGATCGGGCTTTGCAATTATTCACCAGTGTACTATTCTGCGTTATTATTTCAATTGTCAATGTAGTGTTCTAATTAATTCCACCATTTCAATATTTTGAGTAATACGTCAGATATCTCATTGACTTTGCTAACAAAGCATATCGATAGTATGTGAGACTGCAGTAATTTTAATTTGTCAATGGAGCATTTTAAATTTAGAATGCCAAAATAAGCTTAGTTTTCTTTATTGTTTTAAATTTGCATGTGCACCAACTATTTATATATATTTTTTGAGAAAATATCCTTGAGTAAATCAGTGGTTCAATTGCTGCGATAGCTCTTTCAGGTTTTACGAAATAATATTCTCCGGTCGTTCAATAAATTAAATCACCCCCCACCCCCACCCCCCGTCGAAAATGTGATGGTCGGCTCATAAGGACATAACCAAGACGTTTTGTCATACCATCAGTGGGAGGGCATAACTATGTTGTTGTTTTCTTTAAGTGACAAATACGGGTCTCAGCATGTGTAATAACTAACCCTTAGTCATTGACGGTTGTCAACCATAAATCATCAAACGTTGACTCGTTCGCACCTTATGAAGCGGTGGGGTCTGCATGAAAACGAATTCGACACTATTGTGGTTGACAGGCAAGCTAATAGCGATATCCTGATTCATTCGATAAAAATATGGGTGACTAATTCCCTATCGCAGATTCCTTTGTTTTGTTACAAGTTCCTACCGATTTTTACGACTTTGCTCCTGGGAGAGAGTTTAAACAATACAGAGGTATGCATATCTCGCTGTAATTGTGCACACTCTAATTCACTGGCTTCAAGAACGGCTGCAATTTTATGTTTCGTTTCTGGCCCTCCACCGTGTTCCTTCGCTCGCTACCCATATATATTTACGATCAGCCCAGGTTTTAAAGTTTACTGCTGAATTTTTATAGTTTTCGCATACAATCATCCAGCGAACTCTATCATCTATATACGAAAGCTATTTGTGTAAAAAATTGTTTTGTGCATCTGTTCGGAGTAAACCCCACAGTACGTGCTCAGTTTCATAACATCTGGCTTTGCCTAGTAACAATGTACCGAGTGATTTATTTCGCACCCGTCTATGCTCCTGCTGTCACAGTTATGTTAACAATAAACCTGCTGACACGTGAACGTTATTAGGCGGTTAAAGTGTTGAATCGAAAAGAGTTGGACAGATGGTTGATGCGTACTGACTAGAGCTGCGCAAAACAAAGATGTGATGGACACCGATGCGACAAAACAACGATATGTTTATCTTAGATTAAGGACCCATTTTTAATGTTCTGCGGAGTGGGATTTGGGATCGGGTTCGATGTCAATAGAACTATCTACATGCGTTATATCCATCCAGCTAATGTATATATCTCTCAATCCATCGACCCCTCTATCTATTTATCTTTTAATCTACCCCACGGTTTATCCATCCAGTTAATGTATATATCTCTCCATCCATCGATCCATCACCATTCTATATATTTATCTTGTAATCTACCTCCACCCCCGTGACCTTAAATATACATGATACTCAATGCCTTATATAAGGGCATGTGTAAAAGGTCATTCACCACAATAAGGCGAAGACTAATTATGCCATCGATTGCCTCACGAATGCTGTATCTTACATCCAATTAAACCAAAAACACAAAATGTTTTGAAATGACCACTTGAATTTGATAAAAACCCACATACTTGAATTATGTGCAGGCACTACATCTACAATATAAAATATTCTCGTTTGTAAATCTCGCAGACTCCCATCCTGCATTTTAGAAAATGCTTGACAAGATGTGATTTATTTGTTAGTGTTAAGTTTCCTGTTATCTCTGTACTAGCCAATAACAATGAATAAGTAAGATATCAGCGATATTTTTACTTTCAAAGAGATATAGGATTACTAGCTTCCTGCTGCCTCGCAGAACGCAAAAAGATGTAGAACGCTCTTCGCGGGAATTTATGAAATCAATTAACGAGGCTAGAACTGGAAGAAAACTGGTCAACATAATGGTATATCTCGACGCTGAATTCGTGGCAACGTCTCAAGAAATGGAAAACAGATAAGGTTGTAGGCCGGTATCGCATTCTAAAACCAGGGACAATAAAATATCTTCCACCTCTGGCAACAAACGGTGCGACTGGTACAAATATTCTAACAGCAGCTGATTAAAACTTCCCTTAGTTATGATCAAATTCACGTTTTTAGCAAATGCAACACATTATATAAATTATTTAACATAATATCGTCTGTTCTTATAAGGGCTTCGCATGATAAGACACAATTTCGTATTTTCAGTGTAACGTGCCTGATGTTTTGGAGTAACATAATATTTAGTACTGCAAAATGCTCAATAACCATTCTTTTTGAGTTAATGGATTGTGTGCACTCTACAGCATCGCTTATGTTAAAATATTCATCCTTAAAGATTGATATATTGTCCAACAATCACCCCGAATCAAAGACGCTTCAAACCCATCTTCTTAACGGCACTTTGAATACAAGCTACTATCAATCAAAGGATAGACATAAGTTTAATCAGTAATTATATTAATTTGTGGTTTTGTGCATTGTTAGACTGAGTGCAATTCAGCCATGAATTTAATTTTTTTTAGTAAGTTTACCAAATAACAATTATGCTTTCTCAACCCGTATAGGTAGGTCATAATGATAACATTTCTGTTTTTTGTTTTTTTATACCAGTGCATTATATCGCATTAATTTGGCTGCCATATTGAGACTGGTTCAGCAGTTAAACGAGAGTACACCTGAACGTTACTAATGTTGCTTACAAGAGCGGTAATGCGGTTTACGGTAGTGTATGTACCCGCTTACATATTCATCTAATAGTTTAAGATGCTTATAACGACGTTAAATAATATATGCCATTATCCAGTTAATAAGGCTAAATTTGGAACCCCTTTGAATTTATCAGCAAACAAGAGACACTTCTGCGACATATTAAAACAAACCCCTTTGACGGTAGCAAACTTTATATTTTTTAAGCATTTAGAAGTCTTTATTGTCTTGAAATTGTGCATAACATTCGTCATGTTGCACCTGAAAACGAAACAGGTACAATTATTGGGATGAAGACTCATGAGCACGAATAGTCCATTTATACTGAGAACCACCTGATGTCTACTTCTGAGTTATAATGTTTATAAACTTGCGAGATATTTCACACACAAATGTGTGTGTGTGTGTGTGTGTGTGTGTGTGTGTGTGTGTGTTTATATGAGGACACCATTTAGCCGAATGGTTTCAGGTTCCAGAAACTGTATTATGTACCTATGTATGTCAGGGATGTACTTGATAAAATTTAAATGAACGAAAGCAGACCAAATTACAGGGCCACCTTCAATCGGTTGCTAATATAGTTCTATGTATGTTTACATTTCAGTCAAGGGAACAAATTAAACTATTTGCAACGAACTATGCTGATGCCAAAAACAGATTCAAGCATTATTCAAGCCTCGAAGTACGGAGTCTTCAACCGTTCTCGAATCGTGATCTTCGTTTTTCATGTCCACATTTCCCTTGGTCGTCCCGTATGTTTTGGGTTGAATAACAGCTTTTTCAAAGAACATGCTATGGTTTATTTTTGTTTAGAAATAAATCTTTGCTAATGCATGGGCAATATCTCTGTTGCAAAACAAATTAGAAGACATTAACACTCTTGAGAGCCTTCTTATTTTCGCGGTCAACTATAATTTGTTAACTAGTTTTTCGTTGTTCTAATGCAAACACGATGCTGCGTGTATAACGTATTTTTGTGGTTTGCCGTGCAGAATGATGATGCATGTATTTTGGTTCTTCATGTATTTCAGCTATGTTTCATATTGATGTATACCACTGATTAATGACATGTTACCGGGCATGTCGATGGAAAATATTTGAGACACGTTTTATTTCTTGCATGATGCGCAATTTATTCATATTCACTGCATGAAACAAAGATTGGCCTGCGAAGTTGTGCGATTTCTGGTATTATTCTAATGAAGGTAGAGATCTGGTATTAAGAACAAGAGTGTTTAGGAAGGTTTAAATCGCGAAGCACGTCATTGTATATAGTAATTTCTCGATAAATGTCCATGCCTGTACCATTCAATATTGTTTGATCTGATTTTAATGCAGTCCAGATTTTTTCTATTGAGAGGTTCAAGTTTTACTTTATTTCAGTTTATTCACGGCTTAAGGCAGACACCCTAAAGGATCGCGAATCATTAGATCCGAAGAATTACTGTTGATCTCAACAAGTTCTATATAGCCTTTCTACACGGGTTCTTCTTCTATTGACGTTATTGAGGACATTAATTACATTGCAACTTGTTTATATGGTTATAACATACAAAAAAAACGAGGACCTCGTTTATGCATATAAAATGATGAACTTGCATTAATGAGGGCCTCGTTTATGCATATGAAACGTACTTGCATTCGCTAGCATCTTCAATCACTGATGTCTTCTTTTGTCGTGTATCACTGGTTAGAAATAAACTTCATAATTTATTACAAAACACAACAATAATTCAAATAACAAAAACCACAAAAATGACATTTCTGTCATGAGTCCGGCGCGTGCAAATCACTGAGCAAATGCGGCTCCCAAGGCGAAGTAATGGACGTGGCTGTTTAATCAGTTACATACAGGTTGTGTGTTCACCATGAACAAATATATAAAAACTAATGTATACATGAACCTTTGAAAGTATTAGGTTGACTGCGCGAGCGATATTTTTGCAGAATGAGAAAAGAAGAAAAATCAATATTACCACAGCTCTGCTTGTATATTAATTTTTTAACTGTCAATAAATTGATCTGGACTGTAATCAAATTTGATATTGTGTGTTTCAAGAAATATGAGCTGTGCGTTATTACTCCCTAAACCACTAATTCATATGGCAAAGGAATTTGTTTCACTAAATTCTATCGGTGATAACGTCAACAGTTTGTTCGATAAATCTTCACTCTGCTATGTAAGTCTTCACGAACGGTTAAAATATTGAATACAATATGCAATAATTAATGATATTTAATGAGTCACTATTTTGTAATATTATAGTATGCTTTGATCTGCGTTAATCTGCCAGATAATCTCTTCTGCAAAATTAAACCGTAAATGGAGTGTTAAAGAATGGTTTACAATGGCAGGTTGAAAAGATAATTTGGTTGTAGTTGTCTTCTATACGGTTCACCTACATAAATCTAAAGACATGGCAAGTAAGTTTGTAATCGAAAGATTTAGTGACAGTCAAGTAACTTATCAGTCAAGTAACTTGTCATCGAAAAGAAGGCCAATGAAAGCACCTAATGCATTTAATTTCGAAGGTTTCAGTCAAGATTGGCCGGTCCTTTAATCGTGTCCAATACACCTTCACTAAATATACCTTCGTTTTCATTTCTGTATGTTGAACCAAGCTGGTGAGCACGCGCTGTACAAAGCGATTTCAAATAGATAGCGGCATGTCATGAATCAGCAAATTTGGTATCCCTTAACATTATCCCATTCCTCTCCCAACGTAGTGCTTACATTTTAGCATAAAGAAAACTAAATAAATTATAACAATCGTATTACTTGCTACATGAAGCTTAGGCGCATTAACTTGATACAGGTGAAGGAAATTGTGAAAGGATTTGTAATGTTTATCATTCAGAATTGACTTGCTTATTGACAAAGGATAGATAATGAGAGTGTTTTATGTCCAAATGTGCAATTTGTCTTCCCAGATTATAAAAGCGAAAGCTCTTCACAGAAACTGAATGGAATGTTTAGAGTCTCTTATTGTATCCAAACACTGAAGTTTACTTTATTTACTAAGTCATCTACCACTTTTTCATTCGGGACAAATTAAAGAAGAAGAAAAAAATGCAAAATTATTGGGTACATCAAAGAAGAGATCAGACACCACCTTACCCAGGAAGGAAATACACCCGTTTTTAAGTGTTATTTACATAAATCTGCTCGTTTAGGTAAATGTTTACAACTTTGTTTTGAATCCTCTTACTAAATTTCAAATTGTACTCAGTACACCGAAATCGCTACAATTTTAGTGCAAAGTTAAATTAAAAATAAAATGTATCACACGAATTCTGTGCTGTTTGCGATAATATATAGATGATCTTACTTAAGCTCACATTTCATATGAAATGTATGAAACGAATATTGACTAGCAAGTGATTGAAATTATTCCACGAGATTCATAACTTTCATTTGGGATGAGCACACATGTGAGATTATATTTATCGCTTGACAAAAACTAATTCATTTTGTTTGACCAAAACCGTAGAAAAGTGTACTGAAATTACTTGCTGAACGTTTTAAAGGCACCTGGATACTGAGACCGCTACGCCTTCCTTTGCATACCACTGTGACGTCACTGAGTTACTCATCGCGTGTTACTAACACCATTTACATATATACATATTATGACTGTTATCATGTGACTACTGGTATTCACGTTAATATATCCATATCATAATTCACATATATGTAATGTGTAATCATAACGTCACAAATGACGTCATTACGTTAAGAGAAGGAAAGGCGTAACGCTCAAGGTATCAGAATGTATTTCGAAGTCATTTAAAACTCAACGAATAAAATCAATCTTTATAGCTGATTCAATTAAAAATATTTAAATAATGTATTAGATAAATATCATTTGGAAACTACGCATATGTCTCTCTCTCTCTCTCTCTCTCTCTCTCTCTCTCTCACTAACTACCTTAATTATTCTATCTATCTAGCTACATATATATCTATCTAATCGTGTCGACCGCTCAGATGGCCTAGTGGTCTGAGCGTCCGCCTCGGATGCGGGAGGTCGTGGGTTAGATTCCCCGCCGAGTCATACCAAAAGACTTATAAAAATGATACTAATAGCTGCCTCGCTTGGCGCTCAGCATCAAGAGGTTAGTGTTAGGATAGGTCGGCCTGGTGTCAGGATAATGTGACTGGGTGGGGCATCATGCTACATGTCTGTGGCATGATGCCCCAGTGCTAGGCATCACTATAAACTGCCACACAGCAGACATCGCAGCGATATGACTGAAGAATTGTTAAAGCTACGTTAAAAATCCAAACTCATACACACACACACACACATCTGATCGTGTCTATTTAATACGAACGAATATGAATGACTTAGCTTGCTAAACCGACCGCGAGTGCCATGAAAATAGTACAATTCTGTAGGTAAAATATCCAACCCAAGGTCAATAACAGCTTATGTACTGACACGGTGACCCTGTAATAAAGAATGGGTCGAGTCACAGGGCATCTTGCTTTCAACGAGCTGTCAGTCTACTGCGATACGTTACTACTTCGGTTATTTGCTTATCGCCAGCCATCTGTAACAAGCGAACGTACCTATACTTATCGGACTACTTGTCTCTTCAAATTTTTCTGTTAGAGCGCGCACTTAACACAAACGTCTTTAACTCACCATACGGTTTAAAGAACACTGGAATAAACAGTGGCATTCGTTATATGCCATCAGAAGATGAAGAATCGATTGATTAAATTGGCCCATTCCTATTTAGGCAGTAGTGAAGACGGGCGATTTATCCAGAGTATTCGATTTGTGCTTCCGAAGACCTCACACTCAGCGGAATCGCCAAGTCGGAAAAGTGTTGAATAAAGAGCGAAGACTGCAGCTTATCAGCGCCTCTAGTGGGAAGAGACAATGTAGAAATTTGACACCTCTGGAAGTCTTCCGATTGGTCTCTTTTCGCATAAATGTCACCAAGTGCTAACCGGTTTTATGAATGAGTGTGTGTCCTGATCTATAATGTGGAGTATATAAGGGTACAAGAACGCTTTGGACTAAAGGACTGGTTCTCTAACTTGCCCGAAGATGATGCACGTTTTCCTATCAAAATCTTGATAATATCCGGAATATTTCCTACGCGTTTCATTAGGTAAGTTGGCCTATCTTAATTACAATGCAACTGCATCCGTTGTTAATTTTATATCCATTAAGCGTATCTTCATAAGTTGGGATTTTTTTTATTTATTTTTTTATTCAGTGTTTTAAAGATATGCTTCGCTATTAAAAAGTTTAAGGTTATTTTAAAGTAACCTAAAATTATTAATGACATTTTTGCCTCCAGCTAAAAAGCATTGCTCCCAAATTATGACATTTTTTAGATTTAACAAATTAAATTTTTCATAGGAATTCAAATACTTTACAGACAGCCCTTTCTATCGTGACCTAGGTCTTTTGTCGCAGTTTTAAGTTGCTATTTTCATGGTTGTGTTCAGAATTTTTTTTACCTATTTCATTTATTCTGAAAATGGTTTCATTTTAACACAAATGTTAAAGTTTTTAGGCGATAGTCTTGCTAAAAGTGCAGTCTGTACTTGTTGTTGCTGCTGCTGTTGTTGCTTTTGTTATGTCTCTTGTATATTTTTGTCGTTTAACACAAGAGGGCAAACGTTATTTTAGTTCGTACCGACCAAAAATGGGAAGATAGTATCATAAGCTGCCGATTGGCTTGTCAGTGATGTCATTCACATAATGATTAGTTTGGGGACACACACCCCCTCGAACTCTAGTGATTGCTTGATAACTTAAGCGCTTTTGTATAATGGGTCAAAAGTGTTTAAACAGCTTTATTCAAAGACTGACGTTTATGTTTATCTGTGGTCTTACGAGTACAGGAAGTGTGAAGCAGTTGTCGTGGAATATTTCGCGTAATCAGCAGTATAAGGGAAGAGGCGGTAGCACGATTTTTGTCATAGCTTTTTAAACTATTGATCTTGAAACTATTGATCTTGAAACTATTGATCTTGAAACTATTGACCTCCAGCCTAAGTTGTTCGAATTGGTGTGTAATTTATGCTGTTTGTAGCCCCTTGTGTAAACTATACACACTACTTAACTCTTGAAAGGGTGTTGAATACCAGATCTATTCAAAGTAGAAAGCAGCTACAACCTTTGCTATGGGTAATTCTTGGAGGCAATTTGTATTTTTGTCTTCACAAGTATACCTCATATATCAAAGCACACCAATTAGGCTTTGAACCCTTTATACATTTCATAAACTAATCTTAAATGGAAATTTCTTCATAAACTTGTCAAGTTACGTATTATTTCATTTTGTGCATCAGCTTCCTTATAATAATCTGCCACTTTTTTGCAGTTATATATTATCAAAGAAAACTTAATCCACTTGTGCGAAACATTTCTATTCAGAAAATAGAAAGATTTTTTTTTTTAAGCCAAAAGAAAAAACGTTATAGATGTCATTAAGCTAATATAATTTACGATGCTACATGTAATTATGCATGCAGACGAGATTGCTGCTCCCTGCACATTGTAATGGTTATGTATGTCCATATTTAATGTAAAAACTTAAGGTTGTAAAAAGACCAGAGTCATTCCATCATAGCAAGATACACTGTAAGGTCTAAAAATACTGCTGTTGTTTTATATGTGTGTGCCCTCGGGCAACGGTTTAAATTACATACGAATTAACGGTTTGCCTTCTGAGCTTCTATGTACTGCAAAAACTGCATTTAGATAATTTTTAATGACAGTGGTAGTCGTCAATATTTGTATGCTGTGGTTAAGGTAGTTGAAGTGATGTTTGCTGTTTACCGTTAACTGTAAAAGCAAAATATTATCAGTAGTGACTCGAGTAGGTAAAATCTACATTGTAACATCGTACAGTATATCATGAGTAAAAAGTAACCATACCATTCGTGTTGACAATGCATCGTTTAGCAAAGTAGCAGTAGTACACGTAATAGGATTATTAATACCTTTTCTTCTTGATGCAGCTTTCCTAAAATTATGAATAGTAGTAACATTGGTCACAATAGCAGCATTTTTGTAGTACTTACAGCAGTAGTAGTAGTTACTGTTGTTGTAGTAGTAGCTGTTGTATAAGTAGCTGTTATTGTAACTCTACGCGCGCGCGTGTGTGTGTGTGTGTGTGCGTGTGTGTGTGTGTGTGTGTGTGTGATTTGGTAAGTAGCTTTAACAATTTTTTCAGTCATATCGCTATGATATCTGCAGTGTGGCAATTTATAGTGATGTATAGCACTGGGGCATCATGCCGCAGACATGTAACATGATGTCCCACACAGTCACATTATCCGGACACCAGGCCCACCAGTCCTAACGCTAACATCTTAATGCTGAGCGCCAAGCGAGGCAGCTTTTAGTACCATTTTTACAAGTCTTTGTTATGACTCGGTCGGGGTTCGAACCCGCGACCTCCCGCATCCGAGGCGGACGCTTATGGTAACGGCAGTATCAATAGTAGCATAATGTAGTGGTATGGTATCATTGGTCTTAAATTTAGCATTCAGCAAATAAGTAAATAAAGAACTGACCTTCAAGATGTTATATATATATCTGTTTTGGTGTTCTTTGCTCTATATTAGGACACATTTAATTTTCGGTTTAAATCGGGTGTCTGTGGGAAAAGACGCCATGTAGATTCCAGGGTATGCAAGGGGTGTTACCTTGTCATCGCGGCAATACCACACAAAAAATATTTTCTTACGATGGCATATTCTTGTACGTGGTGGTGAAAACATTCTTTTTTGTGGTGGTGAAAATATTTGCTATTTTCAAATAGTGGCCACATTAATGTTGGTAGTGTTGTGATTGAGATTACGGTTGTGTCATCGTTTTCATATCGATCAAATGAAACAACAAAAGTAGCAGCAAATGAGACCGGCGTTAAGGTCGGATAATAAAGCCTGTTGCATTTGTTTTAAGGATAGTGGATGTGGAAGAAGACCAGAAGCATTGCAAAACTGACCTATCGGCACATGTCGATCATAGAAATCGACTAACCAATCAGAGAGCGTCAATTAGACACACCTCCAAGAATTACTCCAGGCATTACTTACGTGCGGTATTTTCCTCCGACAAGCTGATTGTCGCAATAATGGCTTGGTTATTAGTATCATTGATATACTATGCATAGGTTCGTCGACTTGTCGATTGATAATGGTGAAAAGGTGAATGTGATGGCCTTGTAATTATGCCAGTCAATATCCAGGTCGTCTAATTGTAGACGAAACTTGGATGAGTAAAGACCCGTGGTCACGCTCACGATCAGCTTGAACGTGAACATGGTTGATGACAATTACCACATGTTTGTTTCCACCAAAGGATGTACAAAAAAAAAGCATGTCCTACCGATAATGTGAAGCAAACAAAAATCCAGCAAGAAAATAGAAATTGAAAAAAAAATATTGTACAAATGAACATGTCTAAAATAAGAGTCAAGAACCCATTAACTTCCGGCTTTGTCAGTCTCATTAAAATCAGATCTCCGCTGTCCTACGCGAAGATCTGACGACGACCGTTTAAGGGTCATGTTCTGGTGAAATTTGAATTAGCTAATGGAAATGCAGGTTTCAAACATCTGAAAATGAATCAAATCGTACAGTACACATTCGTGCTCTTTATCCGCACTGCCCAGTCTCCAGAGGCTATAAAATAAAAAAGACTTCATCTGATTGGTTGATAAAATTAGCGATTATGATAATAATATAGGTTACCAGAACATGACCTCTAAGCGGTCTCTGTCAGAACTTCATGGTTAACAGTGCAGATCTGATTTTAATCAGATTGCCGGCTTTGTAGTATGTGATTTCGTTTTTTCTTTTGGCAGCACTGGATTTAAGAATATATACTTTTGAAAATTATAAATATTTACTTCATAACTTTTCTCCACCCAATAATACAGCGATGGTACAGCATCGTCTCGATCCCAGATAATTGAGCAACACTTTTCTTTGATCCATTGTGTTGAAAGCGGCCAGGGTTGGGTGGCATTGGGTGGGGTGAAAATAGCAATTAATCATAAGTAATATATAAAACAATGGATTCGTGCATTTATTAAGCATGTATTTATATGTTTACATCGATCTACTTAACTTATCAAAATTCCATCTCATGAAGATTGTAAAACTTTAAGATCATTATAAACAACAGTATACTTCTAACTAAGCTTACTAATTGGGGGGGGGGGGGCGGACAGGGTGGTTGCTTGGGGCACAAAAACTCCTTTGGGACATCATCATCGCCTCTGGCCCAATTTACCCTTAAGCCACTGACTTCTAAATAATAATTATTTACAATTTTATTATATATTTTTATTTCATTTACAAAAAAGGTATCTTAAACAAACGTATGTTAAATTTAATAAAGATAAGACTATAATCTAAATACAGTAATATCTTTTGAAGTGGATTCCGTCTGACTGACATTAATATGTACTCAGGCCGCTTTAAAATTGATTTTAATTAATTACTGAAATACACACATACGTAATATCGACTTGAAATTCACACACATATATATATATATATATATATATATATATATATATATATATATATATATATATATATATATATATATATATATATATATATATTGTCTATTACAATATCATTTGTACAACGTGCTATTTTTTCAAATATTTGTTAAATAATAACGATAATCAATTTTAATAAACATATCATAGAAACTGTAACATTTCTCTGCCAAATACTGAATATTTGTCGGATGTTAACAGGTCGTAATGGCACGTGATTCGGTTGGCGGAGCGATATATTCTCTCGCGTAAGGTTAATTGAGAGACGCTGTACTTTCAAATATTAGGATTGTTAATTGATGTATAAGTTATATATTTTTTTTCTAGAACCGAGCATACAATGTAGGACGTGTATTTTTACATGTAACGTTTCTAAATCGGAAATCGTTAATATTGTTTTGACACTTGGGGACCTTTGTGAAATATGAGAAGGTTGTTTTTGATGAAAGAAGACATCGGTTATTGGTAGAAAACATATAAATCTTGTGATCTATTTTTAGAATGTTGACATGACCTTATGGATGTCAGCTTGAAACAACAGGATATTTGTTTTTCTACATAAAAGTAATGATTAATACAAATCTGCTTAATAACCTAACCGTCACCCATGCTTGTCTTTTACAAACGCAAGACATATTTTAATGGAAAAATATTCAATTCAGAACACGGAATAAAGTATGAAGTACCGTTTCAATTTTTTTAATTATTACCATCTGTACTGGCTTATATGTCGAGTCTCACAGCAAGCAATATAGATCCTGATCAGCCTTCGCATAATACGCTTGCAGCTCAGGATCTGTGCTTTTTGCAAGTAGGTTATTCCTGAAGAAAAAAAAATAGATCCAAATATGCTGACACTTTATGCGACGATAAATCGGGGTCTGTGCAGTACGTAGTTGGGCTCAACTTATAAGTGAATATGTACATTATTTATGGCGCTGAATGAATTTCGACATATTACGTTAATGTTTTGTAGACATGTTTGTTTAAACTTTTAAAACTTAAAGGTGCATCCGGGTTACATATCCAGTCTTCCAAAAATTGACAGGAAAGAAAGTATGTGTTGACAAAATAATGCATTCCGATAACAATCTGCGTAAGACAAGGAACTGAGGTATGTACAAATAATTTAGTTGCCATTTTCGTCATACCTGTTGAAAGATCTCATTACTGTCGTTTTACATATAATATTAAAAATGGCTGGAAACCGCGAACTCTCTATGATGACATGCACTCATGTCTGTGGAACAATTAAATTCTAAGTCCCTGACGAATACTTACATCCAGTTAGAGTCATGCAGGTGTAATAATGGCTTTGACAAATTTCCAAACTATATATCAATTTTCCACTTCACTTTGTCAACTAACAAATATTATTTTATCTTGACATTGGTTAGCCCGTCAAGAAATGTTTGTATCTTGAAACAATACACGCTTCCTTTTATTTCCAGGGAAGAATTCAGAGACTTCAGTTTGAACAACAACAATATACAAGGCAATGGCAGGAACCAGTCTGGTCTTGATTGCGGGATGCACCTTGGTCATTCTGGTCCTTTGTGTTGATGGTAGAGAGAAATCCACGCCACCTAGAGACTTAAAAGATATAGTAAAATTTATTGAACTTGTGAAAATAAAAAACAAGATCGAAAGTAATATACGACAGTTTAAAGAGAACATTACTTTTCTTGAGCCGGTGCCGACAGAACACCCAGCCACACCACGACCGATTCTTATCATCTCCGAGCATGCAGGTATGTCATTTTGCTATCATCAAGCTACGGAATAAAACCATACGTCTTTATCGGAGGAGTAAGATCACTTGATTTTCAAACCTATGGATATAACTATGCATCCAACAACTCTCAATCTCTTTTTCAATTGAAATTGACCAAAACATCTACAGTACAAAATTTTATTGATTATAATTATGTAACGATAATAGACCGATATATTTACTATTGAATGATTATACAAAACCGCTTAGAATTGTTTTTTTTTTCCAATAATTTTGCTTCCCATTTTTATCTGGAGTCCTTCCAGGAAAGTTCAGAGTTACTCAGTTATTACATACATACGAACGTACACACATATATGAAACTATGTATACAGATACGTACGTACGTATGTACATAAATGCATACAGACAAACATACATACATACATACATACGTACATACATACATACATACATACATACATACATACATACATACATACATACATACATACATACATACATACATTCATGCATGCATGCATACATACTTTGCAATAATTTGGATGAAGGCAGAACGGCTTGGTTCATTTTCTTTTCTAAGTTAGCAAGAATTTTGATATAATACGGTACTTTGGATTTATTTATATACAAAGCAATTATGTGGTGTCCAGAAACTGTGTTTTAATACTATACTAATTGGGTCATTGGGCTGCCATTGCATCCTACAATGAAATATAATTAATATTTTATCTGATTTTTTCTTGAACATATGCAGTGTAGTAAAAAATATTATTTGCATTAAATAGAAGACAGTTTAAAATCAAAGCAGAAGGAGTTTATCGAAATCAGAAACTGGGCTATTGCGTTGAATGACGAAAGAAATATAATGTGAATCGGCCATTACCGGAAAGGCCACTGCACTAAAATCATTCGTGTGTGTGTGTGAGTGCGTGTGCGTGTGTGTGTATGTGTGTGTGTGTGTGTGTGCGTGCCTGCGTGCGTGCGTGTGTGTGATTTTTATTTTTAAAGTAGATTTAACAATCTTAGTCATATCGCTACAATGTCTACAGTGTGGCAGTTTATAGTGATGTCTAGCACAGGGCTATTATTCCACAGACATGTAACATCATGTCCCACCCAGTCATATTATTCAGATACCAGGCTGACCAGTCCTAACACTGACCTCTTAATGCTGAGCGCCAGACTTGGCTGCTGTTAGTACCATTTTTGTATGACCAGGGCCGGCGCCAGACTATCTGGCGTCCTAGGCAAGGTTAGATTCTGGCGCCCCCACCCCTGTTTATACCATTAAAATAAGGAGTTACCCCCCACCCACCCCACCCCCACCCCATTTGGTTTCCGCAGCAGACTGAAGGTTTCGTATAAGCGTGATTCCACGGAAAAACTCGTGGCCTATAAAATCACGCGAACGTAATTACGTCCTGAAAGTTTCGTATACGCGCGATTTTCACTCACTCATTTTGCTTGTTCCGGTCAGCCTGGTGTTTCGGTCAGACTGAATCTACCCGATTATTTGTCCCTGTACAAAATAAACCAGGATAAAAAACGACCCACAATAAAACTGAAATTTATTTATTTATTTTTCAAAACTGTTGTTGATTTGGAGAAATGCGCCCCCTTGAAATCAGCGCCCTAGGCGGATGCCTAGTTTGCCTATATGGTAGCGCCGGCCCTGGGTATGACTCTACCGCGACCTCCTGCATCCGTGGCGGACGCTCTAACCACTTAGGACACCGGAGCGGTCTCAAAAAATAATAAGCATTTATTTCATTCCGATACAATTATTTCCAGAAAATACAACACAATCAAAGTTGCTTTTTCGATATGTTTTGTCCAAGTTTGTTCCTTACGTAAATCAGTCTTGGTTCATCTGAACTCATTAGGAACTGATCATTTCAATTTGGAGGTCGGTGGTGGTGGTGGTGGTGAGTGCTCTGGGAATATTTTGAAAAAAATCCTGCTTTCAGACAGCTTGAAAAGACACAATTGCTCTGATTTACAGCGGACAAAAAAAAAAACAGCTATTATAGCCATTATAACAGGTGGCAAACATACATTATCTTGAGATAGAAGCAGATAAAACATATACTGGCTGGATAGAAAATCCCATTCCCTCCCTCCCCCTCCCAACCCATAGAATCATAATAAATGGCCGGAGAGTGACTAATCCACAGAATCCATATAAAACGGAACAACAACAACAACAAAACCAATATAAAAGGAACTTAATTAGTGGTCTGAGTGGTTTAAACACTGTATCATCCCAACACAAAATGAAATTAACGATTGTTTGTATTAAGTGGACGACTCGACCTGAAACATATCTAGGCTGACTTGTTGCAAGTGAACGTTGGCGATTTATTTTTTATTTATGACAAGCTATGGTAGTTGTTGTTGACATGAAAGAGCACGAAGAGGAGACTTACTAAAACCTAGATGATTATGTTGATGATGATGGCAATAACTGTACCATCGTCTTCGATATTGGGGAAATTTGAATATTCTACTTGTGGTAGAAGTTCCCTTGACAACGGACAAGGCAGCTTTAGTATTGACTAGTATTATATATATGTATGTATGTATATATACCGATATTGTAAATTATCCAAATAAGACAGATTTAAAAATGTGTAGAACGATTTAGAAATAAACCTTTTACATGTATTAAATGTCTTGGAAACTTCGTGTTTTTGCGTTGATTGATTGTATTCGTGTGGTATGATCTACCTTCTTCATGTCGATGAAAGAAACTGCAACCGAATGAGTAATCCAGGAGACATAACTTTACATTTTTAAATGTAAACAATATATTTTGCCTGAAATTTTTTGACACGTATGAAATTCCTTTTCTTGTATATCATCAAAACAAAAACAACTTCCAAAACATTTATATTACTTACCTGACCGCGTTTATAGCAGTTCGTATATTTGGAAAAATTTATTATGACGTCGTCCTGAGAGCAGTTCATTTTCAAAATATATCAGTCACACGTCATTTACTTCACCCCCTTCTCTGAAGTGCTAGTAGTCCGCCAGTCGAGACATGAATACTTTTGTATTGTATCCACCTACTCTCATCGGCAGTTTGTACCCCTCCACTGATTTTAGAAACTAATGGACTCAAAGATATAAAAAACGAATAAAAAATTAGTCATTTTTTTCATAGATTTATAATTTCTAGCCTGATAGTCGTAAGGATTCTCTAGTACTGTTATTTTATTCTCATTTCAAACCAACCGCGGGTTTAGACATATGTGCTTTGCCTAGTCTATTTGTTGTAGACAACAGATGTGGATGTAGTTCACCGTATGGGAGAAGCTCTGAATAATTTCGTAAATTTCCGTAACTTTGAGAGTTGCATCCCTTGTAACACATGTATGTAAGACTTGCATGTTTTTGTTCATTTTGCTTTTAGAAGTATTTAAACTTGACATTGCAATTATTGGAAGCAGACGACACAGTTTTTACTGAAAATTGACTGTTCTAGGAACCGGACAAGGACAATGAGCAATGTATCTTGTTACATACATTGACAACTTCCGTTTGTTTTGAAATGCGAACAAGATGACATTGTTAGGTGCCACCTGCCGTCAGTCAGGTTAGAAATTATAAATACATGAATGCAATGACTATGTTTCGTTCACTTGTTTTGCATCCTTGTTGTTTTTCGTTTTAAAATAGAGGGTACAAACTGCCATGTAGGCAAATACTTTAGCAAACATTAGAACCGGTACAGGTGGAGAGTGTTGGCTGCATACGTAAAAAGATTACTGGTGAGCGATGACAGAATGTTTATTATATCTGGGGTCTCTAGATGGACTCTCTGAACTTCATTACGACTACGTAAGGTACTTTTCTGATTCACTTAATAGTTATTCCCCTTGGAACCGAGTCTTTCGTCTGTTTATAACTAATTTTACTGCTTGCAGATACTTTCTGATATTGTCTCCTATCGAGTCTTCGTTGATTCATGCGAAACGTAAATGTTTAATTTGATGTAAACGACGATAATTCGTCCATCCTAGTTTTAAAATTCAGCAGGTAAATTTGTTCAAACAGGCGTTTCCTTTGGCTCGGAACATGTTCCAATACAGACCCAAGAATATGAGATTAAAAAAAGCAACACACGTATCCGTTTTCTTTTGCTAAATTAGTTTAAAGTGCTAAATTAACGTACACACCTATCCTAATGGAAATCACGATGAACGCGACCTTTTTGTTAGGTGATGTCATTCAAAGACAACTACCAAATATTACATTTCCTTTTTTAATTTAATACATCTGCTCTGTATGTGATGCATGAAAGCGTGTTTAGGAAAAACAGAATAATCAGTATTGATAATTTAAAAAAAATCGATCAGAACTCCTCTTCTAGCGGTGGCAAAGTTTTCAAGAATCTCAGTGTCACACACGTACAGACTTTAATCCGAGAACTGCAACATTCGATGAGTATGACATCACCTTGCACAAGCCATCAGTCTGGACGTGACGTATTGTTTCTATCAGCCTCACCGAAAAAAATCCCATCTGTAACATAAAATAAGCATTTCTTATAACATGTTTGTAAAACTAACTAGACAAATACACAAACTGGATACTGAGTTTCCTGTCAGCTATTAGATATCTGAGCTGCATTTTCTTATTTTCCTCATGATGTCACAAACAGCTCAGTCTGATCGAGTGTCAGAGTGATGACGTTGTTATTTTTCAGCAGTAATATCCAATCCACTCACATGAAGGTTCTCATTTAATTTTCATACTTCTCGAGCGTTAGTATTAAACCGTGGGTGCTGAAAATCCCAGTTTGTACTTAAATTGTGTCATGGTCACCATGGCAATGATTTGGGTGTGCTCTTACACTGAACCTGTTTCGCTTCAGTCGTTGGCCTGATAATTTCTGGGCTTGTTTGTGATAGTGTGGAGTCTTTATTTTGTCCAAAACGTATCCGGGCCATTTCCTCGGTTATGAAAACATGTCAAGATGGCGGATAGGTTAGAAATCTGAAAATAAACACTACGGAAACCGTCAAATAGAAGTTTAAAAAGACACATCTTTTCTAAAATGAAAAGAAATATGCGTTCATAAAGAGATATTTTTTAAATAAATTACTATCTGGTTTGACCAAAGCGATATATAGCAACGAAATCTCCAAAAACACACCCATAATTTGCTTGGGTGTTGTCCATTCCATGTTTTGAAAAGGCATCTGTTGCTGCTCTCAGACCGAATCAATACAACTAACCTCATATGGCGTGTAGTTTTGTCTTCGTCTCATGTAGTTTGTCAACGGCGTGGCCAAAAGGTAAACGACGGATAAACCTCCTACGCAAAATTCAACAAAATGAATAAGAGGAATTCAAAGATAACGACACTGAAGAAAAATTATGCTTATACCTTATTTAAATCAATTCATGTTTATTTTGCACAATATGTTGACTTTTTTTCGTTTTTCATTGTTGTATATAGATATATTTCATCCAGATAATCTCTCATGCTGAGAACATTGTAATTGGATTGCGCATAAGGCTGAAGGAGCTGACTTTGTTTTCCAAGAAGTTATATATTTAACATTGGTATCTTCATCGGTCTAAGTTGCACCGTAGCTGAAAACGCGCTTGCCCATGAGTTAAATTGTCATAAATATCCGTTAGGAGCAACCATGGCCCTTCTGTCATCTCATACAGCTAAATCAATCCATTGACTCTCGTAACGTTTTTTTTTTTTTTTTAATGACTAATAGATGGAACTGCTGGGCAAGTGTTGCGCTATTATACAGGTGCTTGAAACATAAAGATTCCCTTCTTGCAAACGTAATCGTCTTTTATATAATTATCGATTTTGCATTAATCTCTCTTGTCTATGCACTTGTCCCGTAGAAACATTACTTAAGTACACCATAGAACCCGGCAAGGGAAACATTCTTTACGTTTCTCTGCATTAAAAATGTAACTAAATCTAGCTAGAGGTTAAGTGTGCGACAACCTCATTTGTCATCCAAGGTATTTCAGAAATTTACTCAACAGTTGATTAATTATTTCATACAACTCTGTTAAACAGCACATCTTGAATCGGATAATTTTGAAAAGGCCAACAGCCCCTATGTGCTTAGAATAGCGTTTATCTGCACCACAGCACAATAGTGGCTACATGGTTCCAACTGACAGTAAAAATGTAAATGTGAAGAATGAAGAGTTGCACACAGAAAACCATTGAAGATAAACCTTTTGCAAATAAATGTAAGCATTAAACACAATAATATAGACCGCAAAGGATAAATATTAATACCATGCAAAAGATATATAAACGATGCAGTATTTGCAAAATCTTTAAGATGTGGTCAAAATATAGCATCCAAACCGCATTGCCTCAGAAATAAAGAGATTCATGGTGGTACAGCTTCATGCAATTTTTTCACCGAGTTATTGTCAAAATACTTCGGTCTCAACAGGTATAAGCCGACACTCGTGACAAAAATGTGTTCCACTTAATGTGTACACTGACATGACATGCAGTCTGGTCGGAGTTCACTCTTCATAAGGTATACAGGACTCTGGTATGGGTGGCCGATGCGCGATCGGCATAATGCCACCTCATCTCTGTAAGATTTGTTCTACACTAGAGATACCAATCTCTAACGGTAGCTCTTGATGTTCAATACAAGGGATGTCACTCTCCATTGGTGACTCTTGATGTTCAATACAAGGGATTTCACTCTCCATTTGTGGCTTTAGATGTTTTATACAAGGGATGTCACTCTTCAGTGGTGGTTCTTGATGTTCAATACACTGGATGTCACTCTCCATTGGTGGCTTTAGATGTTTTATACAAGGGATGTCACTCTTCAGTGGTGGTTCTTGATGTTCAATACACTGGATGTCACTCTCTATTGGTGGCTTTAGATGTTCTATACAAGGGATGTCACTCTCCATAGGTGGCTTTAGATGTTTTATACAAGGGATGTTACTCTCCATTTGTGAATTTGATATTCTGAAGGTTGTTTGTAAAGTTCTCATTCCACATAAACTGTCAAGTGTGTAGAACACGCTGATTGTCAATATATGGAATCTTTTATTCGGAAACGGGTAATTGAAGGGCAGTTTTGATTGCTTTATCTACCATTTCGTTACCTTTTACAATGAAGCGGTTATCATCCCCAGGTCGTGACCAAAATCAGCATCGCTTGGGTTCCCAGTATGGTCGAGAACGGCCACCAGAAATCATATAAAGACGAAGTCATATGAAAAAACCTTAGAGTCGAGAGGTCCTGTTGGTGGGCGATTTAGGGTTACAGCAGAACAAAATTGGGAACCACTGCTCTATACCAAGGTGACTAGGTAGACAAGAGTAATGATAATTTTTTTTCCATATTGTATAAGTAATTCATGCTTCCAAAATATATTGCGTATTACAGGTTGCCAGATTTTATGCTTTATACTTTGCTAGGCTTTCATTGTTGAAAGGGAATCAATTAGACGATGAAATTTCCTTCTGAGAGGTTCCAGTATAGTTCAAAACCTTCAGTTTTCAGTATAGCTGTAATTTTTGCGGCACAAATTGAGGCTTTCTTCGCTAACCAGCTTAAGATTCTGCCAAGTAGTGTTGCAATAGCAGATCCAACCGTGTCTCCATCTGTTGAATCGTTCGGGTGTAAGGGAGGCTCCTATTTAATTCAATTTGCTCTGAAAAAAGAGAGCATTTGTTAAAGACCTTTTGAATTAGGCGAAAATCGAAATAGAATTATTTGTGGGAGGATAGGAGTGTTGATGACCAAGGTGGTGATCATGCAGCGTATAGTTCTACAGTATTTCTAACATTACGCTTTGCTGTTTCTAGCCGCGGATGAATTTGTATTCCAAAAGGTGGATGACGTTTGGCTTTAAGCACACGTCGTTTGTTATTTTGGACAAGGATAATCATGTATCCGCGTGATCAGATGGATAAAATATTTTGTTAGTATGCTAAAGAGCAGATCACTCTCATCTGAGGTAAAGTGATTGTTCGCTTGCGTCAATACTGAGGGTATCCGAAAGAGAAGTGGTACAGATCGCATAAAATATCTTGACCTACAGCCTCACTCTGATATATATATATATATATATATATATATATATATATATATATATATATATATATATATATATATATATATATATATATATATATATATAATGCATAAGTTTTTAAAATGGATTGGGGACAACGCTTTTCTTAGGTTTACAAACTACGTTTTAAAACTTCATATTACCACGAGAAGTCATTCATCGAAATATAGATACAGAGATATATTTTTATAATCCTCACATACATAGTTTTTGTTAATGCAGATTATGTATATTTTCTAAGTGTACGACAGCCTTATTAAGGAATGTTTAGTAGCTTTGGAGAGCGAACCATTATTCGATGAACGTAAACACAACCGTGTTGCATCTATGAAAGAGATATTGTTCTTTTCCATAAAGCAAGGTATTTGGAACTTGACTATTTGGACAACGAACTACCTGGCCGAAACGGTTTCAGATTCGTTAAAACGCCAACACACCACCCACCCACTCACCCCGCAAAAAAAAAACATGATGACGTAATACAATTAGCCTGCCGCATACAAAAGACATTGCGATGTGAGATTGTCTTTACTGTGTGAACTAGCAAGAATGTAAAATTAAAGATTTATACGGCGATGATTACTATTGCTTTTCCTTGTTTACAGTCCTTGAATAAAGAAATTACTTCAGTCACAGTGTTGCATAATTTATGAAACTCAATTCGACCATCATTCTGTCTTAATTCGTAGATCATACATAAGAAATAAAACGTGAATTGTAATATTCAAGGTAAATTTTCTTGCAGTATCCAAAACTTTGAGGAACACACCAATTACAAAATAAAAATATTTTTAAAATGAATTAAAACTTCATCAAAATAAAAACACTGAATATTGTAACACCTCTTTCGGCTGTATTCGTACACATTATTTTTGCTAGTTGTTTTTGAAAGTTACTATAATACCGATATTAGTGTTTCCTTCATCTGTTCGTTACTCATCTGAGTGACTTTGCTAGAAACAGGAATGCAGTATCATCAGAGTATGCAGTATCATCAGAGTATGCAGTATTATCAGAGTATGCAGTATTGTCAGAGTATGCAGTTATCTGCATGGCATAAAAGTGCCAAATCTTCGTATATCATTCTTATCTTGATAAGAAAAAATATTTGGTCACAATAATCCTATTACTTAATTAACAATGAAGCTTTTCCTTTGAATGTTTTTGCATGATGTACAATAATATTTCAAATATTCCCGCGATTTCAAACCATTTAACAGAATATTCAGCTGTAAATCGACTGTACATGCAATCGACTGTACATGCAATAAAGTCAACGTTCATTTTATTTACTGATATCTTAGAATTTTTGTGACATGTATTTAAGCCTTAAAATTTAGTTACTCAACAAGAAGGGCGAATAACCTTTGCTACATCAGGTTTGAATTCATATATCACTCAGTCATTCGATCAGACTTATAAATTATATTATCATTTTAGCACGTAAGTTATACTCTGTTTTCATCAGGAATGCTTGTCGGTAAAGGACGAGAATTAATTTAAATGAGGTGCAATGCTATTTACTGATATACGTGCTTTTTTGATGGATGGCATACATGCTTTGAACGCCAAAATGTTTATGGATTGCAAACACATACATAGGTCCTGGTTCATTCTTTGTCTCGACTGCAGGGAGACAAAGAATGAACCAGGACCTATGTATGTATGTATGTCTCGACTGCAGGGGCCCCGAGTGGCCGAGTGGTCTAAAGCGCTCTCCGTTACGGATCACTGCCATCTCACCTCTGTCTGTGACGGTTCGAGTCTAGGATTCAGCCAATGTGGGTATGTGAGAAAGCTTGCCAGTAGCTTCTCGTGGGTCGGTGGTTCTTTCCGAGGTTTTCCGGGTTCTTCCTCCACCATTAATACTGGCCGCCATGTATAGCCTATCGTGTGCTGAAGAATGGCGTTAAGCCCCAAAACAACAACAACAACAAATCTCGACTGCAAAGTAGTTGCATGCATATTGCAGTTTTGTTTCTAATGATACAATCATGAAAATCCAGACGACATACAAAGTTCGTGTAGCTTTTTGCTCTTTCAGTAAACAAATTTTAAGTTTGTTTGAATTATATTACATCTAACACCCACTAACATTATCACCATGCACTTTACTGTTGAGACTACTACTACTACTACTACTACTACTGCCACTACTATTTAGCTATATTCTACCATTTTCTGTCTTTGCTGCTGCTGCTGCTGCTATTATTACCACTTGTACTACTTATTGTTCGAGAGTTCTCTATGCAATTTCACTCTTTATCGCATCATCCGCTGTTGCATTTGCTATGGCATTTAATGAAATTTCGTCTTTTTCAGATTCGAAAGATTGTATGATGTTTTCCTTAGTGAAGGGTAACTTAACCGATGGCGAAGTTCCCGCAAAGGCTGACCTATGGGTTTACATTAAAAGCAAGAAAACAGGAGACAAAAGTGTTCAGAATAAAATGACAAAGAAAAAGAAAGGACGGATGTTGAAACTTATTGTAACTGGTGAAGGAAAGAAACTTTCAACATTACGTGTCCGCGTGAGTAAGAGCAAATGGTACAAGATTGAACTACCCATATCTGTTGTCCACAAGGTCTTCAAGACTCATAACAAAATGTTACATCTCTGCTTAATTTGCAAACAGTGTAATAAGAGATATCATGTAGTACTCTTGAGCCATCATAAATCGGGAAGTAGAACAAGCAAAAGCCTCCCAAACATTAAAAAAGAACAGTGGCCCTTTCTTGTGTTGCATTCAAAGCCTCAATTTGTTTCCTACCAAAAGAAGTGAACCCATATAAACGTTTCACACTTCGCGTGAGAGTCTGTGTCCTTTCCGGAAAATAGTTAGAAAATATTTTCATGGGTGCGTGAAATATGTGAATGAAAGCATTTGGTCAAATTAAGGGCTTTCATAGAATTGTTGAGCATTAAGAAGAATTTGTCTAAAAATATAATAAGAGATGCCAGCCAAAAGCTATTTTGGAAAAGAAATGCTTCTCAAAATGTTCTCGTGAAGACTTGACAATACGGAGTTTCAATTATAGACAACAACATTGGTGAACCGTAGTCGGACAGAAAGGCCAGGGAAATCTATTTGATCTGGCTGTGTTATTTGAGATCTTGTCTTCACTGGTCCAATATACCGATGCTGTTGTAGTGAATATGGCATTATATTATTAACAGTGTTAGATTAATAAAGATAGAATATCGTAACTCTCGACAAACATTACTTATATACGACTCGCAATTAATGCGTATGCAAGGATGATAGCTGGTCAACTTTCAGAGGAATAGCTTTAATGCGCATTTGTACCCAAATCGTACCGTTTCCTTTCCAGTTTAAAGAGCAGAATCATTTAGTTAGCATCATATGGTAACTAGGTCGTCATGCGAGTGTATCTGCTACACACGAGTGCATATAACACCGACTGAGTAACATCATTTTTTGGTGATGTGTGCTTAGTCGTGGGAGAATATGGGTTCGTATGTGCAGGCAAGGCGATGGGTGCCGTTTACCCGCGGACCTGAGTTCGAATTTCCTTAGAGTACGAATTAAACATTCTCTAACCTGTATGATAGTATTAGCTGCAATGAACAATGTTATAACGATGATGACGTAGAAAATGACTCGCTTACCTCATCTCAGCTTGATTGGTAAGCATCAATTTTCATCAACGAGCATTCGCACTAAAGCTTTAATGTAAAGGAAGGAAATTATATTTATTGCGTCGAGTTTGTTACCATTTTAGATCTCACTGAAGATATAACGCACAAATACCAAAGATGAGTGTACGGGTTACAGAGCAAAGAATTTTTTCAGTGCTTGATTAATGCATTCGTTGAATGGTCTTTGTAGATAGTGACACAGACATGTCAACCATACTTGCATGGCTGAGCCATAACATTATGTCCAAAAATTAATAAAATTCTGCGACAACATTTATTACTCAAAGTAGGAAGTTCGTATATATTCTTAACTTGTGTTGTGGTTTGTGACTGATCACTTTTGCGTTGCACTTTCTTCATTCCCACTGAAGCCATTTTCTCCCGTGGACAAATAAAATATTTCTTAAAGCAACATTTATTCGTACGCATTTAGAAGAACTGGAACAATGGAAGAAAACTTAAAATTGTACTCCATATCAAGAACAATTGTGCGACCTAATGCTGAATCCAAAGATCTCAAAGGGCTCCTCTCTGACAAAAATCATAATTCTGCGACACTACCCACCTCTACTCAGCTCGTAATTTGAAAATCAGAATCATCCAGTAGCATAATATATTGCATTAGCTAAAATAGTAATAACTTTTCTAAGTCGGATTTGTTCTCTCATGACAAGGAAGCGGATGTACACGAGACGCTCGTATAAAACCGCAAAGTCTCGTGGTTATTAAAAATAAGTTTGCATTTAGAATCTTAATTAATCTGATGTTATCATGAGTATGGAATATATTCCGATTTGAATCATCTTTTGACTTATACATTTTTTTGTGTGTGCCAATCTCGGCTTCTTATAGTGTGTACAAATCTTTTATTTACCAAAGGTCATTCAACATTATGCACAATCCGGGCTTCTTTAATTTCTTATAAAAAATATATCCTTTGACATGTTTTTCCAGGATACAAACATGCACAAAGACGATGAACTGTTGTCAAAACTATGTTACTCTATGATATGAGTTGGTATTGTTTCGCTCAGTGCATTTTACAATATTGCAAGTGGTTTAGGTACTGACATTTGTTTTTACGTCCCAGCGAATCATTTACAAAACCGCTTACACTCTGCAAAGTAGATTTAAAACCACTGTGTAATAATTTGTTCGTAGATGATTATTGACGTTTGTGTTTCTGCAGTCCTGCTTTATCCTGGGTCTGGAAACTTCAACGAATTACGTTCCCTTTATTTTATAATAGAATGGAAGGCAATTGCGATCAACACTGACTGAATGATGTGGTTAAATTTCGAATTAACAAGACAATAGCCCGTATTTTATGTCTTCGCAAAATTAAAAAAAAAATTTTTTTAGTGATCTGTTCATCAGTTTATCTATTATTTTCTTTTTTCTTTCTACACGTTACACTGCTAACGTAATTTTGCTTCCTTTATTCATTAGCGCCATGACTTTCTTATTAGTATTATACTTATTAGCATAATGCCATTATTCCACTAGTAAGCTGTTATACATTTGTTAATATCTACTGGTGACATCATTTCACTAGCAACCCTTCATACTTTTGTTATTATCTAATTATACTTCTCTATACATATCAGTTTATCTATGGATTATTTTTGTTAGCATTATTTGCATCTGAAATGTTGTTGTTGTTGTTTTAACGCCATTTTTCAGCACACGATAGGCTATACATGGCGGCCAGTATTAATGGCGGAGGAAGAACCCGGGAAAACCCGGAAAGAACCACCGACCCATGAGAAGCTACTGGCAAGATTTCTCACATACCCACATTAGCCGAATCCGAGACTCGAACCCACGCAGACAGAGGTGAGATAGCAATGATCCGTAACGGAGAGCGCTTTAGACCACTCAGCCAATCAGGGCCCCGCATCTAAAATGTAGAGAGAAATTACTGAAATACAATCTTGGTTTTTTATGCATTGTCCTATATTATCTGTTTTGACTTTTTCTGTTCAGCAGTTGATTTGGCTGTTCCTAATTTGCACTTGATTAGCAATACTGATCTTAAGCAATATCTGTTGTAGAATAAAACAACTGCTATTACATTCTGTAGCGTCAGTCAGCGAGTGACTTTGGAACATGTGATAGCCAACAAGTATTTATCCGCCTATATGACGCATTACTGGCGGCGGAGACCAACGGTGTTTGGCACTATGGGCGCCGGGACCCTGCTAGCAACTAATACATTTACTTCGACTTAACGTTTTATGCGTATGGTAATTAAAAAGCCCTCTTCCCTTGACCAATGGCATTAAATTCTCCAGAACACTCACCATTTTAGTGTTAATTACAGTCAGAATAGATCACATGTGTATCCATCAATTATTGACCTTATATATTTTAAATTGCTGACGCATGCGTGCAAGCGAAACTCCAGATCAAATAGTGCAAAGCATGGTTGGTATCAGTCACTAGTAATGTCCAAAAATAAAAAGGCGGAGAGCTACTTGTTGGACAGTATATATGAATTATATTCATTTGATAAAGGAGACTGGTAATGGTTCTTCATTTTATTTGTTCAAGTGGAATATTTGCAGCTGATATAACATACGAAAGATAGATAAACCTTGATGACCCAGTGATCCATTTAAATCGAACCTTGATGACCCAGTGATCCATTTAAATCGAACCTTGATGACCCAGTGATCCATTTAAATCGAACATTAGAGTAGGTAACTGAAGCGTGTTATGTTATATCTTATCGTTTTTATGAAAACTGGACATTCTTTGTCTGAAATGGAGCCAAATATTTATTTCTTATATATATATATATATATATATATATATATATATATATATATATATATATATATATATATATGTTCATGATCTCGTGTCTTCATTATATTTAATGTTTAATGCATTGTGTTTACGGTTGTAGAATAAAATATTTCATTTTTTACATTTTGTTTTCATATATCACCAATTAGACCTAAATTATGTTTGTACGTTTCTCTCACAATGTTCATGAATTTAATATAATTTCGCTTGAGTACCCTCGCTAGACTAAAATTTCTTGCAGTTCACGTAATAATGTGCCTTTTGATATCAGCCTTAAACGAATATTGCATTCGTGTTATCTGAAAGAAATGGTAGAATATAGTTGGCTTTGGTTTCTATTGCAAAAGGAAACGCTAAACGAGCAAGTTTAAGAAAATTAAAAAATAATTTGTTTCCAATGAAAACAAAGTGATCATTTAAGAGGAACTTACAGTATTGTGAATTAAATGTCAAATAATCCTAAATGATCTATCACAAGTCTTAAAGTATAGATTGTGCCGAATGAATTACAGTTTTGCTGATGTACCAATAGTCTTGAATGTGCCGATATACAAAGTCTTGAATGTTTTGGAAAAAGCCTTGAATTATCCCAACATAGTGTTTTGCCCAAACGCTAATGAGCACTTTGTAAATCCGACAAATAAATTTTAATAAATGATTCCTCTCAAATTATATCTGAACAAAAATAATAAAATACTTGGACAGACAGAAATTAAAGGAGAAATGAATAATCTCATAGACATTCATATTTTGACTTATGTCTTTATACCTTTTTCTGAAACAAACTCAATTAATATAATGGAAAATTACTTCAAGCTGTAAACATGTTCCCTTCTAGAACCTTAGGTCGGTTCTAGAAGCGATCACGTTTACAGCTTGAATTAATTTTCCACTATATTAATTATTAGAAGGTCATAATCTTAAACTCCAACCCATGCAAACATTTATTTATAACTTATAAACAAGACTCACCAAAACGCTGTACTCAGTCATGGACAAAGGTCTAAAACATAAATAAATGATACATCATCTCATAAAGAGTCATAAAAAAATAAAGATTATTTTTTATGTTAGTCAAATATAAATATGATACTATAATAAAAAAAATATTACACCGTAAATTTCTTAATTATGTCACAGAATATGCATAAAGCAATATAGGAATAATATATACATGAAGGAGCATCTCCAATTAGATTATTATTTTCACTGATTTGCCTACTGTCAATGTTGTATTACTGCAACATCAAACACTATATCACCAATCTCGGATATTTTTTTCAGTATTTAATGAAAGTAAGGTAGTTGTGTCCACTTAATACAGTAATAGGAGAGGGAGCTGAACTAATAATATACACTTCGAAGCCAATATCAAAGCCAAACATTCTTTCTCGATGTTTTAAATTTTTGGAAAAATAACACACTGAATGTTCCACACAATTTTTGTCTTTTTGAATCCATCCTCCAACCATGACATCACTTGCATCAACATTGAGTTTAAATGCTCGTCTTAATACTGGGGCTGAAAGAACTGGTACATTTGTAAGCATGGATTTAAATTTTTCGAAATCCTCCATTCATTCGTCAGACCAATGAAACCTATGTTGCTTACTCAAATATTTATCAGGGATTGAGCTATTATATAAATATTTGAGCTAAATTTCCGATAATATCTAGCCATACCCAAAAATGGCATCAGTTGCTTTTTAACTGATATGCACGTGGATTGCAGAAATAGCCTTGATCATAACCTCTACAGGAGGATTGTCTTATCCGTGTCCTATAATATGTCCTAAAATGTAACACAAGCACGGCAAAACTTGCTTTTACTAAATTAACTGTCATATTTAGTCCAGATTTTCTTTCCAGGTGTTGTAGAGGCTGACGTAATCGATGTAAGCGTCACGATGATCTAGACCAGATGTTTTCATGTTCATTAAACTCTGGAAGGTTCGCAGAGATTTTTTCATACGGAAGGACATCACTTGATATTGATAAGTCCGTCTGGTGTTGCAAATGCCGAAATTTCCTTTGCTTGTTCCGTTAGTGGAATTTGCCAGAATCCTTTCAAAAGGTCGAATATGGGGTCTTATTTTTCATTTCGAATTTTGTCAATGCGGTCATCAATTTATGGCACTGGTAACATTGCTGGCTTTCCGGTAGTCAGTACACATACGGAATATATTATCAGGTTTCGGCACAAGATTGCATGGTGAACTCCACTTACTTTTAATTGGTTCTCGGAAATCATTCTCCAGGAAATAATGAATTTCTTTTCTCAAACATTCCTGCTTGAGATGGTTTTCGTCCTGTAATGATGCTGTTTCACGGTGTAGAATCTACAAGCTCAACGTCATGGTAGATTTTATTTGTTCGTTGTGGAACATCCGGAAACAAGTGTTCATATTTACATATTAGCTGTTTTAGTTCTCTCGTATCTTGTGGTTACAGGTGTGAATGTTTCTGGTCCAGATTGTGCAATACCTCTGAATTTCTTAAATCTAAAGATTGTTTACACCAAAACAACTACAATCAGATTGAATTCCATCGCTTAAATCCTTGTTTCGTGCGACAGGTACAACTAAATTGACTGAATAATTAACTGTCCTATCTCGACCAAATCACTCGTTTAACCTATTATTATGACAAAGTTGTTTATGTTTCCTTCTCCTAGGAGTATTAATAATGTAATTTATATCACGTACTTTCTTGCAATTGTATAAGGACCACAATGCTTAGCCGGAACAGCATTTTAAGGCATGAGCAAGAGAATCAGATCTCTGTGACCAGGCAGAAATTGTTTTTCCTTCGAAGTTCTGTCATCTCTTAATTTCATTTTTGACAGAGAAGATTGAAGATTAATTCTTTCTCCTTCATAAGACTGTGACAATTTATGTTTGAAATCAGGAACATAGTGAAGAAGATTAAAATTGGAATGATTATTTGAAAGTGGTTTCTCTATTAATAATTTCATCGGTCCACATAACGTATGTCCAAAAGCTTGTTTAAAAGGAATAAAATTTAATAATTATTGAACTGCTTCCCTAACACCAAGCAGCAGCAAATGAAAATCATCATCCCAATACTTTCCTGCAACAAAGCAATATGGCTAAATCATATTCTCAAAGTCTGATGAAATCTTTCCAAAGCCCATTGACTTTCAGAGTGATAAATAGAAGATTTAAATTGTGTGATACCTAATTCATGCATAACTAGTTGGAAATTTCCAAGCATAAAATTTTACCTTTGATTAGACTGAATAGATTTAGGAAAGCCAAACAAATGTAAGAAGCAAACTTGATGAAAACTTTTACTATGACTTTAGTTTTAATATTCTTCAGAGCAATTGCTCTGAAAACTTCAACAAATCCACATCCACCTCCATGAGTAAGAACATGTTCACTAGAAGACTTCTTGTCTAAAGGCAAAGTACCTGATATTAAAGGAATCTTACAAGTCGCTTAATATTTTAATTGAGATAGGTTTGGAAGAATCACCAATAAGTGACATGGAATCTTTGTACATTAAAGGTACATGTTTATCCATAATAGAATCAGGTCCGGTTAAATAAAATCATTTCCGTTTTCTCTTTACTCTGTTACTTTTATAAATCAGGAATAACGTGTCTTTTCTTATTAACATAAGTTTACGTAGAAAGAGATAGGATTTATGCCCAGTCTGATTCCTAAAAGTTGTGCTAGATTCAGATTTAGTGGGTTCGTATCAGACTGAGATGAATTTCCTTTACCAGAAAGGCTGCTGAGAGGAAGTCTTATTGACAAATTAAATTTTGTCAGTGAAGGAATAATCATCAGCTTTTAGATCAGAATTTTCCAAATTTTCTTCCTCTCGCTCATCAAGATAGGCCTTGATGTGACCATGAATGCAATTCTTGAAGTCTTCAACTAATATAAGCAGTTGGAGGTTATCATACTCTTCATCAACTTTCGTGGCTAAACACCACATATCAAACTCTTCAAGATACATACCTTAACCATATCATAATCATCACTTTGGTGTGCCGATAATTAAATGTTGACTACACTATATTTGCCAACAAGTACACTTTGTATGTCTAAGTCCAATGCTCTCTTGACCATTTCAAATTTCCAGCAATTTTCTCAAAATGAGGAAAGTATTAACATATTTCTTGTTCATTAAAAGGGGTTACTAACTTAATATTTCTGCTAACATAAAAAGGTGAACTCTAAAAAGGTGAACTTTGTGTAAATTTGGTACGATGTATCTGTTCCGCATACCAGTTTTAACTCTTTTTAATTTCAATTGCATTTCCTTTCTTCTTCTTGTTCTTCTTCTTCTTCTTCTTCTTCTTCTGCTGCTGCTTGTTTTTCCGCTTCTTCTTTTTTTTCTCTGCCGCAGCCTCTACTTTTCCTTTTCCTCTCTCTGAATTTATATTTCTTTCTCTTCTCACTGCATTTGCATTTCCCTTTCTTCTTTTTCTCTCTGCTTATCCTTTTCTTCTTCCTGCAAGTCATTTTTCTTCTCTCCGTCTAATTTTGGAGTTCCACCATTTTTTCTGAATTTTTCGTAACTCTGTTTTTTTCATTTCTTCTTTTTTAAAACTGCAATTCTTTTAAGTTTCTTTCTAGACTAGATAGAGACTTACTAATCTAACCCAAAGTACTCTTTTCAAAACCCTATTTGTTTCCATCAAATACTGACCTAAAACATTATTTATCTTTAGCTCGTTAAAGAATCTTTCCATTCAGAAAGATAATGTCTGGCAATGTCAAGAAACTCGTCCGTTTTCAAATATTCTAACCCTTGCTGAAAACGTTTGCACTTTAGATAATAGTGTGAACGCCTCTTGATTCACTAAAGATTTCTCAAATATCTGAAATTAAAAATCTTTACCAGGGACAGAGAAAATTCTGAAAACGGTAAAAAACTAAATTTAAAAGACAATTTTTGAATATATCTGATTTTGACTTTTGAAAATTCATTCCTCCAATTTATATTATGACTCTTATGTGTTAAGCCAAAAAATGGTAAGCCAGCAAGTTTAGTAATATTCAACAAATAGTTTATTTCCCTAGAATATGAAGTCAAAATTTGAAACGAACTTACAATAATGTGAACTAAATCCTAAATAATCCGAAAAGGTTTCTGACAAATCCAAAAGTATAGAGTATTCCAATTGAATTACAGGGGTGCTCCCGATGAATTCCAAGCTTGATTGCGCTGATGTGCCATTAGTCTTGAATGTTATGATATACCAGTAGCGTTGATGTATCTTTGAAAGAGTCCTCAATTAACCTAAAATCGTATTTTAAGTCAGCATTAATGAGCACTTTATAATTCCAAATGACTATGTTTTGAACAACTGTTTCCTTTTCAATTATATATGAGTACAGCAGTAAATACTTATGAATAATTGTGTTAATATCAACCTGATATACATCCCTTCGTTACTTTTGTCGTAATAGCATTTTCTGAACAATTCAAAACTCTTAATGGAACATTTCGACAATCTGTCAACAAGTTCGCTTCTAAAACCTTTTAAGGTCATAACCAAGTGTACGGCTTGAACTCAAACCCACGCAAAGACTAATTTAAAGCTTACAAGCAAGATAAAAATCAGAATCGTATTACTAGTCTTAATAACAAAATGTATATACAAATAGAGTTCTGCTCTGTACGAGTATGCATATACCACCAGAGTTATGCTCTGTACAAGTACGCATATACCACCAGAGTTTGCTCTCTACGAGTATGCATATGTCACCGGTTATGCTCTGTTCGAGTATGCATATATCTCCAGAGTTATGCTCTGTACGAGTATGCATATACCACCAGAGTTATGCTCTGTACAAGTATGCCTGTACCACCAGAGTAATGCTCTGTAAGATTATGCATATATCACCATAATTATACTCTATACGCAGCAATTCATAGCGAAACATATTTTGCGTAATACAAAAGTAACTATTGCTGTAAATATATGAACATTATGAATTTGTAAGTTGCCGACAATATCCATTACAAAACGACATCAGCATATTTCAAACTCAACAACTTTAAAGCAAAACCACCAATCCAGGTGTATATTCTGAGCCATTTCCTAAATGTAAGTATTACCCAAATCTCATAAAACCACTCTTTGACTTTGCAGCAAATATGGTCCAGAAAAGCCGTAGAATATTCAAAGCTCTCTTCAGACGTCAAATTTGAGGCCTGTACCTGTAAGTGTATTCAAGATATTTCAGTTTGTATTCATTGCCTCACAACTGTGTAGTGTCAAACAGACGTCTCTAACACTTCTGTACTACTAATAAACTCTCATGAAGATAAAAATGGATGAACAACAAAGCATACATATGTAGTCAACATGAATCCTCTTCAGCCAGCGAAGACGATTACCCATGAAATGTGTGCAACATAGTAAGCTAACGTTAAATTTCTTCATGTAAATGGGTCCTTTCCTCTAATTATAGTTGCTCAGTTCTTGCTCAGCAAATGTGTGCCAGATGCCAAGTAAGGTTTTAGAAAATTCAAACCTCTATGGTTATTTCAAAGTTTCTTAGATCTGTATCTGCATACGTATTCAAGCTGTTCGAGTTTGAATTCATCCCTTCAAAACGATGTAGTTTAGTAGAGATCTCCGACATTTTGGTACTATTATGACACTCTGTTGAAGAATTTAAAATTAAAATTTAAACCAAGCATACAAGTGCGGTGAATATGTGATCAGCATTAGTCAGAAACTACCCTTAACTTCAAAATGTGTGCAGAATAGTAAGGTGTTATACATTGATTATCTATTCTTGAATTTTACAGATTGTTCTGAATCTCGACTTAGGTAATGTTACCAGCTTAGATATAATCGGTAGCAAAGAGAATATTCTTCACATTTGTGCTGTCTGTTTATCGTTTTATATAAATTCTTAAATGGGCATTTGAAACTAATTTGGTTTACCAAATTTAGAGAAGACTTTAAATCACATGTCCATTAAAATAAACTTGGTTAAAAAACTTACAGCAGGAGGCATTATGATGTTTGACTTTGTCTATCGCCTAGTGTGCTCAACCAAATATAAGCACAAATACCAATTTTGTTATGATTATATTTCTAAGTGCAATTGTTAATATCAACGTTCTTCCTTCTGATGTCTTATTACTGCACCAGACTGCATATACATTGTCAAATAGATGGCTATGCATCACAGAGCTGATGTTAGTATTAGATCCAAGGGCAGTGCCATCTACCGACGATTCAAATGATATCAAATACTGAAATTTGTTAAGGAAGACAGAAGCGTCAAAAACATTATAGCACCAAGATCAACCAAATTTAATATTATTGTTATCGATCTATTAGCCAATCATTAGACCAGGTAGTTAAAATTCAAAAATAATGATAAATTTGCATAAACAGTTTTATACATTTCAAAGTGCTTGAACCAAGATATTTAGGAAAAACATCAATCAAAATCATCATAATGATAGATTTGTAAGGCCTAATGAAACTGAATTTTCTCCAATGAAAATTATCTCTGAAAATTTCTAGCAATCCATTTATATCTGTATAGAGACCTACATCGAATGTTTAAATTTTTAGAGTCAAATAGTCTAAAATGGCATTCATTTCACTTGAAACTTCCTGCAGAGGAATTACGACAATATACATTCAAGTATAGGTAAATCTTCCTATCCATTTTTGTTTCATGAATATTCATACATGAATATTAAAATCCATTTCTGTGTTTGGGGAGTTTGTGTAGTTAATTATATTCTAGTGATTCTTGCACTTAATGCTAAAGAATATTCATTAATACTAGTTCTGAATGCAAAATGTGACCGTCTCCTAGAGCAGTGGTTCCCAAAATGGGGGGGGGTACCGTCCCCTTGGGGGCGGTGGGATTACAGAGGGGGGAGGCGCTAATGCTGAATAATGCTTTATACGGGGTAAGGGGGGTTCTGAAGATAAACATAGGGGAGGTGGTCCTATAAAGTTTGGGAACCACTGTTCTTGAGGATCCGTTATTCTAAAACTATTTGCATCTTTTCTTAATCTCTCTACCATTTTATCTAATTTGTCAATACGTCATTGTATCAGACCGTGTCATATCTAACTCTCGATTAATGTATCCCTTGTATCTCTCCTTGATTCTTCGATTTAGCCGTAAATTATCTTTAAGAGTTACTAAGACTTAATCATTTAGCACTTTAAACTTGCCACCTAAGTTTGATGATAGATCAAAGGTGGGTCGTACTTACAGATAAAACATATTTTCATTTCTCCTTATTTTGGTTTCTTTTCATCTATGCATTAAGATGTTTCTGTGAAATAATTTATTTTAATGTCACATGTATTTGCATTAGCAGTCACTACATCTTCCAGATTCAAAAAAGCCACTTTAAAGTCATTAAATGACTTTGTAATCTCTGTCTCAGCCTGTTTCTTCTCATTGCTCTAATTTATATGCAGTTGTTAGGATTGTAGATTATTTTAAATTTTAGGATGTATCTCTTTTTAATTCTTCCATGTCTGTCAGTATGGCATATATCTCACCGTTGATTTTTTGTTCCATGAGCTGTACGTATCATTGATTTTTTTTGTATTTCTTGGTTACCAGCTCTTGTAAAGCATTTAATATAGTATTTGTCACGTGACCCCTACGGTATTATTACTAACACTGGAGAAGGAAGGACAATTAAAAGATTAAATCGCTCCGAGTCCCCAGTCAGCTAAGCCGACGGTCTAGGTGTCTAAAATATACAAATAATAAGGTGAAAGGTATAACAATTTAATAAACTATATCACGGTATTCAAAAATTACAGGACGATTTTTCAATGCAATTGCTTCCAATCAATACAAGACATATCAAATTGCCAGTTATTTCATCACGCATATTTAAAGTTGAGAGTGTTTCCCTTCCGTGTCCCTTTTATAGTACTAATCTGCAACTTCCATCTTGTCCCGTCCGTTACTTCCGGTACCCTTGTTTCCGTTCTCTGGCCTTGCGTCTTCGCACTTCAGCCTGTTCTAATGGCTCTACTCCTTCGCACAACTGCCTATCCTCCTGGCCCTGCTCCTTCGCACAACTGACTATTCTCCCATGCTCTCCACGTCTTCTCCTCTCTCTGATCTTCGGATGGCGTCCTATGCCACCCGGAAAGCTTCCTGTAGATTAGAAGGAACGTACAATTTTGTCTCCTTGCTTGATCACACGAAATTAACACACTCTCACAGACCTTTCATCAGCATAATGGAAATTAAATCATTAGGTCAACTCATGCATTCACATCTGAATATTCCATACACGCTTGTTCTATAATAAAGATTATAGCAACAACATTAATATCACGACTTGTGATACATACACACATATCCCTAATTCTCGATATAGTAAACTATGAACATCAACAATATTCCTGCGCATTTCAATCCGTCAGAATATAAACAATGCATACAAATATAAAAATGCCTAATTATAGTGCACAATGCCATCAAGGCCTAACGCTGCATAATCCACAACTATATTTTCAAATACAAACAAGTACAAGTTCTAAGAGTACTCACTATTAAAATCAATTATGCACCACGATGCAACATCAAAGCATATTACATCATCCACTTCGATTCTATCCTGACAACTATATACAATAATCTTGAATATATTATGCTCATTTGTTTTTCTCCGTTAACTTTACATTGGCAGAATCTTTCAGTATTTCATGATATTGCAGTCACGTGCACTTCTAATTGCACTAACGTGTGCCAAATAATGTATTAGGAACTACTTTGTAAACAAATCATATACACTCACTAAGTAGGCACTTTACATTTTGGTAGATTAAATTTGTTTCTGAATGACCTAAAGCAGATGTTTCGTGGACTGTCACATACCAGCTGCTTAGTCACATTCCACGTTAACTTTCTTGATACAATGTTGTGGATATAAGCTAGCAATAGACGCCAGATTTCGTAAAATTGCTGAGTCCCTACAAACATGCAAGTGACAAGGCATAAACTGTCTTCTTTAGCTGGCAATAAGAATGGAGAAAAAAAATATTATACATACAATTTTACATCCTGAATTTCCTCAAAATGTACTTTCTTAGTTCTGCAAATCCGAATTACATGAACCATGTCATGGGTTCACAAGCTTGATTACACATTTCGAAATTCTACTGTAGTTTCGACTATATTCCACGTGCAATTACATTCTTCTTACTGCGCTGAAAATGAAATGAACATATTCCATAGCGTCTTTTTGATAATTGCAATTTAAAGACTTCATATTTGTCCCACATTATGATTTCAAACATTCAATGACAGAACAGAAACACACTTGCAGATGTCAACACGCTGCTCCCTAGCTACTGAAGTTGGCACAGATAAATTCAGTCATAATCACGAAATTTCGTAGAATCGACAAAGATACCCAAATCTATTCATTCCGGATAAAATGGAAAAATTTATCCAATGCGCAATCATTCACAATATGAATCGAAATTTCAATTTTAAGTAGACTAAAACGCTATTTTCTTTCGAAAGTTATGTCTAGTGCTCGACTAAGTTTAAATTTATCTGGACAGAGTTATGTTTACATTAATAATGTTGTTGTTGTGTACTGATGAAAATGTGCATGTGTATTTAGTTTGGAGTACGGCATATATTCAGTTATTTTGTTTCTTGTAGTGCATTTTTGTTTACATAATTAAGCCTTAGGTAGAATAGGAAAATGAGCATATAAAAAGGTTACTGCATTTGGACGGGAAAATATGAGCTCATTTTGTCGGATGTATACATTGCACTCCCAAGTTCGTGCAGAATTTCCATCCGAAACACTCGTTCATATTTTCCCATACAAATGCAGCAGCCTATTAATATTAATAATTCGCTATACGCTACATTACGACATGTTGATAATTAAGCTATACACAGAAGATTAAATTTCCACTAAATAAAATTGCACATAATAATGTATAAATCATACAACACATAGGAAAGTAAGTAAGGCAGATTTGGGCGAATATATCTTACATAAGAAGCCTTTGTTCCAAATCTCGTCCGAATTTCCTAGAACCCCTTTCCCTGCTCTTTTTTTACGAGTGCCATATTTACTCTCGGATTACGTGATGTTTCTTTATTTACTTCCAAAATTGTACTGACTTTCCAAAATGAAAGTAACAGGATAATGTCTGGCTGCGTGAGAAATCCGCCCAAAATATGAATATGTTCTGATTGGATACCGGTGGTTTCTTTGAAAACTGTCTGGGGTAGTAGCACTGATATGTTATAATGTCTGGTTTTCCGGTCTCCAACCCTAAACTGACCTGCGACATTAATGTCTGATTGCAAAACGAACAGAGTTTCTTAGCACCGCGGCAAGGTTCTCTTTCAATTAACAGCGAACTTGACCGTGACGCAATGGCTAAGGCACGGACAGGTAGTTTCTTTGTTTCAGAATCGGTCTAAAGTCGTAATATTATATAACACGTATTGACATTACCCAAAGTACCTTGAATTACGAACTCTATCAGAAGACATTTGTAAACATCAAGCAGGGATTGTTATCAAATTTTCTCACACCGTGACAGTATTGAATCGTCTGGTATTATTTTTTCTGTAGTTCAAATTTTTTTTTATCCTTTTTCGCCTTCATTTGAGCAATGTTCTATAGCTGTCAATTTATTCCTTGTCATTTTTTTCCTGTTTTAATATCATTTTAACTGTTATCCTCCAAGGTCTAACCTTTTGAATGACAGTTCACTTATGAAAATAGCTTTCGGTTGTAGCATTAAATATATGTATAAAAGCTAATATATTGACAACACGATTAGTATTCCCATTTAGGTCAGCACTTCTTTTACACAGCATCGTCATTATTTCCCCTTTAACAGAAGTATTACCAGACCGCTAAGAGAAATTTCTTCATTCATGTTAGTAATTCTACTTACTTAAATTCTGTTTGATGAAATACAAAAGTCACATTGATACCTTGAAATTGATCTATTTTCTTTCATCATTTTTATTGCAGACATTAACCTATTGAATTTTGTTGTTGGTATTGTTTGGCAATTATTTGCATGCACCATTTAAACATATGAAATCAAACATTTTTAACAGGAAATCACGATTGTTAATACCAATGAATGCCGTTTAAATAATGTTCGGAGTTATAGGTATGGCTTTGAGGAAAACAATAACAAACTGTATTCGATTCGGAAGATGTCTGCATGGATCTGTGACGAATAAATCTATGTAAAACTAAAATATTTCTGTTACTTTTGGTAATGCGTAATTGTTACGTGGAGTTACTAAAATTGTGTGATTGTGTTCCAAGCATTGTTGTTAACAGCAGCAATTTCATTGAATTTATTCATGTACATTTCAAGACTATAAAATCATTCTAGAATTAAAACACTATTTGTTTCCTTCCTATCGTTGATGCAGTAGAATACATTTTCGCATTACACACACACACACACACACACATATATATATATATATATATATATATATATATATATATATATATATATATATATATATATATATATATATATATATATATATATATATATATATATATACGTGTTTAGTAACACAAGAAATAGTAAGAACAATAAGCTTTGAAAAATTTAAGAACTCATTTATTTCCCTGGAAAAACACTAAAAATACAAAAAAAGGAACTTACGGTTTTAAGACTCAAATCTTAAAATAATCCAAGAATAATTCATGAATTAAATTTTCGAAGACCTAGTAATGAAATTTTCTAATGAATTCAAGTTCGAGTCCCGACGAAGAATCCAAGATAGAAGGCGATGATGTATACTGTATCCTTTGTGGTGTTGTAATGTCTACAGTTATGTGTTATTTACAAACAATAATTCGGTGTTTGAATTTCCCGATAAAATTTAATGAAATGTCTTTGTCCAAGAATTCTGTATGAGCACTCATATATTTCTAGGAAAATGAATTAATCATTTAGAATCCAACCAATTCGAAAAAGCATTAAAATATAACTCCAACTGATACTACAGATACTTTCCAGTGTAAAGTAAAAGCCACGACTGACGAAATATCTCTAAACAATGATTATAAAGTAACTCGATACGCAAAATTAATTCCCGGATGAGGGTCAACTTTCCAGAACCTTCGAGTATTTACGTATAAAAGCACGTAGTTCCAGTATGACCTTGACAAAAACAAATCATTTTACTCTAAGAATAAGATAAAAATAAAAAGTTGTTTACTTGTCTAAGTGATTTCTGAAATCAAGGTCGCGAAATGGGTCAGCTTTAGGTGTTTACAACGGAAGAGTCAAGGTCAAACTATTTTCTGAAAATAAATATCAGTTCCTAGTAAACAAAACTACATTATTTTGACACGTAATGAAATTAAAAATAACAAGATTTTAAAACTTACAATAAATTTAAATCAACTATAAATTAAATCAAATATACTTAACAATACCTATATATATATTGCAAGCAAGTCGCCCTTCCAACGTGATAATGCATTCAATTTAAATAGCTTCAATTTAAATAATTTGCTGTCAAGCAAGCAACACTTAAAGCTACCGTCAGCACAAATCTCCTTAGCAACACAAAATGGAACAGCGAATTTTGTTATGTCGTTAGGCTTTACAAGAGGATCAAATATTCTGAATCAACCAAATATGAATGTTCCTGAGAATATGTAAATGCAGACATTTAAAAAGGCAACACTAACAAAGAATCAGCCGATATCAATATATGCTAATAGTGATTTGGTATAAGAAGCTTATATTAATATTGTAAGCGAAATACTATTTTGCCAACGGAACTATTGACGTAAAAAGTATTTTGATAAAATAACTTAGGAATAGGTTATTCACAGGAAGGAAATCTAAGGAAGATTATATAATCCACATGAAAGTAAGAATTGTGAAAATACGTGGAGTCTATTAATGTGGTAAATTTTAAAATAATGTAAGTGAAATCAGATATTGAAATGTATGACTATCACATAACCAGAGCAGTAGAGAGTGATCACGGGCTCTGGGGTAAGAAACACCCGAGCCTTTCCTAGTTTTAGTTCAAACAAAATGTTTCTTTATAAAATTAGAAAGTGTTTTTCTACCTGGGCCCTCTTATGGGCCCGGGCCTCTGGGATATATTCCTGGTTGCTCCCCCCCCCCCTTGTCTGCCCTGCAGATAACTATATCACAGTGCAAAAGATAGAAAGCATAGCTACATTACAAGAAACTGCACATTAATACAAGTCAAAAGACACGCACCGCTGGGTGTTTAACTGATATACAAAATGACTTTAACGTTGACTCAAAAGATTAAGAAACAACTAAGGGAAAGGTTCAAACAAACTGTTTAACGAAAATATGTATTTTGTTACAGCAGTGATACCAACAGATCTTGGCATGACAGTACAAACTTTAATAAAATGTTCTTTACGAGGAGGCGGAAGAACAAGTACTGATAGTGGTGATGGTAACTGTAATGCAGATACATTTTGTTGGAAATTTAAAAAATGAGCAGTTGCATTATCTGGTATAATTGGTAGTGTAATAAGGTGGCTGTTTGCATTGCCTTGATTTTTTTTATTTTCTTCGTAATACTTTTTCCTATCTTTTGCAATAATTAGCCCGTTCTTTGCATTTTTTGTAAATTCTTTGTATTGTGTGACTAAAGAATAAAAAGATAAGGCTTTGAGAAATCTATTTTTCACTGAATCATCTATTTAGAAACGCAAATTACGCCAGCTGCTTCGACCACTGTTATAATTATAAACGCCTGCTTGGTTTGGTTTGTGGTCGAGATTATTAAAGCTATGACCTTTAGGCCTTGACGTCCTTATACCCTTTTTCTTCTCTGTCTGTCTTTTGACGAATTGTTACAGGCTGTTTATCATCTGCTGGGATTCTCTTTTTCTTCACCTTCGGTACTGATAGCAGCAATTGTTATTGCAATGCATCTGATGACTGTTGTAAATAGTTGTTGTAACCTCCTATGGTACCCATTTTCATGGCCACATCACTTGGTAAAATAACTGTTAACCTCATTACAAAGATCATAGTTTAGTCTAACTTTTGAATCTGAATATATTATTGTTGTCTTATTGTAATGTTTTCATGCGAGTTATATCCTTGTTCAAGCAAAATTAAATCTTAAATAATTTTGTTTCTAGTATCACAGATTTGGTCGTCCATTTTAATCTTGACCGCATACAATACAAATCATATAAAACCTTTGATTCAGTCTAGATATTCCGATTCCTGTCAGTCGTTTGCTATCTGGTCTAGATATTCCGTTTCCTGTCAGTCGTTTGCTATCTGGTCTAGATATTCCGATTCCTGTCAGTCGTTTGCTATCTGGTCTAGATATTCCGTTTCCTGTCAGTCGTTTGCTATCTGGTCTTAAGCAGTCATTAACATTTTATTTATTTCCACGGAAGAAAATTCTTCCCATTTTTAAACTGTTCAGTATTTAATCACATTAACAGATGTGGGCCCTTCTAATCCACGATGTGCAGTATGATCTTCTTAAGAGTCATTATCAGTCAAATAAGATTTTTTTTCTCCATACATATACTCCAATATTTATATCTCCAGTCTTAATTTGGAGAAATAGTACACTATTTGTAGACTGTTAAATTGCTTTGAAATTTATTTCACTGTTGGGTGAATTAACAGATTTTTCTTCAGGAAGTGGTATTTAATATTATGACTAGTTTTCCTTTTTGAAAATAGACATGAAACCTATAGGTGCATTGTACTAGCTCATGTTTAATTTTATCTGATAAATGCCAATAAAATATTTCGCAAACCAGATGGTACTACTCACATTTCCGATTTAATTGATTTTGTCACAGTGTCATATGCACCTGTGGTACGCATGTGTTCATTTAAGAATTCATTTTGATCACGTGGTAACATTATGACCAATGGAAATGTTACTTTATTTTACCAGCTACTGGTATTGCAATTATTATCTCGTCATAGACAAATTTTATGAATCACAAATGTGTAATGGTCACTATGTAAAATAACTATTTCATTTGAAACGAATTTTCATCATTAAATTTGATATGTTACTTTGAATATCTTTTGTTAGCAAATTAAATGCGTGAAACTCAGTTATCGGAAAAGAGTAACGTTTGTTAGATTGCTAAATCATTTAGAACGTCATTTACTTTTACAACGTTTCAATTTGAATTTTATGTTGTAAATGTTATGAATTGAACAGTAGAAAATAATGACTGTCATACGTTCATAATTAAATACATGTTCTAATTAATAGATTAAACCTGGTGATTATCTTTATTAAAAAAGAGTTATCAACGAAACTCCACCTCACTCTGTCCTTTTGTGACGGAAAGTCTTAGGGATTTACATAGTAAGGATTGTAACCTGACAGCTAGTATTTTAAAGGATCACTTGTTTAAAACGTTTATGGTAATGTTCTGAGCTAAGAAGAAACAGATAGCACCCATTTGTGTAGTTGTTAGTTTTATAACGCTAAACAAAGACTGGGCAGTGGACATTGGATTCATTGGTGTTTTATAATCTAGTTTTATCTCGTGGGATGGGTGGCATGTGTTGATTTTTTAACAAAGAAAATGTGGCGTATTCTAGCTCAAGCTGGACGCTCACGCTCAAAATCAAAAAAATGTTTGGGTAGTATAGTGTTGGTTTAAAAAAAAAAACGTTTTACTAAAGGAGGTGGGTAGTACGGTGTAGTTTTCTGAAAACGAAAACAAAGCGTTTGTGAAAGTGTCATATGAACCTAGAAAAACAATAGCTCTCCCACTAGCCATCCACATACACACACGCACACGCACAATTACCCATACATGCATGCACACAAACATACATATATACATACGTACGTGCGTGTGTGCCTGCGTACATACATGCACGCATGCATGCATGCATGCATACATACATACATACATACATACATACATACATACATACATACATACATATATAGAATGGTTACAAAGAGAGACTCTCTTTTTCCATAGTTGTGTAAGGCAGCTTTAAATCGATTTAAGCACTGAGAATGACCTTCATAAGATCTGGAAGCGACTCATGACTCATAGCTTGTACCAGACCTTGCAGACGACCATATATCTTAGTTAGATGTTATTATTGTTGCAATGACAAATTCTCCGTATCGTCTCTAACTTTATTTTTAAAGATTAATCAAAAAGTTCAAATTTATTCCTAGAAACAGTCTTTCAAGGTAATACAATATTTCCATTGACCCCAGGTGCGATGAGTCATCAGCCTGTTTGCAGAAGCAGAATCGGGATTTCTGCTTTCTGGTGGCCAAATAATAGACTCTGTGATTGTGATTGATCGTCTGGAGCCGATGAGATCTTCCTGCATATTGCCACAGTTTCAAATTGATGTTATGGCTTTTTCTTTTCACTCTAAGAGTATCAAACTAAAACTAAAATCCTTTGAAGCACATTATCTTTGGTTAATATAAAAACAAAGACAAGCTCATTTACGTGCGTGTAATTTTTCATTGGCGAGTTTTCGTTTTTATTGTATGTTTTCAGGCCCAGATTTTGGACAGACACAAGCCACAATGTTTCTCTCTCCTGGCATAGTGAAGGCGAAGATTACAAACAACATTGCGAGAAGAAGAACGTATAATATATTATAACACTGATGAATTTTGTTTCCTGTTTATCACTGGTCAATATCAAAACAGATATAAATATTAACCAACACAGAGCAGTAGTGAGTCATATACTGACAAGTCCTTCAGACACAAGAGTTAACGGAATGTAAATTAAATGCAAGATTTTCCTTCAAATGATATATTATCGGCAAATAATAACCCAATGTTCGGCTGAGAAGAATATTTTTCCCGTCCAACTCCACGATTGAAACACTTAAGAAATACATAAAACCAGCCTGAAATTATCAGGTATGCTTCAAATTCATATCCTTGAAGACAATATATTATGGAACTATCTTCACTTTTGAAGAAACCTATGAATCCATGTGTGTTGCCTATCACTAAATAATAAAATATCCACCTTCTATAAAATTAAAATTACTAAATAAAAATTAAAATTGCTAAATAAAAATTAAAATTACTAAATAAATCGCAGTCAACAATTATATTCACATGCATATTTACATACAGCAAGATATCATGACGTCTTATATTGAAACACCGTCTGCAAACAACAAGGAAACGCATGAAAAAATTAATGGAAGAATTGGGGATAAATTCGCAAATGCAGTTAATCCATATGTTTTACTGTGGGTGTGGATTATATTAAAATTCGCCGACACTCAGCTATATTTATATGTTTCTTGAGCATTTATTCATCAGTTCATATTTTCTTTCATTCCATCATCGAGACAGGGAAGCTTATCATACCTGATTGTTTGTGTTACATTTGTTAAGCCTAAACACAATCAATCTCGGCACAGTTATTGACTATATAACTAAGTTTGTTTACAGGGCATAATTTTCCAATTCAATCTCAGTTCGTGAAGATTTAGATGCATAAGATTCATATAAACTGATTGCTTGTACAGGGAAAGGATATAAAAATATAGGAATGCAGATTTAAATTATATTTTAAGTTAAAACAATTAAGATAACTCGCTGGTGGGAACTTATAAAGTAGCTTTCTCTGGTATATGTTTTGAAATGAAATGCTACAATTAAATATCACGTAAGATTTTTTTTGCATCACACCAAATATTTAGTGTGTTTTTGGCACTCTGATAGAAAAGTGCATAGAACTATTTCGTGTGATAAAGAAAATAATGAGGATAACGTAGACATCAGTTTAAATGATGAATGGTTGTTTAACTTGTGTGATTTGGAAAATATTCATTTTACAGTTACAAAAATTCCAACTTGATTTTTCAGAAGTAAGTTTTGTTTTCATTTCAATCCGGAAGTGTAAAGTGCGAAAATGAACCAAAAATGTAATTAGATTCTCTTTTCAAATACAGTTGTGCTAATATTTGATGAATCCATGTAAGACAAGAACAGATTTAAGTTACTAATACAATATATGAGAACCAAATTTTGACAATCCATGGTTTTGGGTTCCATCCTTTTGTTGGTTTGTGTCTCTTTCTCCAATATCATTTGTAGAAAGATATGAGCACTGTTTTTGCATCAGATGTTTTAAAAAATATCATTTTCTTTTGAACTGTTAGTTACCAAGCTGATATTGGTGCATATTCACATAAATGTTCTAATTTAGATTACAGTTATCTTCGTGTGACAGACGCCGTTTTACTGTACTCGTATATAATTTTGATCGTAACAATGAAATGAACAAACGATACGCACTAATCGCAAGAAAAGTACTGCTAACGTTTATATCAACTGCCGTTATTAAAACGTATCCATTGCACATGTACAGTGTCAATTGACGTACACTCCATATGACGCATCGCTATTAGCAAAGAACATCCAATTGCATCTCTATCACTATTTAAATATATTTTAAATATTTATAGGGTACAATATCCATACAATTTACCTATTTCACAGTCAGTACCAACAAATATATTTTGTAAGTGACGGTAGTGTAAAATCTTTATGGATTAAAGTAAAAGTCAGTTGAAATATGTATCAAAATCTAAGTCATGGTCCTATATTTTTTAGTAAGAAAAAAGTGGCTTCATTCTTTATGTACCTTCAGCATGTGTTGCATTATGTTGTTTTGACAATTTAAGTGGAAAAGAAAGCTGATAATCGTCCTTCTGAATGTACGGGCACAAACTAAATTCTCTAAAGGCTTTGATATATGGTCACAAGCATCATAGACAATCTCAAATAGTCCTGACTCTTGTTCCAAATGAGCCTCTGCTACATGAGCCGAACGATTGGTTTATACACAGCAGAACATGTTATACGTTGCAACCGCTTTTAATCAGACCGCTATAGAAAGCAACAAATGTTGGCGTTTTAGGGAGATAGCTGTTGCAGCGAAAATGAATACTCGACTGGATAAGAAAAGTTATTGCTTAAGGGCGTTTGAACTGCCTATACTTATTGATAAATGCGGGTCATTGCTTACCACTATTCCTTGTCAAAAGAGGCCAAAATAATCATCCATTATCAGAAATGAGTCATAGAATCTTGTGCCCTTGAGACGCAATTGTTTTTGCAAGCAGCTCCATGGTCGAGACGTTTCGTTGTCAAATAAACATAAGCAATAAATCAAATTTTATTGATTGTCAGGGATACTTTTTTCTTCAAGGAGGCTATGAAAAGTAAACTTAACACAGTACAAGACATACACATACGATTAATTTACCAATGTAAAGCTGATTCCAAATACTTCTCTGCGTTGGGAAGAAAATAATGATACTTGTATCATAGCGTCAGGTCGCATCATACATTTAGAGTTAAGCCTTCTTGATTCATGGAGACTTTTTTGTAAACCTTTCCATGCTTGAAAAATGTTCCTATATTGATTATCACTTTAAGCGAATCAGTAACGTGCAAACATTCTTGATAAATTGGGGAAAAAAGGAAAAGTAATCTCACTCTAAAACATGAAATTTCATCAAATTAAATGATGAACATTATCATTGCTTTATTTTTCTTTTCCTTTATTTTGTGTTCTTCATTTATTCATCTTTATTATAGAAATTATGTTTGGTGAGTATGATAAAAGGAATGTTTGGAAGACATTAGCAGCATGTGCTAATTTTCAGAAAGCAATTAGCGCCTTCGAGCTAAACAAAACAAATTAAGAAGGTCAAGGCCAATATCCTCAGTGAAGAGGCATAACAGTTCATTAAACATGTTAAATGTGAATTTCAAAAATACATGCAATGTAAGATAAATTTACTTTATCAATCAATCACGTTTATCTTGTTATGACGACATATTTTATCATCCCTACGTCATTGTTTTGTACGCATTCGTGTAACATAAATATTAAACAATGTTTAGATTGAGACAGAGTTAATTGAAGAAAACAAAGTATTAAAAACGTGATCAGCTGTTATAGAATATCCAGCTGTTGTCTAATGTGATATCATATCGATGCCGTATGATGTCATGTGGAAAAGATTGATCAGACCTTGACAATTAATAAATACATAATACTTTTATAACATGGCAATTATCATTACGTACACTTTGAGCAAATGTCACACTGATAGATGTACTTATTTACTGATTTGTCATCATGCTTGTGTCAGATTTGTCATCATGTTTGTGTCAGATTTGTCATCATGATTATGTCAGATTTGTCATCATTTTTGTGTCAGATTTGTCATCATGCTTGTGTCAGATTTGTCATCATGGTTGTTTCAGATTTGTCATCATGCATGTGTCCGATTTCCCATCACGCTCGTGTCACATTTGTCATCATATTTGTTCAGATTTGTAATCATACCCATTGCAGATGTGTCATTATGCTTGTGTCACATTTGTCATCATACTTGTGTCACATTTTCATTATGCATGTGCCAAATTTATTTGTCATCAGTCTTGTGTCAGATTCGTCATCATGCTTGTTGCAGATTTGACATCATGCTGGCGTCACATTTGTAATCATGCGTATTGCAGATTTGTCATCATGCTTGTGTCAGATTTGTCATCATGCTTGTGTCAGATTTGTAATCATACCTATTGCAGAATTGTCATCATGCTTGTGTCCGATTTGTCATCATGCTTGTGTCAGATTTTTCATCATCCTTGCCTCAAATTTTTCATCATGCTTGTGTCAGTTTTGTAATCATGCCTATTTCAGATTTGTCATCATGCATGTGTCTGATTTGTAATCATGCCTATTGCAGATTTGTCATCATGCATGTGTCTGATTTGTAATCATGCCTATTGCAGATTTGTCATCATGATTGTGTCATATTTTTCATCATGCTTTTGTCAGATTTGTAATCATACCTATTGCAGATTTGTCATCATGCATGTGTCAGATTGTCATCATGATAGTGTCGGATTTACCATGATGCTTGCGTCAGATTTTCATCATGCTTTTGTCAGATTTGTCAACATTATTGCGTCAGATTTTCATCATGCTTTTGTCAGACCTGTCAACATGCTTGCGTCAGATTTGTCAACATGCTTGCGTCAGATTGTTATCATGCTTGTGTCAGATTTGTCATCATGCTTGCATCAGATTTGTCACCATGCTTTTGTCAGATTTGTCAACATGATTGCGTCAGATTTTCATCATGCTTTTGTCAGACCTGTCAACATGCTTGCGTCAGATTTGTCAACATGCTTGCGTCAGATTGTTATCATGCTTGTGTCAGATTTGTCATAATGCTTGCATCAGATTTGTCACCATGCTTGTGTCAGATGTATCATCATGCTTATGCCAGAGTTGTCATCATGCTTGTGTCAGATTTGTCATCATGCTTGCATCAGATTTATCACCATTCTTGTGTCAGATTTATCATCATGCTTATGCCAGATTTGTCATCATGCTTGTGTCAGATTTGTCATCAGGCTTCTATAAAGAATATCAGCTGTTTATTTATGCACTTGGCCGTTAAATAGAAACCAAATCCTTTTTATTAACTCAAGCGTCAGTCTCTTCGCATAAGGAACTTAAACGTAGAAATCATCCCACATATTTCATGGAGTTTAGTTTTCAACCGTTACCATTTCAATAAATATGCGATAATGTTCATCCAGAACACATTTGTCAAGAGTTGTAGTCATTCCCAAACAGGAACTTCGTATCTCTCAATATACGGTTGTTATTTGTAGAGGATTTTGGTTTGTTTGTTGGTGGTGATTACATGGTATGCACAAAAAGAAGGCAAGAAATTACCACATGTAAGTATATAATAAAATAGCCTTCCTAATGTCCACAAGATTTATCACACTTGCTGACCTTTAAGTCGATGATCTTAAACTGAAATTACGACGACTCAAGATATCACAAATTATTGCAGCATGGTTAATGAAAACTTTGTCGCAACAGAGAGCAGACACTTATTTAAAAGACTGTTGAATATGGCTTTATCATTTTAAAGCTAATAAAAAAAAAATCCCACAATGCAGAAAAGTTATCCTGGATGAGTCATAGGCTGAGACGACCTTGAGACGAGCAAGTTTACAAAACAAGCCAAAAATATATTAGCATTGCTGTAAACAAGCTTAGCCAATAAATCATTGTATGCAAACTGTGTCGATAAATACTCAGACTTTTCAAAACCCCGTTTGATATCCGCGTTTAATAAAGCATCCGAAGATATTAATATGCATCAAACATAGCATATACTATCAGGTTCATTCAATATTTCTTTCGCGATGCAATAATTAAATATCGTCTCTTAAAGTTTCAAATATTATTCCCAGGTTTAATATTCCGGACAGACGCGAATGCTATACAAGATCATATGAACACATACAGCAGCTCCGTTACTTGCAACGATCTTGTACTTATCGCTAATTGCATCATATCTGAAATGCTTTTTCAGATGGTTCAAATCTAAAAATTTACTAAACAATGGATGATACACGTTAGAAAACGTTGATGTCAGCGTGACATCACGACACTCCCTGTTACGTAGTGCCAAGGAAAATGACATCTTCAGCTATATTCTGACGCAATAATCCTAAATAAGCTGGACTTTGGATAACAGTCGTTAGTACGAGGATTTGTTATCGCAAATATCTTACATACTCGGGTATACGTTCGGTCCAACGGCAAGCAGCACTGACAATGATCTGCCATCGCATAAAATAAAGACGGATAACTGTACATGTCGCCTGTTCTACTGATCGTTCATTACTATATTACAAGTCACGTGGGTCATGTAGGCATTCAACACCGAATATTTCAGTAATGGGTGTCATTTTTTAGAATTTGATTCTACATACCTTTAAGTGGCAAGTATTCCCTTCATTTGGATTCGTACACATCAATATTCCTTTGGATGATAATTATTTAGACGCCCCGAGAGTTACATACGGTAAAATCAATGTTAAAGTACGTAGATATTTGTTGACGAAATGAACCTAAAGGTGTGATCCAGTACAATCCGGATTGAATGTCGCGCGATATAATGTCACAATGAAAGCTATACATATTGATAAACAAATTCGTACTACCTTATACTGTGGCGATTTCACTCGACGCGCTCTTATTTTGACCCAAGTTTAGTACATGGCCTCGGTTGCAAAAGTCTATAGCGATAAATATGTTTAGTCTGCAAGTTTCTTGTGACAGTTAAGGTGCAGAGCATTCAATAATCAGGATTGAATAGACGTTGTTAAAGACAATTAGTGTTAAATTTTGAAATAACGATTTACATTTAAATTAAAATGAGTAAATGAGCATACATGACCCATTTTGACTTGTACTATAAATGCAAACATTCGTGTCTGCAGAGACATTATGTGACCGCAGACCTAGACGGTATCCATTTTACGAGCTCCACTGATGAATTTCTGGTATAACACAGTTGAATATAGCAAAACCAAGATTCGTGTCCTTAAATTTTCAAATGTAAGACCTTTATACCATTATTCCATGCATATTTTGAACGTCCGATGAAGATCGATAAAGAGATACTCCCAAAACTACTTCTCTAGTGTTACGTGTTTAGGCTCGAGTAGCACAAGAAAGAGTGGAAACAACAAGCTTTGAAAAATATAATAATTTATTTCCCTGGAAAAATTCTGTAAAATTGAAAAACTATGAACTTACGGTTTTAAGAATCAAATCCAAAAATAAATCCAAGAATAATCCACGTATAAAATTTTAGAAGTCCTCATAATAAAATGTTCTTATGATTTCAAGCTCAAGTCCCGACGAAGAATCCAAGATGGAAGACGATGACGTATGCTGTAACCTGTAGAGTGTTGAAGTCTACAGTTTTTTGTAGGAACATGAAATATCACTACGGTTTTGGAAATCCAGATACATTTTTGTAAGAGCTGTCTTTGTTCAAGAATTTCGTATGAGCATATGTATATCTCCAGGAAAAAGAATTAATCCTTCTGAATCCAAATAATTTGAAATAACTCCAAACGACACAACACTTTCCAGTATAAAGGCCCAACTGAAAATATTTCTCCAAAACAAAGGTTATCTCGTATTCTAAAACGCAGTTTTGAAAATCCCCATGTTGCGAAATCGAAAGGGGGGTCACGTGATCGTGTTTATATCACGTACGCCTAAGATGACCCTGCCGAAAACCAATCATTTTACTCTAAGAAATAAAATAAAACAATTCTTTACAACCACGTAGTCCCATCATGACCTCAACAACAACCAATCATTTTAAAATAAAAATAGAACTTATTTGCGTGGCTGCTACTAATTTTGAATCAAGGTCAGGATCTCGATCAACATTTGGTGTTTATTAAAATGATAGGTCAAGGCAAATTATTTTCTGGAAAAAGTATGAGTTCCTAGCAAACATTATTTTGACATATAATGAAATTTAAATAATAAATTATTTTTTTTAAAACTTAAAAACAATTTAGTCAGATATAATTAAATCAAATATACATAAACCTATAAAATACCAAATTTACCGAAACCGGCTATTTCTGTGACACAAAATTATGTTTCCATATCTGTCAGCGCAATAGTTCCCCATAAATGTCTTCGCTAGAAAGAAAACTGCATTGACAGGAAAATTAGCCCAAAAGTTGCGAATGAAAAAGGTTCCATGAACTTTCAAGTTCTCGGTCAAAGAAAGTTTCTTGAATAACCGAAGTGGTCCGCATGTAGCAAATTGGTAGCTATTGGCATACATTCGACATATGATTCATGGGACGAAGATACGAATGCATAACATATTTGTAGATTAAAAGCCCCTTTTTATTAGATGAGCATCGAAATTTTCAAAATCAACATGGTTGCTAAATTCTGTCAGTTTTGTGACGTAATCACAATAGATGTCATATTGCACAATAAGGATTAAATTTGCTGTGCTATCAGAAAGTTACTTTTTATGAACGTGCTGGAAATGGATAAAGCTTAAATGCATGATTTTAGAATATTCGTGGTGACTTGTTGTCACTAGCATGTAATTAAATATAGATCGTATTATTTTAGCTTTTTTATCCTTATATTTTGAATCAAATGTATCATCTGTCGGGAGTTTTTAACGATATTTTGGAACAAACGTATCTTCTGTCAGGGGCTTTTAACGTTTCGATAGTTTCCTGTCACGTTATTTTTTCGGTAATATTCAAAGTCAGTCACAGGATTGATATGCGTCAAACGCTCATCATTTTGGCAGATTAAAAAAAAATTAGCATTAAAATATATGGGCAAATAAAACAACTCTCCTAGTTCTCTGAACGTACACTTTATGCACTGCGACTAGCCGACATAAAAGACTAGTAATAAATGTTATGCACAGCAAACATAATTCATTTGGTATTGAGTTTAGGCACAAATACCGTAATGCATATCATTTACACAAATGTAAAACGATATCGGGTTTTACAGAAATAAGAATCATAATTTAAAATCGTAACACAATGACTTTAGACAGTAGCAATTATTTGCTGTATTTATTTCTGTGTCAATCTTTCTCCATGCTAATATTTTTCTAAAAATATCAGAAAACTATTGAAAGTTTTATTTTAAAAAATTAATTCACGTACTCATTTGTCCCTTTAATATTGGTAAGGTACATGTTTTGTTTAGTTTGTTTAAGACAAATTTAACATGAGGGACCATATTACAGATTAAAGGTAGATATCTCTTGTTAAAAATGATGAGGCTCGAACTTTAAAAACGAATGTAACTTAATAATTGACAAGGAAAGAGTATATGAGTCATAACCAACGTAGCAACAAAAAAGCCTGATCAACCTAGGTTTTGAAAATAAAAATAATATCAGATTGTAGTTTTCTTTTCATTTTCTGACCGAGAATAAGATAATATGTCTGTTTTCTGTCCTTCCATGCACCATCGACACTCTTAACCACCACATTAGTCATAAACGAGACTCGAACCCACATGGACAGAGGTGAGATGGCTATAATCTGTACAGGCGAGAACTTTAAACCGCTCGTCCATCCGTGCCCCCATTTTCTTAGTTAAAGACTGATTGTACGGGCTAAATTCTTACACGTCTAACAGAGTAGTCTAAAACGCTCACCGTTACGGATCACTGCCATCTCACCTCTTTTAGCGTGGGTTCGAGTCTTATGCTCTGTTAATGTGGGTACGTGAGAAAGCTTCTCGTGGGTCGGTGGTTCTTTCCTGGATTTTCCTCGGGTTCTTCCTCCACCATTTATACTGGCCGCCATGCATCTAGTAGTGATAATGGCGTTAAACCCAGCAACAACAACAACAACCTTCAATATAACATTCTGTTCGGATAGCTTTCCTCACCTTCTTCAAAGACACATGAAGAGCATGTTTACTTCAGATTGAAATATTTAGCGGCATATGAATGGGTCTTTAGTATAAAAAAAAATGCTCAGGCACTAGTTCCTTAAAACCTGTCAAATCTGAAAATATAATTGCTGCTTTCGATTTTAGTCTTGGAGTTAATTTATTATCTTAGTGGAGACGTTGCTTTGTCTTCGGTAGCAAGCAGTTAATTTATAGCTGGGAAAGTGAAGGCCAGTGATGCAATGTTTGATTCATGGGTCACAAGTAATGAACATTGCAACAAACACACTCATAACTAAGTAACATTTATGAAAGGTCTTGTGGCCAGACAATAACGATTTATTACAAAAGACATTCTCATTCAAATGTGTCATGTAACATCATAGGCTTGGTTAAATCAATATTGTAGGTGCGGGTATAATTGGCTATTGGCGAGACTGTTTTTGGTGATAAGTCAGACGAGACTTCACTGTTTTGTTGTTTCGATACTTTTTGCAGTATAGCTTGATATTATGGCAATATTGATTGCAGATTTAACAATTTATGACAGAGATTGGTAACCTGCAGCCGTCTCAAGGTCACTAATATGACATGTTTATAAAACTGTTTACCTAAACTTGATACAGTACATAAGACGGGTCATAAATCTGAAAATTAACAAAAACAACAACTATTGTTTGATTTTGTCTTCTTTTAACGACCTTAAATGGAAGTGAAGTACCTCTCCCAAAAAATGCACCGAAGCATTCGATCCAAGCTGGCATGGGTGGGTATTGAACCCGCCACCCTTCAATGATGAGTGGGGCGCTGTACCAACTGAACTCCCTCAAAATCTTTAGCACAAAGACTGCAAGGCACAAAATGTCATTCTCGTAGATCGGTGTTTAAATTGCGATGTTTATGCCGAAATATAAGTGGTCGATGGTGTGTGATAACCATAATACAGACATATACATAATTAATCGATTCGTAAGTAAGGTCTATATATTGCTTTTAAATCCAGTTTAGTTTATTATATCAGTGTATACATAAAAAAAACACGAAAAAAAAAAAATCCTATGTGCAAAATATAAAATAATTACTTGGCTCTAATTTTCTCGCGTAAATGTCATACTACGTCATAGATTTCAGAAGACCATTCCTTTTGTCAGGTGTAATAGGTTAGAACGTCCGTGGAGTCATACGAAATACATAAAAATTGTACTAGCAGCTGCTTCGCTTGGCACTCTACATTAAGAGCTTAGTGTAAGGACAATTCGGCCTGGTGTCATGGCAATGTGACTGGGTGGGACATGATGTTATATGTCTGCGGCATGATGCCCAAGTGAAAGACATCATTATAAACTGCCATACTGAGGACATCGTAGAGATATTTTTTATCATCACTACCACCATATCAGAAGCAACAACTGCAAATACTACTGCTACTCTCTGATATTATCACAACGTCTAATGCTTCAAAGACGACAGTGTTAGCTACTATTAATAAAGTCAGCACATGAGCTACTACTACTACTGCTAATATTGTGCTATTGCTACTACTACTACTAGTACTAATACTACTGAACCTACTACTACTAATGTTATGTATATTCAGTTTGTTAGTTTTTTATACTTTATTTCATTACATGCTATTGTAATGCAACATTGTATGTTGGACTTGACCTTGTCCAAAATTAAGTTTATTTCTGCTTGACCCAAATCGATTTTGTTTATTTTATTCATTGCGAACAACTAATGCATAGCTAAATTAATCTCTATACGTATGGGTTTAAAAACAGTATTACTAATAATAGAAGTAAATATGTTTATATGGGTGTAGGTTTTGGAACTTCTAAGTGAATTATACATAATCCAGATTATTGTTTCGTGGAAATTAGAATCATTCTAGAAGGTAATTTTCCTTTAGGTAATTTTTTTAAAATAGAAAATGCTAATTGTGACCTGAGATCAAGTAGAGAATTATATACTCTTGATGCTGATAGGATTATTTCATTCGTTCTTTAAATCTTAGCACAATTAAGTTGTATTATTAGTTGGTACCAGTAATTTTGGGCTGAATTTTATTTTTTTCAAATTACTGAATTCAGTAGATTATTTTTTTGTTTGAAATGTAAGCTGGCTCTGATACAAATCTTGGATAGAGATATTTACTGGAATTCATAGTATATTCAAATCTGGAATTATATTTCTCTGATTCAGCAAAACACTGTTGGCACATCAACACGCTAGGTGCTATAACAGACACATCATCGCCGTCAATATTTGAATTTATTCTGGATTTATACTGAGTTTTATTCGGGACTTTAAATTATTAGGACATGTGTCCGTAGTTCTTGGATTATTTTGGGAATTAATTCGCAATATCATAAGTTCATTTTTCTCAGTTTCACTTTAAATTCTATGGAAATAAATTAATCGTTAAATTTTACAAAGTTTGTTGTCTTTCATTATTTTAGATTGCTTATTTTAAAAGCATTGTCTCGCAACACTACTGCTATAGGTATAAATACTGCTACTTCTAATATAACTAATTCCTATACCGTTATTACTACTACTGCTGCCATTTCCGCTTCTTGCACTTCGCAGCACATTAAAACAATAAAGAGTACTTTTGTGTGCGTTTTCATCGGGATATTATCTTCCGAGCATTTGCAATAGTATGAAATACGCCATAACGTTTCTTTCACATTTATTGTGTAATTGATTGATCGATATATTTCTTTATTGAACAGTTGATATATTGATTGAGTACATTTTACGAAGCATTTGTGTTTTATTTTGAAAGATTTAAATAATCTTAGCATCGTATTTCTTTCGTCTACGTTCCTATTAACAAAATTAAACAGAATGGAGTGAGGCAATAGAGGGTATGGAAGTACATTTTGCAAAAATAGCGTTGGTGTCTTCATTTAGAGCATTCTAAAAAAATAGCATGAAAATTGAAATCTTACCTTTGTCAGAGTGCACCACGCTTTGGCGGTATTGCTATAAAAGGCATAACTTTTTATCCAAGGGATTGGATCTGGAGTGCAAATAATGAGAACTTTGAATTACAGATGTCATCAAATCAAGTAAACATTCACTTACGGAAACACAGCTATTAATGAAAATAATGTTGTTAATTGTGCGGAATGAAACTACGTTTTATACATTTTGCACAAAATTCTATATAAAACGTTTTCTTACAAAAGAAGATAGTTCTTTTGCACTTGTGCAACCCCATTTTGACTACCTTATTTATATTTTGTCATCTTATATTCATAGCAGAATGTTTGAAGGCAAAGTGTATAGAAGCGAAAGCAGCCTTAAGGGATTGCTAATTCACTAATCATCGTGTCCGTTAAATAGTTCAGCTTTGTCCTTTGTAGAAATATCGATTACTATTGGCCGCGGTTCTGCTGTATTAGTCGTTTTACAATGACCTTTCCAAACAGACTTCTAGAGGCAAAATTAACTTTTCAACTCTATGACATTTTGTTGAGTGTAACATGGCATTACGTTCCAACCATTCAAGTCCATTCTTCGCTGACCCATTCACTGGGTCATATGGCATCTGAGAATATCGACCAATGAATGCGTTAGTTAGAAGATATATTTCAGGCACGTCATACAACATAGATATAAATAATTCTTTTTAGAACTGAATTGCCCTGCTTGATAAAAATATAGTACATCAACCGCAAAAACAAAAGAACGTTTTTTTTTTTTTTTAATTCGGTTCGTGCGATCTAAAGACATCCAATATTTTCCTGGCTACATCTGGTCAGTCTGCACATTGGATTTCTTCGTGGACTGGTTTACAGCACGTTTTATTTATTTTTGCACTTATTTTTCTCACCAAAGATGATTAGTGTTTGTGGATATTAAGTGTCGCCACAGGTAACATGTATTCGTTTGCCCAATTAAACCAAGTAATTAACAGATTGCTCGTCTATTTATCATTTCCTCGACGAGAAAATATGTACATTTGTTTTTGTCGTCCTTAACAATAATTGACTTTGCGTTGATTGAGAATCATGAGGAAAAAAGCAATAATTGTGCATTATCATTACATCATTTGTCATCTATTTTGATTTTTGTACACACAAATAACGAAACAGTATACAAGAATCGTACTTCAACTAGTAAAATTATAACAGCTTTATAATTTTTTGGAGTGTCTGAACTGTCCAGTTTACACCATTTACACCATAAAACAGTCCGTTTAATATGTTTTTTTTTTGTTTTTTTTAGGGTCTTATTCATCTGTTAAACGGATGGATATGCACCACATTTCATAGACAACATTATATAGGTTTTTATAAATGATACATTGGTAATCCTTCTAGACATAAAAGTATGATATTGTGTTATTAAGCTCTATTATTCCATAACTGGTTTATCAATTTGCAAATTCTGCTTGTATACAGTATGTCTATGGCGTTATCAATGCCTGACCGTCCTAATTATCTACTGCCGTCTCCCGTTATATCCTGACTATTGCTATTATTACAAAGTTACGGTCTTTGCTTCCAGCCTTTGCACAACGATCGTGTTATAAATACCACCGTAAGGAATGTGAAGATAAAAAGATAATTGACCGCTCCGGTGGCCTAGTAGTTAGAGTTTCCCCCTCGGATGCGAGATGTCGTGAGTTAGATCTCCGGCCGAGTCATACCAAAGACTTACAAAAATGGTACTAACAGCTGCCTCGCTTGGCGCTTAGCATTTAAAGGTTAGTGTTAGGACTGGTCGGCCTGGTGTCAGGGTAATGTGACTGGGTGGGACATCATGCTACACGTCTGCGTCATGATGCCCAAGTGCTAGACGTCATTATAAACTGTCACACTGCATACATCGTAGCAATATGACTGAAAATTTGTTAAAGCTACATTAAAGAAAAAAAACACACATTTTTTATTGTCGGATTCCCCTAAATCATTCTTCAAAGAAGGTGCTGAAAGAATGAATAATATAGTATACATACACACAATTCTAATACGGGTTTTGATATGAGTCGGCGGAAAGAACGAGTTTCATATGGCGTAGGAATACGTCAAGGCCATCAGGTCGAGACGTATTCATAAGCTGTATCAAACGAGTTCTTGCCCCTGACTCGGTACTAAATGAGGAATGCGATTTTGTATTTATTACATTTTATGTTTTCTACATATTTTTAGCTTACTTTATGAATGAAGTTCCAAGAGGACTAGAACAGTTCTATTCACTGCGTCAAAGAAGTTACATAAATAATTCTAATCTAGGTGTGTGATACGCAAATATGGATTAAATAGCTGTATCGAACGCCATATCAAGCATGTAAGATTAATTAAGATTAAATCGGTATGCAATAAATCGTACATTTCGTATATTTTCCACATTTATCCACGGGCGACAGACAAAGGGGGTGGGGGTGGGGGTGCTTTCGTGCCTGCTTTGTCATCAATCGTTAGAAGCCAACTGGTTGAACTTCATAAACATTTTATTTTCTGTTTAGGCTTTAATGCTGCTTTCTGTTCAGTGCAAATCACATTCTTCACTGGGTGACGAATCACCAGGAATTATCAGAGAAAAAAATATTAATGATGTTCTTAGTGACTATAATACAGTGAAATAATATCGTATTGGCAGTGTAGGGACTTCTAATCATTCAAAACGAGATGGACTGATCAGTAAGTGTAGGGACTTCTAATCATTCAAAACGAGATGGATTGATCAGCAACCTTCAAGTGTTTCATGAAGAACCCGGATGTGTAACTGCAGGAAATTAAATCATATTGACGAACCATAACTTCTGATTGGTTAAATGGGATCTAATGGCAATAAGGATAGTTTGCATCCTGAACATGTGGAAATATGTATTACTCCGCGCTAATTTTTTCTTGATTAATTGATCACATGTGTGACGATTCCACATTTCATCAGAGTTAAAAGGCTTAACCTGTGACTTTGGAAGTATAATACAAACCTGCCGCAAATATGAATTATTCATGATATAGATATCATATGAATTAAAATAGACAAATATATATCAAGGACATTTTTTTATCCATTGATTTTCATTTCCAGTTAAATTGATATATGTCAACTGCTTCCTGTCCACCGCACCCATTGTCGTAAAAGATACACCTATATAATTTTCCAATCAAATGTGTTGGCGGATTAAAATCGATTCTGACGTGCTGCTTCACATATCAACTGAATTAGACGTAATGAAATTTGAACAAGACAACATCGTCGAGGCTAGAGGGATCATGTGACCATAAAAGTTACTATCTTCGACAGTTAAGTCTAAGATAGGAAAGGAATCCTCTATAAACCCACCTAGTTATCAATTACTTGTGTTATTCTCTCATTTATATATGCACGTGGAAGAAGAAACGAAGAGAAAACAGCTCTATAATTGATTTTGACATTGGAGACACAAATGAACGGATCTTTCACTCTCAAAACTACTGTAGCAAGATGTATGGTAGTTACTACTAATTAGTGTGCTAAAAGTTTCCTTTAGGAATATTAATAAATGCACCTGAATATCCATTCAACTATTAAGTAAGAGGACAAAATAAAACGTCGGTATCATCTTATCTTAAATTAACAGAGGAAGATGAAACAAATGAAATCACTAACAAATGGACGGGTACGTGCGTTTTTGTATTGTTAAGGTAGCTTTAGCAATTCGAGTCATATATACAGTGTGGCAGTTTATTATAATGATACCTAGCACTGGGGCTTCATACCACAGACATGTAGCATCTTGTCACGTTATTTTGACACCGGGCCGACCAGTCCTAACACTAACCTCTTTATATCGAGCGCCAAGCGAGGCAGCTGCTAGGATAATTTTATAACTATTTGGTATGACTCAGTCGAGGTTCGAAATTCGCGATCTCCGTCATCGGAGGCGAACGCTCCAACCACTTACGCCACTGGAGCGGTCAAATGCAAGAGCAAGGAAATTCTTACTTCGAAATTGATAACGTTTAAAGGCAGTCACAGAAAAGTTCCTTGTTCGATTAGCACAAATAAAAGGTTTGTTTCTCGACGAATTACACGCACGATAAACATGAAAGGAAATTTAAAAGTGGTCAGGGAGAAACATTATCAAATCGAGTGACGTGTTAACCATACTGTAATGCTAAACACATTTGCGATTCTCAGCTTCTTTTTGGGGAGGTTATTATGTCGGGCAATTTATAAGAGAAATCAGCTCTCCGTGACATTCCCACAAGTCACAAATGTACGCGAAACAGGATAGAAACAGACAAATGCAATGCAAATTGCAATAAGTAAATATGCATAGAGCACGAAAAGCAAAAGATGAATTTATGGTAAGAAAACACAAATGAGAAGCAGTAATAACCCTGAACCGAAACGTAAAAATGTCACAACAGAGACAGGTCAATAATGATTGCGGCACATACAGTGATACAAAGCAACAGGTGTGCTCAGTGTGTCAGCAGCAACTGAAACTGTAATCATTTTTATGCGTGATTCTTGTGACAGTTTGTTTGCTGCTTAATTTGAGAGAAAAGATAAGATTTTTTTATTTATGCCACACAAAAAAAACAATGACTTTGGTTCTTGATAAATTATATTATCAATTAATTGTTTAATAATTTGTGCAAAATTGAAGTCATACATATTTCCATCACAGTTCGGTTGTCAAAAATGGCTGGCGTTAAGAAACAAGTCGCTGCAGTACAGTAGAAGAAATCGTTAGGAGCAGATTCATCTTGGTGTCCACCTACTGATTGATTTATATGCACCATGTCATACTCTGGTTGTAACTGAACTGGAATTTTAGTCCTTCATTTGTGGCTACCTCCTATTCCCTTGATATTGTAGGTTTGCTATAGAAAAGTTAACGTAATTTAATCCAGTACAAAATATGTAGATCGCAAGGAAGTTGGTGAGCACGCTACTGGGACATTTGTTTTCGTTACGTACGCATAGAATTTCAAAGTGGATTTGTAAAGTGTCCTCCCGGAAAGAAAAGGATCTCTTGAAACTATAAAATAAGTTGAACAATAAAGGATGTAATCTGCAATCAGCAGACAGATGTCTGTCGAAAATTCACATTGAGTCCAGACATGTAAATCAACGAACAACAGTTTTAAGTATTTAATGTGATTATATTAGATCTCCTATCTATGTGCAACCCATATAATACTCCTTAGTTTTCTTTTGAATGCACAAAACACATGAAAATTACAAGCGTTTCGATCACTTGTATATCCATATACACGGACTAACATTGTGAACTTGCCAGCAATTAAAAGTCAATTTACCAATCTAAAAACTTAAAACAACTAAAGATTGCGGAAAACAAAATTTATATTTAACTTAGAGTGTGTGTGTGTGCTTTGGAGTTTTAACGTAGCTTTAACAATTTGTCAGTCATATCGCTACGATGTCTGCAGTGTGGCATTTTATATTGATATCTAGCATTGGGACATCATGCCGCAGACATGTCGTATGATGTCCCACCTAGTCACATTATCCTGACACCAGGCCGACCAGTCCTAGCACTAATCTCTTAATGCTGAGCGCCAAGCGAGGCAGCTGTTAGTACCATTTTTATAAGTCTTTGGTATTACTCGGCTGGGGATCGAACCCACGACCTTCCGCATCCGAGACGGACGCTCTAACCACTACGCCACCGGATCGGTCATTTAACTTAGACATTGGAGATGTGAACGCATACTGTAGTAATTCAATAACATGTTACGTATGCACATTTCAAACTTCCATTAAAAATATATCCTGTTTCTCTGACTGACAGTTAGCAATACGATCATATTAGATAATAATTATCATAACGTGATAAACGTGTTGCATCCTTTAAACTTTTAATATTTGTCAATACTGAAGAAAACTTTTCTATGGAAGAAGAAAACTCATATATTTCTGTCAGATCGAAATTTATAATCTTGGAAGGAATTTCTGTTTGCATTTGATATAATTGCTTTATATATACCAAGGTTCTAAATCAATTCCTATTTTTACAAAACTTAAATCTGTAACTTCTTTCCTTTACAGTTCAGCAAACAGTAAGCATAACCGCAACAGGATTTGCTATTTTTTTAAAGACACAAATGTACATCACCTACTTTCGTTAATTATTTTAAGCTTAATTTGTTTTCGTTTTTTGTTGTTTTGGGGGGTGTTTTTGTTTGTATTTTTTGTTTTATTTTAATTTGAAAAGTTCTCTTCGTACTTCCTAACAACGGAGAACTAAATAACTAATATTGCATCTACTAAAGTTTATCTTAAGATCGATGATGAATGAGCGGGATAATCATCAGCGGTAACGAGCGGAGATAACATGAAACGTTTCAACAACAAAAAGAACAACGAACTGCAAGAGTACGAATATTGTTATTTAAGTAAACGAAAACCGTTGCAATATCTATAGTTTTAATCTCAGAAAACCCCGTATCTTACAAGTGAATAATGACGCCAGAGAACACACCGATTTAAAATAATGTTCAACAAAAGAATCAAAACATTCTTTGTTTGAAAAATGGCAACAATTTGCAGCATTTGCAAACATCTGTAGCACTCAGATGGCACGATTTATATCTCATAACCGGGGCAGACTAAATTACTCTCTTAAACGTAATTGTTGCTGACATTTGAGCTTGTTTATACGAGGTGATAGATGGTAAATTAAACGAGTTTTGTTTAAGTGCTAGAAATAGTTGACCCTTATCGTCATGGTAAGATAATGAAGGAAAACTTCGGCTAAAGATCAGGCGGTGCAAATCACGCACGTTGATCTAACCAGTACTTTCGACTATATTAATAAGAAGCACGTCATGTTGGAATGGAATGTGTGCTAACACCTTTCAGGTGTTCGTGTACCTGCGTCAAGGTCCTCCAGTTTAAGGGCGATAGGTATGTGGGATGCCGTTTCTAAGTTGTTTTTATTCTGACTAATGTTTTATATTAACCTGAGATGAAACATTTCCTAAAACAAGAGAAACGAAGTGCTAGATCGCCAAACATCTACTCGTTTTGAGGCGTAAATTGTTGTAAATAAATTAATTATTGTTCCTTTATTTGTTTGGATATGATTTTAAGATGTGCGATTGTTGCATTAATAATTTTTTTAAAAAGTCTTCTAATTATATAATTTTATATACGACAATCAAATCAATAACTGAATCATCTCTGTTCACTCTATTTTGCTTTTTTGGTCGAGAACTCTTTATACTTACTAATACAACACAAATGGTTAGATAGAAGTAATTCCTCAGAATTGTACAAAATATAAATATTTTAAGTCAGTTTGGACCATCACATAGTTGCCGCGTATTACTAATTGTTTTAAGTCAGAAGTTGACTGTTAGTTTAAATCACCGGATGAATGGTTGAGTTTAATGTTTTACAGCACAGCAAGACATTATGTTATTTAGAGGCGGGACAATTGCGGTGAAGTGCTTTCCCCGGGGACACGCCCCGACTGCAGACCACACTGTAAGGACCTGAAAACTCCCATCCAAGATCCATAAAGAAATGTTCTCAGGTGAGAAATAAATTACTTAGATGCATGTGGACATGAGGCATAACACACAATTATACAATTAGTTGTACAGTAGAACCTGTCTTGAAAGACCACCCCACATGCCAAAGCATAATGGTCTCTCATTACAGGTGGTCTCTCCTAGCAGGTCATAATACAATATAATCAATAAATCTGTTCATGGAGGACCTGGTCTCTCGAGACAGGTGGTGTCTCATAGCAGTGGTCTCTCAAGACAGATTTTACTGTACTCAGCTTGACCTTGACTTTTCGCAACGTCTACAGCTCATTCATCCATTTACATGCTTGTAAATGTCATGGCATATGGTTAGTTGATCATCGTGTCATGGCGTACTCTGACAGTCATCTGAACAAAAATTGCGCCGCAGGTTCAGCTAGTGCACATAACTAGTCCGTATTCGTATAAGCTTGAGACATTTGCGTTGCTTCTTGTTAATATGTGTAACAATAAAATAGATGAAAGCATTATTTCCAAAACATAGTCACAGAAAACATTTTGCTTCCTGCTTGACTAAGCCGTGACTCGTGAAGATTTAAATCTGATCTTATTAAGTAAAATGAAGTTTTCATTCATGGTTATCAGAACACTTTGCTAGTGTGAAATAACAAACTTTGCATCAGGTTTATGCATTAGGCTCATGCTTCGCGGAATGCGATGGAGAAGGAGAAAGGAAGATAAAATTCGAGTTGGCTTACTTGTGCAAATCGCTATGTATGTATTTTATGTTGAATTCTTACAAGACAACGGGAGATAAAATGTGGAATATAAGGATAGTAAAGAGACATTAATTTACACAAATGATAGCCTTTGCAAAACTAATTAAGTTTGAAATCCAGCATAGTGCCTTGCTGGCATAACAAACGTTTCAATCATGTAATGTCTTGGTGGTAGTCTTAGACATGGCATTTGAGCATGCGCAAGTTAGCTAGTTTTATCGAATGCGATTTCAATCATATGTATTTTTCACTGATTAAAACTTTTGTTTCCAATTGTTCCAGGTTACATACTTTTTGTGGTTTATTTGGGGGTTTTTTTTATGGCTATCATTGCATCTACAAATTCTCACGTCATCGCAGAGTTGTTAATAATAATAATATAATACAAACATGTAATGTGATAGTTTAGCATTATTAGACGGTAATGATCGCCGATCATGTAATGACATTTGATGATTAATGTTAAAAACAAATCCAAATAACTGTGTAATAGCAAATTAACTGATATTGCAATAATTCGTGAAGTAAATTGGTCTTAAATTTACTTTACTGACACTGAATAACAAAACGTTAGGTAGCAATATTTTGCTAGGGGAGCTTTGAAAATACGGCACTATATTTAAATTTGTTTATTAGATAATTTGTAATGATTCTATGAAGATATTTAAAAAGTTCTGAATATTAATGCCCAGTATAACAAAGTTCTTTATTAGTAAACAGGACATCATTGCATTCTCTAAAACTACATCCATGCATCTGTATACACTTTAACAGTCTTGTTTATCCAAGGTGTGAAATTCCATTATGTATTCTTTGTTTGGTATGTTGTTCATACTTTGGAAAATTACACTTTGAACCGCATGGTGGGTTCCAAATCGTCTGTCACTCAGCAGTAGTGAATGGGGATACCCTAGCCTCAATGGGAATTAGCATTACAGAACCCCCTGGGACACTCTAGCCTCAATGGAAATTTAACATGGGAAAAAATCATGGGACACTCTAGCCTCAAGGGGAATTTAACATGGGAATAGATTTTGGGACTGTATAGCCTCAAGGGGAAATGAACATGGGAATAGATAGTGGGACTGTATAGCCTCAAGGGGAAATTAACATGGGAAATGGAATAGGGTCGGGACCCTATTTTAATACGGTCTCGACCTGATGGGTCTATGGAAATGGAACAGGGGAGAGGGATATAAAACACAAAAACACACACACACACACGAATTTAACATGGTGGGCCTATCTAGGGACAATGATGGTAGAGGGCCAAACACAACAGAGACAGAGACAGACATACACTAGTAAAAGCCTGAGATTTATATATAAAGCATTACTAAGACCTGAAATTTTGCTGGGGTGTTCAAAAATTTGCATAATTGTAATGATGCTATAAATAGCTAAAATCAAGGAAAAGCTCAGCGACAAAATGGATTTGACTAAAAGTAACGCTAAAATGACGAAATAGTCCCATAATTTAAAACATATCCCCGAAAATTAAATTACAATGGTTTAGACTAAAATGGATAAAATTAGTAACTACTTACAATATCAACTTGTGTGACGATCGTGGATAAACACCCATGTATCTATAATCAGCTGAAATTCATATGAAATCCCACTATCTATTTATAGCTCCAACTTGTGGGTTATTCCTTTGGAAAACCTCACTATCTTTTCATAGCCTCAGCTTGAGTGACGTTCCTGTTTAAGAACTCTAGTACATATGTATAGCTACAACCTATGGAAATCCCCAAGTCCATATTTATAGTCTTAAAATTTCCAGTGTCAGTGACGCCACTGCACTGGAAACTAGGGATAAATGTCAACAGTGTTGCAAGTGGCTGACCTGAATACACGCTACTGTAGGTAGGTAGATAGAATCTATTTGATAGGGATAAAGGGAGTTTTATAGGGACAAACAGAGACCAATACACACACACACACACACACCACAGAGGGAAGAAGAAAAAACAAACCTAAAATATACTATTCACACAGGGAAGAGGAAAAAAAACAACAAATATACTATCCGACGTTCTTACACTAACACACAGACACACACACACACACACACACACACACACACACACACAGATCGAAGAATAAAACCAAAATTTAAATATACTATCCATACAAACGTACGCGAACGCATACAAACCCCAAATATACTATCCATACAAACGTACGCAAACGCATACAAACCCCAAATATATTATCCACACAACGTCGCTAACGCATACAAACCCAAAATATACTATCCACACGGAAGGGAGGGAAAATAAAACCAAATATACTATCCATACAAGCGTACGCGAACGCATACAAACCCCAAATATACTATCCACACAACGTCGCTAACGCATACAAACCCAAAATATACTATCCACACGGAAGGGAGGGAAAACAAAACCATAATATGCTATCCATACAAGCGTACGCGAACGCATGCAAACCCCAAATATACTATCCACACAACGTCGCTAACGCATACAAACCCCAAATATACTATCGACACAACGTCGCTAACGCATAGAAACCCCAAATATACTATCCACACAACGTCGCTAACGCGTACAAACCCCAAATATACTATCCACACAACGTCGCTAACGCATACAAACCCAAAATATACTATCCACACGGAAGGGAGGGAAAACAAAACCAAATATACTATCCATACAAGCGTACGCGAACGCATACAAACCCCAAATATACTATCCACACAACGTCGTTAACGCATACAAACCCAAAATATACTTTCCACACGGAAGGGAGGGAAAACAAAACCAAATATACTATCCATACAAGCGTACGCGAACGCATACAAACCCAAAATATACTATCCACACAACGTCGCTAACGCATAAAAACCCCAAATATACTATCCACACAACGTCGCTAATTCATACAAACCCCAAATATACTATCCACACAACGTCGCTAACGCATACAAACCCCAAATATACTATCCACACTCGGGAGAAAGAAGAAAAAAAACAACCAAATATACGATCTACACAACGTACGTGAACACAAACACACACATACACACACACACACGCACACCACAGAGGGAAGAAGAAGAAAACCATTATACACTATCCACACGGAGTAAAGAAATAACCCTTTATATATGCTATCAACAGAGAGTGAAGAAAATAACCCATTATATTCCATCAACACAGAGTGAAGAAGAAAAAGTTTTTTCAAGGCACCTAAGCCCTCACCTGCAATGACCAACTCTGCCAAACACCTACACCCCACCCCCAACACTACAAAACCCATTTAACCCGTTATTTTATGGCATCAATGTGTGATTTAGGAAACATCAAGACAAAATGATGGATGAATAGACTGACTATTGTTTACCGACTTGCATGCCTAAAGAGCGTGCGTGAAGGAAAACATCCTTCCATTTCAATTCTAACTAAAACATGATCCAGAGGGATAGAGAGAGGTGAAAGAGCACAATTTCATAAAGTGTGAGTAAAAACAAAACACGCCATCCTTATTATACAATGTCAAAACCAAGAGATACTTACGTTTTCTTTCTGGTCTATTCTTAGAGGTTTGTTCTAGCGATCTGCACGGTTAAATTAAATGTTGATGTATTTTGCAATAAGATGGACACAGTTTCCATGGGATCGCCCATGGTACCATTGTTCGTGCATTAGTTTAATTTTTTTAAATATTTTTTTTATATAAATCGCCTATAGGATAGACCCAGTAAAGCATGGCCATTCTCGTCACTGTGTGAATAGCTACTCAAGTCAATTCGAAGTGAACGCGGTAAGAAAATAAGTATAGCCAATGAACTGGCTTACAACGGGTGATGCATTGTTTTGTTCTAGGACTGTGTGGCATAATAATCCCTACGCTCTTGCGTTGTTACCATTACAGTGCAGACAGACTGGAATGTGAACTTACAAGCCCTCTTTGTGTATTGTACCATTTCTTCTTACCACATCAGAATACTGAGCGTCACAGCATTGGTTCACGTTTTCAAGCTGACCATTTTTTTATATCTTACTTAAACATTTTAACATAAACACTCACACTCACATCGGTAGAGTCAGAACAGACGTGTTACAGTATTGAGGAGCATGTTATCTTTTTGTTTCTTCAAACTAATAAATTTGGGGTTTGTATGAAGTAAAGAACCGAAAGTACAGTGAACCTCAAGGATGATGACCCAATCTGTCTGTCTATTGATGCGTGTATTTACTTAAGAAGAAATATGACCTCTAAAACACAAAGAGATACGGCAAGCATGATTAGAATGAACATAACGATGTTTTCCTTCACGCCCGTGTAATTTAGAGTTTCAATCCTCTTTCAAGACAAACTTGGTCTCCTTTTGTAGGGCTTGAAATAAAAAAAACTGAAAAATCTTAAGCACTTTGCTATAGATAATTTCATCAACAGACTAAACAACATAAATACCGTTACAACAATAGAAAGCCTTAAATCTTCTATTAAAAAGAAATGCATCAAAAAATTAAAAATTAACGATAACTAACACAAAATTTGTTCTCTGTGCTACGTTTCACTGTCGGACTCTAATCCAGCATACCTATCCGACCTCACTGATGTGTATACACCAGCAAGATACTTACGCTCCTCTTCTGACAATCGTATACTCATTATTCCCACTGTGAAAACAAAGTCATATGGACAGCGTTCTTTTGCATACCAGAGCCCAGCAACGTGGAATGAATTGCCCACTGAACTTAGACACAAAGACACAGTGATCACATTCAAGAGGGCTCTCAAAACTCACTTATTTCGACTGCAAGAACAGACTTAAAGACCTAATAATGTTTCCTACCTTAAATATTCTCAGCATGTTTCTTTTAATGTTTTCTCATTTCATGGTGTTTGTTTTTGTAATCATATCATTATATGTTTTTATATCTTATAGGTGTTGTCTAATGTTGTAAAACGCTTAGAGCTTCTAAAGATTAGGCGCTATACAAAGTCCTCATTATTATTATTATTATTATTATTATTATTATTATTATATAATACTGTCTTTACCCACTTACAGGTCGAATCAAACTGCAAACAACAATGATCCTCTTCTGCCGTAGTTTTATCTGCCTGTAGATCAGGGTCTATGGTGTTTGTTCTTTTAGTTGCTCCTAACAAGCTACACAGAACAAGATCTGCCGGCGCGTAATGCTGCTAAAGATCTGTGTCTGTGCAGTTTGCAGTTGGAATCGGCTTAAAAGCGAGTACTGACGGTACATACAAAGCACAAGCGCGACAGTATGTAAATATTTGTATAATAGATGTTTCATATTCATATAACAGCTATTGTCACAGTAATCATTATGTAACTTAACATTGAGAATGTACAACTATGTCAATATATTGTATTTCTGTTGTAAAATGTTGTATCTACATTAAAACTACTCCGCATCCCAAACGTTTAACATTAAAAATGTCATGTTATGTTCATATAGGCTCAGTTTCTACATTTCAACAGCATATATCATGTCTATACTTTTTATAAATAGTTATGAAATATTTAGAGGCGATACATTTGTTACAACATGAGCTAAATTGCTAGATTTTAAATTAAATCGACTGCTGTCTGCAAGGAACAGCTAAAGTTACCGCATCAAAGGTCAAAAATGATTTTTACTGTACGCTCATTGATGATAGTTACTGTGACCCAAGTGAATGGGAGTCAAATTGGAAAATGGTCACATAAAGAGCTGAAAAGCCTGTAGCCTATTTCTAGTGTAAAGCCTTCCCTATGCTAAAGAAGATCCTAATGAAAATGTATTATTAACAATGTAAGTCGATTTTTTTACCCCTGCGGCTGATCTTTTGTCATATATAAATTACGATGAGCGAACTTCACTTCATATGTGCGGAGTAAACATCATATGAAAATATGTCAACGCTTTTTTTGTTGCTGTTGTACTTAGTGACATGAGGAATTGTCAGTAAAAGAATAACTTGAATTTACTTATTATAAGTCCCCCAAAAACTTGGTCGCCCCAAAGGAAATTATGCAATATGAATAAAATTCATTTCTGTTCGATCTGACTTTACTAATGGCACCCATTCATTAGAATGAGATCATTTTAACCACACTGTGGCATAAATGAAGAGGGACTAACGAATAATTTGAGACGTGCAGCAGAATGTGAAAGCAAGATCTCCGCAATGCATTATGGTCGGTACATATATTGACTTTACCATAAAGTGCAGGTTTGTACGATTTACTACAACACGTTTTGACTGTAGGAAGAAACAAAGTGTGTGTGTGTGTGTCTTCTTTATCCAAAAGGTTCAATGTTTATATATTGTGATTAATATGCAGTATTAAGTGTGCAAATATGCAAGCAGGAACAAACAAGCTGAGAAATATCTGCAGTCAAGATTATATATTAAACTAGTTGACCTGCACAGGTATCGGTAGAGTTTGAATGTATGTTTCTGGACTTTGGCACCCACTACAATGATGAAAATATTTATCGTTGTAAAGCATTTTAGTTATAATTTTGGAAGACATAGTAAACTTTGAAGTGACGCTTCTGCGTAATAATAAAGAAATACAAGTGCTTTCAGAGCGGCAACAAGAATATGTACAGGCTAGAATTGTCTGCAACTACCTGAGGCAAAATCGGATACTTTAAATTTGGGAGATCAAGCAAATCATATTAATAAGAATATTTTCGTGCGAGTTAAGGAATCATTACATTTAAGCATACATCTTCTAGAGCAATTCATGTAATTTATCCAACACATATTTAAAACACAGTCTTGCCATACATAATGAGGTTAAGATACTATCAACGTCAGTACAAATTAATTATATCTGCACAATACAACAGATAAGACCGAAAATGAAACATCTGGAAGCTACATTTAATTTGGGTCGTCTCCTGAGTTCAGAGTGCAGTTGCTTTCTTCACATAACTGGTGATGCAATAACAAGACTGAATGAAAATTGACAATGGCATAAAAATGTATGTATAAAATATTAAGTCACAGTGCAACGGTAAAGCCCATTAAGCTGAGTTAAAATAACTAGTGAAAGAAAAATCAAAACTGAGACAAAAACTAAAACCAACTTTAGAAATATTGAAGAAAGTGAACATAATGTACACGCTATAAATTTGACACATGACAATTGGTGATAATATGCATATTTTAATTTGTATTATATTTTGGCTTTTCTTAATAATTATCTGTTACATATATTTGTAATATGTAATTGACCTTAGTCTAAAATCAAGTTTGCTGTGTGCCTTTCTAGGGACATTGATTTAGTAAACAACATAATACATCTCTAATGTTTATATGTGAGTATAGATTAAATATTAGGATCAGCATCAATTGAGGTAAACCTGTTTATCTTAATATGAGTCTGGAACATTGGAATTGCCCCATGGAAAAACCTGGCGTACCTGATGTTTGCTGTGATCTTTATTGTAATTTTAGTAACGGACCTTATCTTGTTGCTAACATAGGGTGTTCTAGAAATGAACTTTTGACCCTCATCATGGTTCTATTTTTATATAAGTTTTATATATTGTTGTTTACTTGAGAATTATTCAATATTGCCTTAACATATTCAAGCAGAATCAGTCTGATTGTTGTATTCAGTTTTTCATTTGACTGGAATTGTTTATTCATAAAATTCATTGAAAAAAGTTCTCATCAAAAATATTCTTGGACAAATACGTTAATTTTGGAATTATAGTGAATTCAGACAAGAATATCTTTGTATTCTACTATTGTGATATATCAAAAGACCGTCAGCACATCATCACACTTCAGGCCATTGGTTCATTACCACATTTGAGACTACAGGCACCTCAACACATTCAATATTTGAATTTATTTGGAATACCACCGGAATTCAGTTGGATATTTATGCATTTGGACTTGTGACAAAACTTTTAGGGCTGTTTGATATTTAATTCACAATAATGTTAGTTCTTTTAAAATTTTCACTTTGTAATCTTATGAAATAAACTATTTGCTGAATTTTACAAACTTTGCTAGATTTTGCTCATTACTCTTTTCTTGTTTAAGATCATAGACTCGTAACAATGATGATAACACATTTTTCAATGCCCTTAATTAATGCAAATCGTATTATTTCCTTTCACATCAATGCTAAAGTTGCCTTTAGTGCTTAGTGTTTTCTTTGAGAAAGAAAAGATTTATGCAAAAGATAGCAACATGTACCGCTACTACGTATAGTTCTTGGGTCTCAGGGTTATAATACACCTATTTCAGGTAAAGAAAACGTCATTTCCAGGTGATATATGTATTTAATAATCTCGTTGTATATGCAAAATATAGGTAAGATGGGTGAGTATTCAGAGCACGAGGAGTGAATGCTTTAAAGAAGTTACATCTGTTCTGACAGCAGCTGAACTGGAACGCATTAGGTAGTGTCTTTGGTAACCTGTAAATTGTACAGTATCAAATCATTTTATTTTGCAAAGAGATACGTAGCAAATTAGTACGGATAGCAATATTTTCTAAACACCAGCAACATTTTACGGTGGTATTTGGTTGGTTCCAGAATTTGTAAAGGGGGTTTTGTAAGAAATAATGTAAACACGACACATTAAGGATTCAAATGGGGCGTCAGGCGAACAAATTACTTTGTATTGATGTAGATAAGGGTTCAAATAGGGCGTCAAGCGGACACATAGTTTGGCACTGACGCAGTTAAACGGTCAAACAGGGCGTCATGTGGACAAGTTACTCGGCATTGACGCAGCGAACTAGTTTTTTTTAATCAAGTCATGTCGGTCTTATCCACATGATCTGAATTAGAAAAATTATTACTTCCGTCCTTTTTATTCCCTTGTGTACTAAATTGCTCATCATTAGCTAGCGAGAAAGAAAACAATTGGCAAGTGCAAATAAATAATTCCCAATCTGCATGTTTCGACTAGTAGGGTTCCATTAAAGGATATTTTATACGTTTTATGTTAGTTGAGTGGTTGGTGAAAGTGCCGTGTGTTTGAACTCATACTCAGGTGTATCAACTTTAGGGTTCTGATTCAGTTGTTGAGGGTGGTGGGGTTCTGGAAAATTAATGATTTTTATTCAAAATCACGAACTGATTTATCGGTGCTCTGCTTTTTGAAGAAATAAATGACGAATACGACGCAACGACGACACAGCGATGATGCTTATGCACTATCTGAATTGCGGTATATTTGCTAACGTCCTGTCATGGTTGGGTTACATCCCCTCATGGTTGGGTTACGTCCCCTCATGGTTGGGTTCACATGAACTCCTAGGCTGGTTATCTGCAGACTCCGACTATTGATACGTTCCGTTCCTTTTTATAGCATGAAAATATTACGTAAGATTGGGACAGATTGCAAAAACGCCTTCATTTTCCAAAATCTAAATCCCTTCTGAACCATTGTAAACCACAAATCTCGTAAACTCATAAGAGAAATTTCACTCATTATTTAACTTTTAAAAATGATTTTCTGAGTTACATGACACATCTTCAAAAGAAAAAATTGACATGTTCGTCCACAGGTGTGCGAAAATTTGGCCATGAAGTCTTTTGGACTTTAAAAAAAAAAAAAAAATTCGCGGTCATGACTGCAAACACATACATCGTTACCAATGCTATAAGATCTAATTTTGTTGAAATAAATAGTTGATATTGAACCTATCATCTTGGAGTGAAAAGAAACAACCGACAAGAGAGACTTAAACTTTCTCTCTCTCTCTCTCTCTCTCTCTCTCTCTCTCTCTCTCTCTCTCATCTCACTCTCTCTCTCTCTCTCTCTCTCTCTCTCTCTCTCTCTCTCTCTCTCTCTCTCTCTCTCTCTCTCTCTCTCTCTCTCTCTCTCTTTCATCTCACTCTCTCTCTCTCTCTCTCTCTCTCATCTCTCTCTCTCTCTCATCTCACTCTCTCATCTCACTCTCTCTCTCATCTCTCTCTCTCATCTCACTCTCTCTCTCTCTCTCTCTCTCTCTCATCTCACTCTCTCTCTCTCTCTCTCTCTCTCTCTCTCTCTCTCTCTCTCTCATCTCACTCTCTCTCTCTCTCTCTCTCTCTCATCTCTCTCTCTCTCTGATCTCACTCTCTCATCATCTCTCTCTCTCTCTCATCTCACTCTCTCATCTCACTCTCTCATCTCTCTCTCTCTCTCTCTCTCTCTCTCTCTCTCTCTCTCTCATCTCACTCTCTCTCTCTCTCTCTCTCTCATCTCACTCTCTCTCATCTCACTCTCTCATCTCACTCTCTCTCTCTCTCTCTCTCTCTCTCTCATCTCACTCTCTCTCTCTCTCTCATCTCTCTCTCTCTCTCTCTCATCTCACTCTCTCTCTCTCTCTCTCTCATCTCACTCTCTCTCTCATCTCTCTCTCTCATCTAATTTGTTATAACTTTTGATATTAATGAATGATTACAAATTTTGCCCTTTCCTACGTTGAATATGTTAGAAGCGTTTTATGTACAGAAGTCCACGTAGCAGTTTTAAATTCAGCATTACTTTTGAAGGAAATCTATTCCATATATGCCAAAAGTTTGACTATATTTAGGAGACGAGCAGGAAAGATGGACTTTTTTCCCAATTGTTTTCAAGAGATATCATTCTTCTCATCTAGGATATATTCATGGAATCCGCAAAGATGCTGATATCAACCATTTTTGGACCAGCCTTTTCTCACCTGCCCCACTACAAACAAACTTATTAAAAAGAGAATGTAGTTCTTGAGGTATACAATGAGAGGGATTTTAGTGAAGACATTAGGAGCAGGGCCGGATTGAGCCTCCCAGGGCCCTAGACACTGAAAATATTATGGTGCCCCTCCCCCTCCTTCCTAACTAAAAAAAAAAAATATTAAAAGCTAAAAAGGTGGGAAAATGTTAATGTTGTCATTTTTCCAAAAGGAATGTATATTTGATTTAATTTATATTTGATTTAATTTAATTGTCTGTTTGTAAGTTTTAAAACGTTTTTTTCGTTAAATGTCAATATTATGTAAAATTGTTTTGCTTGATTTGACATTTTTTTCAGAAAATTTAGTTTGACCTGACTCTTTTTATAAACATCTAATAATAGAAACATTGTTTAGATTTTTGACTTATTTCCCGACCTAGATTCAGAAATCACTGAGACAAGTAAACAACTTTCTATTTTTATTTTTATTTTCGGAGTAAAATGATTGAATTTTATCTAGGTTATACTGGGAGTACGTGACTTTAGATATGTAAACAGTCTCTATATTGCTATTCTGGGTTTTCCGAAATTGCGCAGTAGTTGGATTTAATAGTGATGGTTTAGAGAGATATTTCTCAGTTGGGCATTTACAATGGAAAGTGTTTGCTTGTGAACACTTCGGAGTTAACTTTTAATTTTTATTCAAATGTTTTGGATTCTAAAAGATTAATTCTTTCTTCTGTGAATATTTGAGTGCTCATATAGAATTCTTGGGCAAAGACATTTCTTGAAAATTTATTCGGAAATTCAAACACCGGAATATTGTTTGTGAAACAACAAAGAACTGTAGACAGAACAACATATTACTAGGTACAGTATACGTCATCGCCTTCCATTTTGGAATTTTCGTCGGGACTCGAAGTTGAATTCATTAGAATATTTCAATACTATGACTTCTAAAATTTAATTCGTGGATTGTTCTTTTATTATTTCTGGATTTGACTTCTTAAAACCATAAGTTCTTATTTTTTCATTTTTACGTTGTTTTTTTTTTCTAGGAAATAATATATCTGTTAAATTTTTCAAAGCTTGCTGTTTTCACTCTTTCTTTGTTACTGTTTGTTAGAGCCTAAAAAACACGAAAATCAATACACTCGTAAATACAGATCTAAATGATCATATATAATTCATTAAATTTTATCATCAATAATTAATCTGAATTTTTTCTGGTGCCCTAAGCACCTGCTGACTGTGCTTAATAGGTAATCCGGCCCCGTTTAGGAGACTAGCAAGTCTTTATAATGTTGCCACTTTGATTAAAGTAACGTTACCAACAAAGGTTAGAGATCTATTTGATCATAGCAGAAGTAAAGCTTTTATTTCCCCAAATTCGTTATATACAGGTTATTTTAACATTTTTATTTTGTTAAGTGGAGAACTGAATGCCTAAATAAATGAATTCAAATGAATATAAGCGGCATTTTATTCTACTTTCAATCCAGACTATTTTTGTTTGTTTGGTTTTTGGGGGGTTCTTTCTTTTTGTGGGGAGGGGATGTTTGGGGATTTGCTTTCCATGCTTATACTAAGGCTTCAAAATGTCGAGTAAATGATACTGATTTTAGGGACTTTCAGTAAAAAATAAGGTCCGATGCTGATTTCAGGGACTTTTTGGCTACATCAAAAGTGAATGTCATTTCATACCGTGAGATGAGATCTTGTATATGATTTTTTAAAGTATTTCTTTGTTTGGATATTTCACGACCATGTCGGATAACATCTCTCCTCACAGAGGGGAAAATATGGGGAGGGGAAATCACCTTGTATGCAGCCCTCCACACCCCAATATTATCAAACCACGATGGACATTGTCCATTTACAATAATGCAGTCTTATCCAATTTATGAACCATCCCAGCAGAGTTTCAAACTTCGGATACTTTAACGATGAAAGGCCAAGCGACACTGTCAACGTCAGCTAAGAGAATTCAATGAATGTTGAATATGGTTTATAGAAAACATACGATTACAAAGGGCACGGATATTTTCCCTTATGCACCCATATGTACCTTTCCTTAATGAAGCAGATTTATAATTAATAATAATACCTAGAAGAGCCCGTTTTAGTGTATTCGCAATAGATGTTGACTAATTTTTATACATGTAGTATGTGGGGTTTGGAGGTGTTGGTGGGGTTTGTTTGGCGGAATTTACCTTCTTACAAGGTGTCCGCTTTATTTGGTTATCGTTATTTAGTCAGGTCCGTTTTATCTGGTCAGGGACACCAACTCTCGACCAAACTCCTAACAAGGCCTCAGCCACCGTGATTGAGTCAAGGTTTTTCAAGGCCACGGGCTCCGGGCACCGGGTGGCTTAATCGACTATCGTTAGTATATAACGATTACCGCTTTCTGTCGCCGGCTTTCTCGGCCCTACTAAGTCCATCGCCACCCTCAAGAAAGGTTAGTCAATAAGTGGGGTGGTTCCCAGTGGCACTGGGCGATGGAAGGTCTTAGGTACCACCCCCTGAAACTTGTCACACGACAAACAAAACCTCTGAACATCCCCTTACACAACTGGCCAGTAGAATTCCCTCACTATCCTGTCTCTGGTCTTCGCCACGCCCATGTTGCTTCCATGTAGACTCTCATACGCCTGCCTAATCACTTCTACTCGCTCCGAATTGGGCACAACAACTTGTTTAAACGTATCGATCCCTTTTCCGGTGTACCGCTACAAAATACCGCGGACCCATCTTTTGCATACCTGCGTACCTTATTGAGTTTCCTTAACTCACTAGGTAGCTAATTGTTTACGGGCGAAGGCGTGGATCTTAGCGGCTTTGATCCTGAACTTCGCTTCATAGCCCTCGTGTCAACAGACCCCAAGTGTACAGGTGTACCCGTCATAGGGTTAGGTTGTTGCAACACATACCTACACCCTAATATTACGTTAGGGGACAGTCCTGACAAACACGCTAATTGAATTCCTCCCATTACATACGGCGAATCAAAGTCAATGTTAACAACCTGGAGCAAATCTTTCGTCCAGTTAGCAAACTGGACATCAACCGTCTCGCCTCTGTAACCTCCAGGCTTGAAATATCTACTATCTACCAAGGCTGGATAACTACAGCCGGTATCAAACAGCACGGTTGCCACCCCACCATTAAGCGTAACTACCGCTGTGTTAGTCAATTCCACTGTCTTCATTTCTTAACAGAGTTCGGAGTTACCGAATTAATCGTTATCGGACGATACTTCCTACAATCCTTAACGACATGGCCTGGTCTGTTGCAGTCGCAATACACAAGCTCACCTTTCCTCCCCATTGTATCATTATCTGCCCCCTGGGTCTTTCCCGACCCACGGAAATGCTCTCGGCTGCGAATTCCGGCTCCTGGCCTCTCACCATTCTGACCATTCCGTCTTTGGGGTGCCAACTCGGTGGTCTTTCTATGATCGCCGATGCCAGGTCGGTCCCTGCCACCCCAGGTGGTTGGACGCTTGTGCGCGCTCTCATAGCGCTTGGCCATTACACTTTTATCAATCAAGGTTGAGAATTCACACTCCACTAAGAACACTATTAAGTCCTTTCTGTATGTACTTAAGACGTGCTCTTTCACAATTTCGTCACGTATGTCTTTAATATGTGAGCGCGGTACCAGTCCTTTTTATATATTTATCAAACATTATGCGTAAGCGTCTATAGAATAGCGCGTGCGTTTCGGTAGCTCTCTTCGACTATTCTCACAAGAGTTTCCAAAAAAGATTCCGCCGACAGTTCATAGTGCCGTATTAGCGCTTTCTTCAGAGCGTCAAAGTCTTCTACCTCGTTCGGTGTCATATTATGGTAGTCATCTTTTGCAGCTTCCTGTAAGAATGCCGAAACATTAATGTCCCACTGGTCTTTGAGAAGCTGATGAACGAGTGCCAACTTTTCGAACTGCGTCAAAAAAGTTGTCAATTATTTCGTCTTTGTCTTTGAACATGGACATGGTGATAAGTATTGGTCATCTGTCTTCAGATCGCCTACGTGTGGATCCTGAACGTTCAATCAGGTCTTCATCATTTCTGGACTCTGCTTCAATCCTCAGCCTATCCATGGCTAACATATGTTTGGGTTCTCTGGATTTTATCTGCCTGCAACCTGGCTAGTTCGAGCTCTCGTTCGCACTCAGATACCTGTTTTTCTCTAGTTCCACTTCCTGTTTGTCTTTCTCTCATTCCGCTACGTGTCATTCTTTCTCTCGTACCGCAGCTAGTTGCTCATTGTGTTCTCTAACACTCCGCTCAACAAATTCAGCTAACTGGGCCCATTCGTAATATAATTCGTCCTTACCAATCGACTTAAATTCTCTTACTTATTGTCTCTCTGTCGCCATCCTGGTCTACGGTGACATAAGAAGTAAGTTCTTTCCCTACACTCAAGCTTTACTGCCCTACTCTAAAATAGACCCACACGTATTTATCCTACTTCTAGTATGGCCCTACTCAATATAACCAGACTATTCCTTGCACCAACAGTCAATAAACGGGCAGTACACAGCTGGAATGTCTCCCCAAATTCAGCGTAACGCTTACACACTAACCAAGGCGTAATTACTACTGCAGGGGTGGCCTAAATATATATTTTGCCAAGAGAATATTAAGGTAATTCTTCACTTTCAATTCACAAATTTAGGATACAATTCGAAAAGCAAGGAATGTACCGCAATCTCTTACAATATTTTCATCACAATATGAACCGAAATGGCTAGAAAATGGCATGCACAGAATTTTAAAAAAATATAAGCAGACAATGATTCGATTCATTCTGATCGCTATTTCGTGACAAGTACTGTTGAAATTTAGATACATATTCTATTCTATATTTTCTAAGACTCTTTACTCGAATAAAATGTTCTGATCCCTACACGAGCGCCCACTTTGTGGGGGCTAGTTGTGTTGGTGGGATTGATTGGCGGCTTGTACCTTCTTACAAGATGTCCTCTTTATTTGGTTATCATTATCTAGTGAGTGACCGCCCTCGGTGTTGTCGCCCAAATCTAGTAAGTATTAATACAAAGTGTGAAACTTATTGACGGAATAAATAGAGATCTGAGCAGATATATACAGCAGAATGACACGAGCCCCCGTACATGAAATACAACAATTTAATCAATGACATAAAGAACTGTAATAATAGCTTACATTAGGAAGATACACTTATCTTTTGAAATAAAGCAATTACCGAATTTCAAGCACAAATATACCTTTATAAATAGCCGATTTGTTTTAAAAGATACAATTGGTTCATCATAGAATCGAGTGACCAATCGAAGTCATTGTCTTGTATAACTTCATAACCTGATTATTTCCGGTTCACTTCAACTTCACTGTGGCTGTTCTTCTTGGTCCTTTCGCTTTTTTGTTCTCCAAACTCTCTATTGTCTCGCCTCTTTCGGCCCTCAAACTTTGTGTGGGTAGGTCGATACGTAAGTACGTAGATACATAGAATACGTCAGTGGAACTGTTTCCCCTTTCAAAATAAGCAGAGAAGCGACCTAAATCTTATGTCAGATATCCTACTGGGAATATATCGTTACACCCCTCTCGTTATGTCAGATATCGTCCTATCGGAATTCAAACAGATACCAAGGGTTATCTGGTCAAGCCAAACATGGCAGACCATAAACAGACCTAGTATTTTACGATTAATGTACTTCCTAACGGCTATTTCATCAATGACTCACATTAACATCACACGAGACATAACAGTTCCGTTCTCGTCTCAATTACGCAAATGAATGAATGAAATTCATTACAAGGCATAACTACGTTGTTTTCAGCGAATATGCACATTCAAGTCTTTAGCCTACATGACATCTCACTTCATGGCTTAACAACGTCCATTTCAGTCTTTATGCACTCAAGTCTTTATCATACGTGAAATCTTCTAAGATCGGAGAATTCATACGAACTAAAGTAATGCATGAAATTCTTCATAAAACAAACAAGACCACAAATTGAAACAATTCGTCAAACTTATGAAAAGAAGATCATTGTACGAATACAGATAGATGAACTCAAACACAGTTAGACTCATATCCAGAACAAATTATCTACGGATTCAAACAAATTAATTCAAGCAAATATAAACGAATACATTCAAGCAAATCATTATATTGGAAACAATGAATTACTTGCGATTGACGCAAATACCTTTTGCTTTCAAGCTTTGCTCGCTTCTATCAACCAGAATTGTGTCCGTCGAATTTCCAGACATCCGGTTCCTCGGATAAATATTCTTCGAGAGAATTTCTTCTAAATTTAATCTTGGAGTCTCCTGCATTTTTTTCTCTTGCAGAAAAACGTAGACTGACTCAATCTTGCGATGGAGCATATTAAAACCAGGAAATGTGGTGTGGGGAAACACTCCCGTTTTAAGCGTAACCAATCAGGATATACCTACCGCCTTTTATAACTGAACGAAGAAATTGCGGTCAGCCTGACTTCTAGATTTAACAATAACTGATTCTGGACAATTTCAACTCTGACATGTTCGATATAAAGATCGAAGTTAACCGTTTTCCTTCCAGTCTGTCTGGCGGTGAAATAAGCGACGGTTTAATTAAGAATCACTTCCTCTCACGACACATACATCATTGCAGTATAGCAATTTAACACGCACCTGTCCATATAAATCTAATTAATTGTTCTCCTGCCCAAATTACTGTGCTTTTTATAGACTGACATAAATTTGCACCCTTACATAGTAAAACTATGGGTCTTCAATGTTCTAATATTGTTTGGGTTTGTCCCATTTTTTAAGACAGGTTATTACATATTCCTTTTGAGTCGAATATGCTTCCACTAAATCAAGGGAATATTAATTGCCCTTCTATAATATGGACCAGATACTTTATATATATATATATATATATATATATATATATATATATATATATATATATATATATATATATATATATATATATATATATATATATATATATATATATATATATATATATGGAGCTTCTGATATTATAGTTTCTGTGTTCCAAATTGCCAGTTCTCCTTCAATCCATTTCGCTTGGGATGTTAGTCATTCACATTCCATTCTTTTTTCTTACGTACTTGCATCAAATGAATCATTTTGCTACATAGAATCTAAAGTTTTATTGTAAAAAAACTGGAGCATGCGCATTTGGTTAAAGAGACTCGTTTTAAGGAATTCTTGGATTTTTGTGATTGCTTGTCTGATTATTGGAATTCGGTGCAATATAAATATTCCCTTGCCCGAAATAATTAGCCAATTACTAGGAGCAAAAGTCAAAGAGTAAAGTGTTAGTGAGTTTCCATGATACCATGGTTCATTAGTAGTGAATTCAGGTAGTTAATTCAGGTCCGAACCAAATGAGTGTCCCTAGAATAACAAAGTCCCCACTAAAATCTAGTAGTATACATTGGTAGTGAGACTGCATTGGCAGTATTTACTACAAGAAACCGGTAAATTACACAATGGAATCAATATGAGGGGACTCGGCAGATACCGTTTATGTCGCCATGGTGGCAAAGGTGATGCAGTTGTACAGGGAAAAGTGCCTGGAGACCATAGTTTTACTGGTCTAAGGTGGCGTAGTTAAAATAGTTCCCTGTGTTAAGGGACAGTTGCATAGTTTCTACGGCGTGAACTTCTGGCGATACGGAAATCTAACGAAGAGAAACCATGCAGATGTGCGGTTGATAGATATTTGGCAGATTGTGAGATCTGTGGTCTTGCATTGATTATAGTAAAATTTATGTATATAACGGACACGCCGGGCTTTCTAATTTACAACTGAAGTTGTATGGAAGTCTTTGGAAATTTGGGTTAAAGTTATGACTTCTAGCGGGAATCGCGCCAGGGTATGACACCGCTCGGTCAAGTAAAGACCCCTGGATTGTAACATTATAATTTCATTATTTTATTCTAAAAAAAACTAATTTCAGTAATAAGTTGCTTCTCCAGTTGTTCCTGTTATCATTTTTTGAAGGAAAGGTATGAGAGGGTATACCCCATAACTTCTAACAAATATAAATTCAAACAAGAGTTGATCATTTATAAATTAATATTTCAGAATCTGGGATTTGCTCAAAATTAGATGTTTGATTAGAGCACGTATATTGATATTTACAATTACGAATTGTATTTTTTAAATTTAAATTAATTTAATAGAAATTTAATCTGTATCTCTTAATATAGAGCTATCGACCTTCCAAACAGTTTTACAGTTATCAGTTTTTCGAAAAGCCAATATCTATTTTGTCATGGAATGGGACATACTGTAGCCAGGTTCTGTCACAATTTATTCTACCGTTATAAACCCGACTTTCCTAATGTCTGGTTCCCTGCTTCGTTTTCTCCCTGCGTTGCCCTCCCCTGTACGTATATCGGAGTGCAACGCTGAGGACATACGAAGCAGGGAACCAGACTAATTGTCGGAAATAGGAAAAACAATGTCTAGCTTGGTTCGCTTAACTGGGCTGCCTTATCTCCAAATTAACTTATTGTACCAATATTTTTCTCTCGCCAAATGTCTGTCGAATTATGTTCTGTGCATATATCAAGAATCCCTTTTTTGCCTGGAATTGTCTAGCATGTTATAATTACACGTATCAAATTAGAGGTCCATTACTAAGTTAAAATAATCTCCAATAATCACGTAATCATTGCCGACGGCTGATATATCGTTCTTGATTTCTGAGTAGAAATTCTGATTATCACGGTTAGGACCGTATATATTAATCAGAGTCTATATAAAACCTATAAATGTATTTCCGGAATTATCTTTTTTTGGTTCTATTTATGGTGAACTGAAAATTATTAGTTAGTAGAATAGCCGCCTTTCTAAAGTTTGATGAATGGAATTTTTTTTTTTAAATCATAGCTCTACAATTATCGGATGTAATTTTCACATCTGAATAAAATGTGTATTCTAAATTAGATAAACAGAATATTTCTTCTGTTTTAAATGGTTCAAAATACCCCTTCTTGTAACTGAATATTTTAATCCCTAAATATTTAGCACCATATTGCCTATCCCAAACGAAAGCTGAATTCCAAAACAGCTTTTATTGGTCGAGATAAATAAGGCAAACAACACTTAAATTGGTAACTCGATATTGTCGACAATAGTTTTTGCCATCGATGGGACTGGTGGTATAAAACAAAGTAGCTAAAACGAAATGGAAGATTAATCCCTTTTTGTAGACTACAGCACTTGAAAATATTACATTGTCTTTCATTTAAGGTTTCATAACGCTTACAGATGACCGAATTTTTTGGATATATATATATATATATATATATATATATATATATATATATATATATATATATATATATATATATATATGGTCAAAATCTAGGACATTAAATCTGAGATAGATATTGCTTTACGACATTAAGTATGACTGCAATCGGCACTTAGTGACTGACTATACTAAGCAACAGAGACTCTGGGACGGAATTTACTAATATGTTGACAGTATAGCAATGTCTTAAGAGGAAGATATCTCCAATAAGATGATTTGCAACTTTACCTTTGAAATTATTCGCTTACAAAAAAGCGATATACTGAGTAAGAAGCTCAAAGTCAAAGGTGAATCGTACACTATGTGCATTATGGGAAACTGTTTTATCAACGACTCCTGCTACATAAGACTTTAGATCAATATCACAAATCTTGCTCAACACAAGTTTTCGGGTTACCCTTAAATCCGTTTGTTAGATTACTGTATCTCACCTATATCCGTAAAAAGCGATAATTATTACGTTCATGTATATTACGCATTATAAATATGATGTTCTTTCGTCGCTACGCACTATACCATCTTTTTGTACCGCATGATGTATGGATATGTATCTTGGGACAGTGTCCTATATTACAAATCAATACTATTATTATTATGGAAATTATGGCGAAAACAAAAGTAAATTAAGGGGAACGTTTGCATAAAAATTAATATTGTATACATTTAATGGTTTAATGTTGTTTAATTTGCGTACAATATGGTATCATCTGTCATTTGATGAATCACTTCGCAAATAAACACGGTCTACTTAATTTCGAGGTCCTCTTAAAAAGTGACAATTGTATATGCCTCCTACTTCCTTCAAAATAAACTTACATTTTAAGATCTGAAAATATTCGTAAGATATTTGTATGCAATATGTTTGAACTCCACGTCTCAGATGCACTGGAAATACAGGAATAAAGTACATTATTTACAAACACACAAAGTGTGCATTTCTTTTAATCTTAATGAAACAAACTATTAAATTTTGCTTAGTGCCTTTCTTCTTTTTTAATACGAAAAGAGAGGAAATATTTCAGTTCACTTTTCATCTATCTGCAAATAATCAAGCCGATAGGCATTCTCTTCTCACTTGCTCAGTGTTTACCGATGTATCAGCTAGGTCACTGAAAAGTCCAAGGAAATGAAGAAACAGAGGAAGTGAAGATATCTGGAACAAATTCAACATAGTAAAACCAAGTTACCGTGTTCAATTTTCGAGTGTAACAAAAGTTAAATCATATTGTTATACAGACTATTTTATTTGCATTCAAATAATTACTCCAATTAACAATTTTATTTCCATCTAGACATCGATATATATATATATATATATATATATATATATATATATATATATATATATATATATATATATATATATATATATATATATATATGTGTGTGTGTGTGTGTGTGTGCATGTGTGTGTTCTTGTTCTCTCTCTCTCTCTCTCTCTGTGAATTCATTCCTAATATACGGAGGATACAAGAGTTGATTCACTTTAACCGTAGTACTACATCCAGAGTAGACGACTGATGAAAGCTTTAAACTGCTAGTGAAATTAAGCATTGGACTGCTAGTGAAAGTAAACATTGGATTGCTACTGAAATTAAACATTGGACTGCTAGTGAAAGTAAACATTGGACTGCTAGTGAAATTAAACATTGGACTGCTAGTGAAATTAAACTTTAGACTGCTAGTGAAATTAAACTTTAGACTGCTAGTGAAATTAAACATTGGACTGCTAGTGAAATTAAACTTTAGACTGCTAGTGAAATTAAACATTGGACTGCTAGTGAAATTAAGCATTGAACTGCTGGTGAAATTAAACTTTAGACTGCTATTGAAATTAAACATAGCGACTAATATTGATACCACAAAAATAGTAACTGATTAATGCTAACTCCAACTTTCTCATTAGTTGTCTAATCTTTGCTGGACTACTTTAGATGACTGCAGCATGAAAATAAAACTATGGCCATATCCTAGACTTCACTACAAGACCACTGTTGTTACTACTGTAACTTCAGAGATATGTGCAAGCACTCTCCGATACGTTGCTACATTAAGTACCACCATACTATCAGGATGTTTGAAACACGAGTATTGAATTAAACAGAGATAATAAAACTGTCCAGATATAGTACCAGAACAATCACCAAGTGACATGAAACGTAGAGGTGCTTGATACCAATGTTGTCTAGACTGTTCAATTAAAACTGCAGCTTGACTGGGGGTGATGAAAGACGTATTTGGTTATTCGTCCTAGCAGCGTATGATGATTCTACGTTTCTGGGTATATGTGCTAAGATGTTTCCACCAGCATATGTGAAGAACAATATACACAGAATATGAACAACTCCCTCACAAACTGGAGAAGAAAATGAAATGTAAAATTGCAGTGCTTATATAAAGCAACCAGAACAAAGGCGTAACATGTGTATAGAGGAGAGGGTACGTGTGTCAATGCACCCCCGATGCAAGTGCGAGCCTTGCCGGAGAGCGGCAGTGTTATTGCAAACGATATGGGGCCCCGAGTGGCCGAGTGGTCTAAAGCGTTCTCCGTTACGGATCAATGCCATCTCACCTCCGTCTGCGTGGGTTCGAGTCTCGGATTCAGCCAATGTGGGTAAGTGAGAAAGCTAGCCAGTAGCTTCTCATGGGTCGGTGGTTCTTTCCGGGGTTTTCCCGGGTTCTTCCTCCAGCATTAATACTGGCCACCATGTACAGTCTATCGTGTGCTGAAAATAGCGTTAAACCCTACAACAACAACAACAACAACAACAACATCATACGATCTGACAGATTTCAGCAAATGATTCGCCGATGTATTCTGAGTCCAGCTATCCCAATTTACTCACATAGTATGTACACACATGTATATCTGTCTCTCTCCCTTCTGGTGGTGTAGTAGTTATAGGGTCCGCCTCGGATGCAATAGGTCGTGGATTCGATCCCCGGCCGAATCATACCAAAGACTTATAAAAAATGGTACTAACAGCTGCCTCGCTTGGCGCTCAGTATTAAGAGGTTAATGTTAGGACTGGTCGGCCTGGTGTCAGAATAATATGACTGGGTGGGACATGATGCTACATGTCTGAGGCATGATGCCCCAGTGCTAGACATCAGTATAAACTGCCACACTGCAGACATCGTAGCGACATGACTGAAAATTTGCTAAAGCTACGTTAAATATCCAAATCACACACACACACACACACACACACACACCCTCTTCGTGTATGAGAGCAATGGACCACTCAGCGATATAGGTACGGACGTGAGGTAACTCATCAAGACTCGGAATTTTTACATATCAGTGCTATTCATATGAAGATCTAATAGACAATGTCGGTATGCTATCACAAACAATTATATCGGATTGCATAAATTCAGGAACAGATATATACTGAACCATGAACAGACAAATTGACACTCAATGCATTGGTAAGAACAACTGACTGAATTAGCTCAGTAGTATAATGACTGCATTCCACCAAAATAATTTGCACGCTAATTTGTGTACCGTACTTTTTATCTAATGCTAACCGCAAAAACGCATAAAGAAACACCAGGCGTTCTGTTAAAAACAGAATTCCTACGTAAGAATTTCAGGCAAACTAGAAAGTCAGAATGAATCTGGAGAGGAGCTGATTTTGTAAGCATTATGGTACAATGGTAAAGAAACAAACGGCTCAACGAATGGTATACCCACATCAGTCAGGAAGGTGGTAGGATGGAGCTTGTCCAGTGCATCACATGCATGTGGAACCCCTTGAATCTGGCAACACAAACAGACCTAAATGAGAATATGAAGCATTATTTCGTTGCAAAAAAAAATATATTGACAAAGAAAAGATGGCCCTCTCCTAATTTTCTTTGTAATTCCACAGGGGCTGAATCTTTAAGCAGAGTAAGTTGGACATATATATATAGTTACGCGTTCATGCTCGACTAAACAAACCACATGAAAGAGTGAAAACAAGCTTTGAAAAAATTAACAAATTATTTATATCTCTGGAAAAATACTGTAAAAATGAAAAAATAGGAACTTACGCTTTTAAGAATCAAGTTCAAAAATAGTCCAAGAATAATCCACGAATAAAATTTTAGAAGTCCTAATAATGAAATGTTCTAATGAAATCAATTTCGAGTTCCGACGAAGAATCCAAGATGGAAGGCAATGACGTGTGCTGTATCCTGTACTGTATTGAAGTCTGTAGTTCCTTATAGACACACAAGAAATAACACTCCGGTTTTGGAAATCCAAATTATTTTTTTAAAATGTCTTTGTTGAAGAATTCTGTATGAGCACACATATATTTCCAGAGAAACGAATTAATCTTTTAAAATCCAAAATAATCTGAAGAAAAATTAACATATAACTGGCTACAACAGAGCAAAACGACGTGACATCAAGTGTTTAAATCCCAGATTGAGATTATTTCTCTAAATCAGTGGTCATACAGTAATATTGAGGCGCAGAAAGTTGTGCCCGTATGAGGGGGGAGAGAGGGAGGGAGAGGGGGAGGGAGAGGGGGAGGGAGAGGGGGAGGGAGGGAAAAGGGGAGGGAGGGATAGGGCGTTGGATAGAGATCTATATACAGACTTTAACAGAACGACTGTAAACAGCTATTCATTCCACATATTTCATGTGATGATATTTATTCAAACATATTTCTTGAAGGCCAAATGAAATTAATTAGCGCTGATTGTTTTTAATTTTTTATTTTCATCAACAAATACAATTGTCGTACATTTTGTTGGCATCTTTTCTATTTTGTTTTCAATCATGAATACCCTGCTGTACGTTGGCTATCCTATACTTTGCTTTCATGAGTACTTCTAAGATCAATATTCCAGATGCGATGAATGTATGTTTAATAATCGTCGACACTTGCGTTGTTCAAGAATGTGTGCCTTTGTTGTTGATTAAACAACTACTTAATGATTCCTTTCAACTACTACCTACAGTTGTAACGAAACTGTTTGACTGACCGTGTATAGTCTCAAAGATATTTTATTCTTTCACCATCTTTTCTCGTATAGTATCAAAACAACCATCAAACTTACCCTGGACTGTGATCTTTTGGCATCGGCAGGTCAGGTGCCAGCATTTTTGGTGCCTGTGTTTCTGAGTGATACAAAATACAGATCTCAACTTTCTTAATTTATTATTCGTGAAACCTTAGTAATTTGTTTCGTTCTAACATATACATGTAACCTCAGATCTTTTTATGTAACGAAAACGTTCCATTCATTTAAACTCAAACAAATAATTCCGTATGATATGGTCACGACGTTTAAGAACATTCTTCCCGAACTGTTTACCACATCACTGTCTGTATCCAATTTAACCCTCATGTTCAACATTCAGATCTTTAATGTTATTGATAGACTGATGTGTTGAATTAAGGTATTTGATATCCTGGGGTATCTTCTACTGCTTGCTAGGAGTTTTGTATTTAGAGTATCTATATATTGGCTATTTTAATGTGCTGAAAAAAAATGAACACAAATCCGTAAGCAACATGCACACTAACACCCATTACAACTACTTCTGTATTTTAGCTTAATTTATTCAATTTAGGTTGCATTTATTTTATTTAACTCTGGCTTATCACTTAAAACACATGAACCATCATCATGAGTTGAAGCGCACGGACTGAAAGTATCGTCACGGTTTTAGTGACCAAACCTTGTTTTCTTATCATTTCCTTCAAGTAGCCAAGCGTATTGGTTCTGTTTTCATTAAACTGTTTAGTTTAGTTTTGTTGTTTTATTTTTTTTTCATTACTTCTTCTTTGTTTTGTCTTCTTATCCTTGATCAGCTTCACTAGGATCTAATAGTTTGAATAAGTAGTTCGTCCATGTAAAAGTTAAATCTTTTGCTCCACCCAGTCATAAATGCTGTAATGGTCATTTATTGTTGGTTGTTGTTTATGAGTGTTAAGTTTTAAAACTACTAAAGGGCTTGATTATATTTCCTGACAGAACAGTATGATGACATTAAATGTTTTGCAGTCCAGTGATTAAAACATTTGGCTTTTCCTGGTAGTTTATACGTGTTTATATTAACCTGTAAAATTCAGGTGTTCTGATACGCATGTTGGTTTACCGTAGGTTTATAGAGCCATTTTTAGTAAGTAACAACTTGGTTGCTTGTAATCCAGTTAAAAATAAAACTCATTTCAACGACGGTACATATAATGCGCAAGAATGTGAACAACACCTTAGTGTACATTGTGTAAAATGTTGTTTTTTATAATACTATCAAGCAGTATAGTTTATAATGTGTTTATCTTGACTTCATCAAAAACATTAGGGGGCATAATTGAATTCATGTATTTCTGATAATTGTTGAAGCGATGGTCCAGCTATAAAGAATCTGAGAACCCTCTCCTGATGCCACTGATATGTGATTGATCAAAAACGTACATTTGGTCAAACTAGTTCTCACCTTTCTATCAAACTCAGTAACAATTAAAACTACACCAATTACGTCAATTCTTACGGAGATATCGTCTGAAAACGAATGACATGGCACGATTCGAAAAATTATACAGCATAATGCGTTATTAAATTTATTTCCAAAAGCTCCTTTTTGTGTTTATTGATTTTAGTTTTAAATTCATGCATTCCATATCCTTTTCTGTCCTCAGGTTATGTTAATTGTTATAGGTTGGCATTTATGTTAGTGTTAACTCTATCGGTGACATCATTTAATGCTTGAGTCGTGTTTTTTAATTTAGTACTCAATTCAGTTTTGATTTCCTCTTTTTGCACTTGCAACCAGTTCTCAACCAACGCATGAGATAGGTCCGCGTAGCAGTTAATATGAGGTCAGATCGTTAAGACACGTGACATATCAATTTCTATGGAAGTTATGCAAAAATTAAAACGACACATAAACGATGAGATATTACAATATGTTTTGCCGTTCACTAACTGCACTAGATATACGATCATTGGTGCTTTGTTTAAACAAGCGATTAAATAATCAGTTTCGACACGAACCAAATGAACTGGATTTCAACGTATATCAAAGATGTGTTTGGCGAAATAAATGAGACGTTTTGCAAGAAAACCTGTATTATGTAACTGTAATATCGTTGTAGTATTGATAACAGAATGATGATGACGAAAAAATATTTTCAAAAATCGGAAAGCACTAAAATGTTTTTTGGGGGTCGGGGGTTAAGCAAATATTTTGATTCATCTATATCCGACGAATCTGAAGATTATCATAAAAATTTGAACATTAATAAAAACAAGATAAATCACAAAATGCAATTGAAAGGCGCCCATGCCCGTAAATTACTTGCAAGATAAAATTTTATCTGAAAAAAAATATCTTAAAATATATCTTATCTTAAAACACACGAAACACACCATGGTTATGAAACAACATTTTTGACGACTATTTTATTGGAGAAATGTTCCACGGTATATTATTTGGAATGCTTTTCTATACGTCCATTTCTCATAGCCCAACCCTCAATTTGTCAACAACTACTGTGAAGTGGAATTATATCAAACTTATATTTTCAAATGCTGTTTGAGATAAGGTATGCAGCATTCACATGCCCTCTCAAAAAATGTGATTTTGCTTCCTGTCGTATTTTCATAACATGCTTGCAATATTTGAATTTCTTCTGACTTCTTGTAATATATGACTTTCTCCGGAATTCTTTATCATAAATTGCAGGAAATAATGTGAGGAAATATTCCATATTTCGATTTCCAAAAGATATTAACTTTGGAATGTTGGTCTAGTCTATGTCCTGCACAGACTGAAGATACATACACGTTACTATCATCGGCTTTGCTTGATTCAGCCCACCCATGTGATGTATGCATTGTGTGTCTGTTATATATATATATATATATATATATATATATATATATATATATATATATATATATATATATATATATATATATATATATATATATATATATATATATATAAGCAAGTATGTGTGTGTGTGTGTGCGCGTGTTATGTGTGTCTACTTGTGTGTGAAAATGTGTAGGCTCGTCTTAATAAAATTTAAGTTTAATAGGTTGACTTGGATAAAAGGAAATATAAAAGCCATTTTACCAGCCCAAATTACACTTGAATATGAATTTGTAGTGATTATCTATTTTTTTTTACAATTTGTTTGTGTTTGTGTGTTTGCATAACTTCTAGAAAACAGTAATGCATTTTATAAACAACTTGCAATGTATTGCCTTTAATTGTGCGCCATATGCTTTCCTTTACGTCCATGGAGCCTAACTGCTTTAATTTAATATACTCCTATTTGAACGTAGGTATAAAGTAATAAAAATTTAAATTCCATTCAAATCGTGGCGAAACTTTTTTCCTTCTGGAAAAAGAACGATTTTAATCCTTTGTTCAAAATTGTTTATTATCAATGAACAAAATACATAACTTATGCGTTACAGCCTGTGTGAAAGTGGCATATTATTGTACGTTTTACCAGAATATTTCACAAGAGTAAATTATGTTTCTTATCGGATAGAAACTCGAACTTATGAGTAAGAAACTTATGAATAATTTCAACTATAAACGAATATTTTATTCATGCGAAAGTATCACGTAAAAGAATGAATCACGTTATTATTTTCTAAAATGACAGCTAATTCTGACCTACTAACGCAATTGACTTAAATTACTGTGAATACCAAACCTGTTACAATTTACGGTACATTTAGTACACGAGCTGTAATAAAATGTCCGCTCAGAAGAAGAAAAAAAAACGATACTGTAGCATATCGATGTCAGAGGGGCGTTGGCAGAGAAGGGTGGAAAATCACGAAGTTAATTTACACGCTTGAAATACCAGTGTAAGTGTTGAAGTTTAGAACAGCGGGGTATATTTAGAGGGTGTGTGCACTTTTAGGCCGAAAGAATTTTTTTATTTGAAAATTTAGAAATTAACAGTGCCTAAAAACCTATGCAGCCAGTAGACCATGCAAGGGAAAAACTACATAAATTAACCAGAGGGTTCTCCTTTTAAGTTTATAGTTTGTAAGAAACATAATTCCACAAACAAGTAGCTGTTACATTCTGTAAAACATTTCTAAAATGCAGTCATGCAAAACCATGAAATAGTGAAGAAAAAAAAAATAACTGAATTTAAATATAACATTTCAGCAAGTCTAACTAGCTTAAAATGTTTTGTTTTGTCCATATCGAAGATATTCTATCGAACGAGTACATTCTCTCATACGCAAACGATGCCCATCAGAAAGTAAAGACGCGAGAAAGCCACCAACCAAACAAGGAAAAATAGTGAAATACAAACAATCGTTTAACATATTTTCTGGTCATTCGATTTAGTTTCTAGGCAGGATCTCGAAAAGCTTTAAAGTTCCATGTATTACCAGGTGTAAGATTTTGGCGGATTAATAATATTATTACATAATGCACCTATAGCTACCATGAATTATCGTTCGTTGCATCTTTACATATCTGGTTTTTAAACAATTAGGAAATCCAAAGGATTTTTAATTTTGTGGTTTGAAACAATCACGATATCTGCGAATATTGGTACCCGATGAAGAAATCGCAGTAGAACTGTTCCTGCAATTTTATTTGGTTCAGCAAAGAAATTTTTTTCTATTCCATAAATTAATGCAGTTGTTTGTTTTTTTTTTCTTTTCTTTTCTTCTTCAAATTGTACAATGAAGCTTAGGTTATCAACGAACACATTTGAAATAAATGCCCACGTTTGCCTTTTAATTCATTCTTAATTATCAATCTTAAACTCGTTTACCCGAGTTTATTTCCATTACCTTGGCTTGTGGTTAAAGAATATATGATGTTTATCCCACCTTTTGTTTGAATGACAACAAATTTTGAGCTTGCCACAAAATGAAAAACAGTGCCAGGTTAAAACGATGGTAAATGTAACTCCATGACAAGTTGTGAGTGTTAAAAAAATTCACACAGCATGAATGTTTTAGTACATTATATGTTTATTGTATTTAAATCAAGATATTGTTATCATATTTTTCATATAAAACTTCATATCTCATAACCTGTCTTTACATTTTCAGAGTATATCGTTGATAAGTTTTAAAAATTTTACACATGGAAGCCCTGCTTTAGCTATCATAGCTACACAATGTAAAGTCAAACCACGACCTGGGGACCAAAACGAAGTGAAATGAAAACGAGGCTCTCTAGATTTTAAGGAGCTACACGGCACTGTGAGCATTGACGAAGTTTGATGAAATTAATAATTGAAGCCGATGCACACCAAATCACAACATGTAAGGTAAATACCAATGGCATTAATATTATCAGACAAAATGTTATAACACTGACTCTTAAATAACATAAATATTAAAATTAAATAATTCATTCGCATGAGTTACTTTGAACCTGCAATATGATTTAATAATTAGTTTACCTTTTGGAACGGATGACAACGGACATCATTAGCCTTTATATCGTATTGTAAGTAGTTCTATTTAATTTATTATCTATATTTGTTTAATTTATATCTGATTTAATTGTTTGTAAGCTTTAAAATCTTTTTATTTTTTCAACTTCATTATATCTCAAAATAATGTAGTTTCTGTTTACTAGGAACTCGATACTTTTTCCAGAAAATTGTTTGACCTTGACTGTTCCTTTTTGTAAGCACATAAGGCTGACCTAGTTCCCGACCTTAATTCAAAACTAGTAACAGTCACGTGAACAAGTTTTGTTTTATTTATTTATTTTTACTGTGGGAATAGTAAGAGTGAGATCGATGCTGTGTTGGATACGTGACTCTCAACTTGCAAATAGATTTTAGTGAAGTAAACAACATTTTTCTTGGAGTTAAATGATTGGTTTTTATCAAGGCCATACTAGTGCTACGTGATTTTTTATATGTAAACATGGCCACGTGATTCTCTATTTCGCAACTCAGGCATTTTCGAAATTGCGCATTACTTAGTTTTAATAGTGATGCTTAGATAGAGATCTCACAGTTGGGCTTCTAAACACTTGGTCGTAAAGGTGTTTCTTTTGTTGTGTCGTTTTATGAATTACATTTTAATGTTTATTAAAATTATTTGGATTCAAAAGGATTTCTCTGGAAAAACAATTCAGTGCTCATACAGAAATCTTGAACAAAAACATTTCTAAAAAATAGTTTGGGATTTCCAAAACCGGAAGATTATTTCTTGTGTTTCTGAAAGGACCTGTAGACAACAACATTTAATAGGATACATCATACGTCATCGCCTTCCATCCTGGATTCTTCGTCGGGACTCAAACTTGATTATTCTTGGAGTATTTTTGGATATGATTCTTAAAACCAGTATGTTCTTTTTTTTTTCATTTTTACAGTACTTTTCCAGGTAAATAATTTATTTGATAAATTTTTCAAAGCTTATTTTTTTCACTCTTTCTTGTGTTACTGTTTATTCGAACATAGGCAAGTAACATAAGAATTTACCCACTAATATTTCTCTTGTACTCCTATATAACGTTCGTGTAATATTTTGCACCAAATGACATTTGTGAAGTTCACTCAAAATATGTAATTAAAACATTGTACATTTAACATATAACAAATTATGAAACACTCAGTTAAACTTTTTTCTGAGAAACTCAGATGGTTACCTTGATAAGAGCAAAATAAAATACTCATCCGACATGTTGCCACAAATTGTTCTAACATATTAAAATACTCATCCGACATGTTATTGGAATACTTGTACTCCAGTCTCTGAAGCTCATAGTCGATTCACCCGATCTTGTACTAGATAATTTGTAACCTCAAAAATGTCTCCAAGTTTAAAGAATGCCATCGCACAGTCTGTCTTGCACTCTAACATTCACCCTCTGTAGCCAAACAAATTGTATAGCAGGATTTACAGGTATCTCTACCTAAATAAATTATTACATTTTTGCTTCGACCTGATATTAGTGGATCGAACTTAAAATGGACATGAATATCGAAATATACAATGAATGTATGTATGTATGTATGTATGTATGTATGTATGTATGTATGTATGTATGTATGTATGTATGTATGTTAATTTACGTTCCGGAATTCGTCTAAATATAAATAGTCCTTATCCGTGATATTTTATTTACTGTTTGCCGAAAATTATGACTTGACGTCAAATTCCCTAATAAGGATTACATTGCTTTCAATAATTGGAATTATGCATTTGCCTGACTTTGGTAATCTTTAGTAAGCTCAGAAGCCTAAGTCGTTTTATAAAAAAAAAAGATTTATTTAGTTTTAAAAGGTTAGATATACAATCTCCTCAAATATTGAAACAATAATCAAAACCATGTAACATGAACTAAGTTTCGAAGTACTTCTTGATTTTGACATTATGAAATGCTGAATATTTTCCAAATAAAATAACTTCGAGTTAATTTTGCTGCATAAAAGATTGATTTGTTTTTTCCATGCTAAAATGTCATTGACTTAAGTTCGAACAGTTTTTTGAATGACTGATACATTCATAAATGTCACCTGTGTGGTATACAGATAAGTCATTTTACATTCTACGTTACATTTGAGTAATGCCAGTTCGTAAACCAGAATTCGTGCATAGCCTTGTTAATACTCCAAGCTGAAAATTCTTCCATGAAATGATTAAGATTACTGTCCATTTCATCAATATGTGTGCATTCATAAAGAGCTGGATTAAGGGCAGGTCCGAATTAGGTCAAGTGTATATATGTACGTATGTATGTTTATTTGTTGTGGGGTGTCTCAAATTTCCAAAGGGCTTTGACTTTCCATGAAAGTGTCTATTTACTCAAGGTGTGCATAATACCAAAATAAACGTGCGCAAGAATAATTTCAAGTGACAAGGAACAATTTAGGTAATCTTTTCTTTTCACTGTTTGTTATTTACCTCCCCTTGGTATCCGACCATGCTGCTCGCTTTATGTATGCGCATGACCCTGCTGCTACAGATGCAAGCAGGGTTATTAACCCATAGACTAATAAGGCTTTGACCTTAGGGCCTCAAATGTTGTAGTGCCACCTTTAGTCCCTCCATTCCAATATTTAATACATACCTGGGCCCTTCCCTCCTATTAGCCTTGGGCCCTTCATACCCGTCATGACTGGAGGGGGGGGGGGTGGTGAGGTCCCGGCTTTCTGGACCTCCCCCGGCTAAAAAACCGTACACACACACGTACATTCAATGGCCACTTGAAAGTATTCTTCTTCAGGTTATGTGACCTTGACATTTAACTTTTTGAACCCAAAATAATAGGTTTCCTCTTTGCCTCAAGTGCAAACTACTCAAACCTTTGTATTCAGATCTTTTATGAAGAGCGGAACATCTTTCAATCACGGTAACCTTGACATCTGACCTTTTTAACCTATGTTTTATGGCCTTATTCCTAACCACAAGTGGAAGCCTTTGACAAACCTTATTTCAGATATGTAATGTAGAACTAATATCATCATTTTTATTCTTTAATACATAGAGATTTGGACCAATAACCTTTTGATCCAGAAATGAATTTGATTCTTCCTTTCCTATGTGCAAACCAACACTGTCCATGGTAGAAAACCCTGGTCATTGCAGAAATTATTTTCCATTTCCAAAGTTGACCTTTTGACCCCTTCACCCCGAGATCAATGAATCTTTATTAACCCATGTGCAAGCCATCCACAGAATTTCATACATGTTAGCTGATGGAAAAGTCGAGTTATTGCATGGAAATCATTTTTATCAGTCACAGTGCCCTAACTCTTTGACCTAAAAATCTGATAATAACCTGAAAAAGTCTAATTCATTTTTATTAAAGAATAAATACATTAGCGATTATAAAGCTAAACGCTTTAAGAATATGTTAGAACAATTTGTGGTAACAGTCGGCACTGTCGTCTTTTTTATAGCAAAAGCATAAAACAGGCGTGAACAATTTTGTTGTCAAAATTTGCATTAAAACAATTTGCGGTGACATTGTTATAGTTATTTAATTTACATTGCTTATTTGTTAGGTTTTTTTTATATATATTTTTATATCATTAGATGCTATTGTTAATGTGACATTATACGCTGGACATGACCTTCTCAAAAATTAAGTTCAATTTCCACCTGGCCTGAATTTCTTGATTTTGGTTTTGTAGTAAACATGTTTATCTCACTCTGTGTCTTGAACTTTGGAAATTCCCTATGAATTGCCAGGTCTACCTGTTATTTAGTACACATTTAGTATTGTAACTTTAGCAAAAGACATATTTATAACTAAGATTTTATTTTGCAAACATTAAGCCGTTTCTAGAAGGTTATTTTAAGTTGGAAATGGGTTTGTTTTTCAGAAAATGTTAATTATGACCTGAGATCAGACTTGAGATCAGAAGGCTATATTTTCTTGTTACTGGAAAATATTAATTCTTGCTTCAAGATCTAGTCGAATGATTTTTGCATAATTGTTGTGTCCAGAAGTTCATTTGGACTGGAATTTGTTTTCATAAAAACTATTTAATTCAGTTATTATTTTCTCTGGAAACACAGAGTGCTCATGCAAAAATAATATTCTTGGACAGAGATTTTCACTGGAATTTACAATAAATTCAGTACTGAAATTATATTACAGTGTTACAAGAAAAGACTATTGATACAACAACACGATGCAGGCCGCCACGGCCACATCAAAACCTTCAGCGCTGGACATTTTTTGGATTTCTACTAACTTGCGTCTGTAACTCTATGATTATTTTGGGATATGATTCGTAAAACCATTATTTTATTTTTTTTCCTTCATTTTCACTGTGTATGTTGAGAAATACATTATTTGTTGAATTTTACAAACTTTGTTGCTTTTCACTCTTTCTGTTTACTTATTTTACAAGCATAAACTTGTAACAGTATATTTTTGCAAAGTTTTCCTCGATTTTTAAAATCTTTATGAAGGTAATTTTAAACACAACTGACAAAGTTTAAAGTTTGATTTTGTACACATAGAAATCTTCAAACTGATACAATAATTTATCACGTTTATTTGTGTTTTTAGTTCTTCGTTTAGTTTGCATTTTATTTACACCAGTGACTGATGATCGATAGTGTACATTGTAACGTTGATGAATTGTATACGATGCAATAAAAAGAAAGTAAAAAATCTACCCTAACTATAAGATGCCATTACACCTAAACCAATAATAATGCTCTAATGATACCAGGCTGATTTAACAAAGTGGATAAATGTCCGATATAGTTTCATCTAATTCACTTTCACTAGAGTAAAAGTATACCACTGCATTTAAAATTCCACTTAATGCAGAATTATTAAAACGCATTAGCAGTAATGGACATCTTGATTATGCCAATCATAATTGCCATCAAAGTCGGTGGTAGTATATTATTTGTCCCATGATGGTGAAACACCAATGCCGGTGTTGCGCACGTTTTGCATTAAATAATTGGGTGTCTCTTACTTTCAACTGATAAATGGATGAAGGGTCAAATTCTCAGATACCCACAATTTTAGTATGCAATGATTTTCGTTAAATTCAGCGTCTGGACCAGTATCCACGTTAGCCAATATTAAAGCAAATGCGTCCTAGGTACTTACATTAGAGTTTTACCTTGCACCCTCTCCCCCCCCCCCGAGCCACGAGTAGGTAGCAGAGTGGTATAAAGAGCTCATCGTTACGGATCATTGCCATCTCACCTCTGTCTGCGTGGGTTCGAATCTCGGGTTCAGCCAATATTGGTATGTGAGAAAGCTTGCCAGTAGCTTCTCGCGGGTCCGTGGTTCTTTCCGGGGTTTTCCCTGGCTCTTCCTCCACCATTTGTACTGGCCGCCATGTTTAGCCTATATTGTGCTGAAAAAGGGCATTAAACCCTACAACATCAACTCTCTGTCTCTCTCTGTGTCTGTCTGTCGCTCTCTCTGTCTCTATGTATGTCAGCCTATCTGTCTGTCTCTCTGTCTATGTGTGTCTCTGTCTGTGTGTGTATATCTGTCTCTTTCTGTCTTTGTGTGTGTCCGTCTCTCTGTCTGTTTCTGTCTAACTGTCTGTCTGTATGTGTCCCTCTCTCTGTCTCTCTGTCTGTTTCTCTCTCTCTCTCTCTCTCTCTCTCTCTCATACCAAAGAAAAGCAAGAACAAGGCATGGACCCAGTTTTCAGCTTTGTTATTGACTGTACTCGAACAATTTACGAGACAATTGATTTATCACCATTTGATACCAGAGCGCCTTAATCGGGAACGTCTGCGCTGAAGTATAGTATGTCCTCAATCGATAACGTTGATATAATCAACGGTACAAATTCACACTTTTTGTCAAGCATTTTAGTGCAAATCAACCTTTAATATCTCACTTTTCCGACACAGGAAGTGCACCTTTTCTTACAGATTGTACTCCATTGGTAACGTGCAACATTTCCGGTTAATGCTGTGTTAGGGCCGTCATGTCTATTTAACTCAACTCCAACATTATGAGAAAGAGATTGAGGTGGGAGGGATCGGATCTTATTTTAAAATAATATTATGTTGTCAAGCAACTGTTAGCCACAATTTTCATCTAATTCATGATTCTTACAATCATTCCAAATCAAAGTCTGCCAATTGCTTTGAATCACGTAAGATTTAACAACCCATTGTATATCAAATGACACGCTTTATCCTTGATCAGTCTTTTGACCTGGTTTGTGATATGTGATTCAGCATACCTACTAACAAAAGCTGACTGGTCGGTCTGGTGTCAGAATAATGTGACTGGGTGGGACGTGATGGCACATGTATGCGGCATGATTCCCCAGTGCTAGACATCAGTATAAACTGCCACACTGCAGACATCGTAGCGATATGACTGAAAAATTGTTAAAGCTACGTTAAAAATCCAAATCACACACACACACACACACACACACGTTTAAAGCACAACTGTTTTCCCGATCATATTTGCAAAATTGTAAGTATCTGAAATATAATCATAGTTGAATAATCGTATGATTACACCAATGAAACAGAGCCAACATGCAATTAATCTTAGCTTATAGTAACAAGCACACTATTGAGCAATTTATTCTATTCAAATAGTGCTTCAAAACCATTATCAACAAACGCATGGTTGTCTGTTTCAGGTTATAGCCTGTAAGTGGTTTTTCCAATACATGGTGCCGTTAATGATCGTAATTTTAACCAGCATCTCATGCTTATTTTTGTATATTCATGCGCGTCTGTGATAGCGCATTCCGATTTCAAAATCATCCCCGTAAATGGATATTAGGGAGTGTCATACTAACGCGGTACCTATCCAATGCACAAATGTTGTTGTTCGGCATGTCTGTCCTTCGTTTGAGGTAGTTCATACTGAATGGTCCAACTAAAAAGATGTATAAAATTTTAATGACAATGAAAATATGGTATATCTTCGCCGTCGTTTTATTATATCTTTTTTTTTGTTGGATTTAATCCAAACGTTGGAACCAGACAATGAATTCTAGATGTTAGTGTGGAGTCTTTTTCAGCACCATACTGTTCACTTTAAATTTTGCTGGGTCACCAGCGTATGAGGTACCGTAAGTATTGATAATTTAACGATGTTGCTGAGCCTATTACTTATTACTTCTTTTGGTGTAGAGTATACTTATATTTAAAACAAATTAAAACCAGACGTACTGGAGTGTTAATTAAACAGTGTAATTGACATTAGAAATTATTTGCATTACGGCTGATTACTTGGAATTCAGAGACCAAACAATTTTTTTATTGTCATTTACCCCTAGGTCCTTGAGGATTTGTCCATTAAGTCCTGTAAGGAAGGACATCATCTAATCTGATAATAATGTACCTTAGTTTTACTTACAACAATAATACTATTTTAATGTTAGCTGCATGTATTGATTGATTGTGGTACTATAGGTCTGATGCTACCTTAACCTCCAGCACCTAAGCAAATAAAACTTTTCCAATACTGGCAATTATGTATCTGGTAACTGGAACATGCTTGTGTCAACAGTGGCTGCGAGGGTTAGAGGTGCCCGGGGGCCATGTTCTTTAGTAGCGTCCATACTGTGATACAGAGAACAGTTTTGTTTCAGTTGCCGATCTCCTTCTCCATGTGACTTTTGTGAAGAATTACTTCCATTGCACTAAGATGAAAGTAAAATACTTTGAAAATTTCAGCTACCAAAAATGTACCAAATCTCGCCTGTCTCTCGGGGGCAAATGCCCCCTCTAAATCCCCAACTCTTATCGAACCGCTACTAAGTGTGAAGTACAGCTGATGTCATTTGATGTACCTATATTTTGATGTTAGGTCCAAAAGTAAAAATTAAACTACCGTTTTGCCAATGTCATATTTACATTAGAATAAAGACCACATTATATTAAATCTTCCCCATTTTCCTGCAATGTGGTGTTATAATGCATTAATTCAGAGTTTAATAGGTCTTTGAAATAGAGAAGGCTTTCCTATTTTGCAGCTTTTAAATGGCTAAATTATAATGTCCCCTATTCTGATTGTATGCCTTTTTTATGGTTATGACCCAGTATTACACACCCTGTAATCGTGCAACTGTATCGTGAATAATAGCCATTCATATTATGTTCATGACAGACACTTGCGTGTAACCCACTAACACAATTATATCAAGTTACACTGAATGATATATATTTAAAATTGTTCCACCGATTTAGTTTCTAACGTGCCACAAACAGACCACGTTCAGCCCACGATTGGAAACTTACTTTGGAAATACTGTGGTAGCTGCCATTGCATGTGAACTTACCTTTGTTTGTTTTTTACCAAGTGACGTAACATTATGGCCTTAACTTTAATCAGCTGTTGCCAGCTGGTATGTTTCACAACTAACTTATCCCAATATTGGGAGAGATTTTTAAAAAATAAAATGTGGGTGTGGGTGTGATTTGGATTTGTAACGAAGCAGTGTGGCAGAGCAAGCAATATAAAGGATTTTGAATTATCAAAACCAATTTGGCTGTTTTAGTGTAGAGGATGCTATAAAAAAAATTTGATTCTGCAATAAAACCAATTGTTTGCTATGGGTCAGAAATTTGGGATATGAATTTAATAGAGATATTGAAACTGTGCAATACAACTTTTGCAAACAGTATTTAGGTTATTCGTAAAACTACCAATAATGCAACTGTGTTAGCGGAGTGCGGAAGGTACACACTTTGTACCTCGTATTTGTTTACAATGTGTTCAATACTGCTTGAAGGTTGTAAGAATACCTTCAATTCGCTACCCACACCAATGTTATTCAATGCTGAAAAAATTAGATGAAACTAACCGTGCCACCTGGGCTACCAAGCCGTGCCACCTGGGCTACCAAAGTTAAAGACGTCTTAGCTCTCTTCGGTTTTGTGTATATCTGGCGAAATCAAGATGTTGGAGACGAAAAACGTTGTGTTTTTTTTTTTTTTTTTCTTCAAGAGAATTAAGTATTCGACATTCAAAACTGGCAAAATGATATTAATAATTCACATAAATGTGTTTATTATAGCATGTATCAAACCGAATTAGAACCGGAAGTTACTTGCTAAATTTAGGTGCTCAGCAAATACCCTGAAAATAGAGACAAGTAGGCCTAGCAGGATTGAGAAAAATAATAGGCATTATGAATTATGCCGGAAAAATAATGTTTATTTGATAGAAGATAAAATTCCATTTTCGTTATATTTGCCCGGCTTAGGATCATTTAAGGAAGAAGTACATGAATGAAATTTATTATCTCTTTCCGTCGGTAGAAAACGTTGTATCACTAATCAGTTATAGTAATACACTAATTATAAGAAATCTTTCTTACGATATCAACTCGGCTTTTTTCTTAGACAATCTTTGATAACTTAGACGAATGGTTAATAATATACTTACAGGTAATACCATCTTTATAAAATAATGCACCGATTATTGCTAATACTATATGCAGGGCCGGCGCCAGACCCGGCCAGACCATCTGGCGCCCTAGGTAACGTTAGATTCTGGCGCCCACCCCCCACCCCCACCCCCACCGGAAAATATCAATTTCAAAATTTATAAACTAATTTTTTTTTAATGCGCCCTCTGAAATCAGCGCCCTAGGCGGCTGCCTAGTTTGCCTATATGGTAGCGCCGGCCCTGACTATATGTATTCTCATGATGAACACCACATTTTTACTTCTTTACACCATGCCGCACACTACATTTACCTCTACTGTATTTTGTAATATGGTCCGGTGGCTTAAATTACTGAATAAAGTTTTGTTATTGTTATTATCCGCAGTCAAATAATTGTACAAAAAGCCAGCTGATGCAGTCGTTATCAAAAGGAGACCTAGTTAAAAGTTGCAAATTTTACAGTGAAACGATGCAGGTATCACCAGCAGCCCTTGACATCTCCCTCTCAGCCCAATTATGAACCAATCAGAGGTGTAAGCTCGCTTCTCGGATTTTGAGCCAACATGGACGGGTACTTTGTATAATTGTTTGTTCGGTAGTAAACATTCCACTTTATAGGTGTCTGTTGATGTCAAAAGAAAAAGACAAAGAAATAGTAAAAGGTAGAACTTTACGTGAAACAAATATGTCTTCTAAGCCAGACCAGAAATCTGAGTTAAAAAGTCTTGCATAATGATTATGTATTTAAGACACTTTCCCCATTATGTATTAAGGACACTTTCCCCGTGATATATTTAGGACACTTTCCCCTATATGTTTTCAGGACACTTTCCCCATGATATATTTAGGACGCTTTCCCCATGATATATTTAGGACACTTTCCCCTTTATGTATTTAGGACACTTTCCCCATTATGTATCTAGGATACTTTCCCCATTATATATTTAGGACACTTTCCTTTACTTTACCAGCGCTACCAGCCACACCACACAAATTCAACTAGCGTTTCTTCTAGTCACAATTTCACAACACCCAAGCGATCAGTGGTCGCGGCGACAATTCCCTATATAGCATATAATAAGTTCCACATGCGCTAGTATTTTGAGAGTAAAACAATGTCTTCGTCATTCCATTTAGCAGCCGTTGTTCCATCATAGTTCTTGTATTCCTATAATTACCACAAAGTTGAATTACTCTGCGGGCAGTCCATATCCAGACTTATCACGTCCGGGTGAACAGGACACGCGCACTTCGAAACAATTATTTTTCTTCACTCGTACAACTATCATGCAATTATATACAAATTTTTCGGTGGAAATATTCATGTCTGCGGCGAGTGTGCGTTTCGGGAATGTGCTACCAAGTTCACTATAAACTACGACGATTAGGCCAACTCTTTGTGAAGCAAATGGACGTTCTCTTTCTTGGAGTATAACTTTTACATGGGCAAGCTCGTCCTTGTTGAATATCAGCCTGAGTCATTCTGTAACTTGTCGGTAAATATTGGTTCGACATGTCTTATGGAAAATGGAATATTACTTCATCGTTGTTTTCACGCCTGACTGTGGCATAGGTAGGATAGCTACCAGCTAACATACGTTGTCTTGAGCTAATAAGATGATTCTAAGTAGGCTACGAGTTTGTAATGGGTAAGGTATAGCAGAGTGGTCGCACTCGTCGATTTCTATCTGGCCCTCGGATACCTTGTATTTATTGTATGTTTTGGTCTGTTAACCGAGTTGCCACGTAGACATTCTTCGACGAGCGGTACCATATTATCGTCAATGATGGTACTCTCTCCAAGCTGATACAACGTCCCATTTGTGTAAACTTAAAGGATTTGTCTACATTATCTCTGGGAATCTCGACTGTTTAAGTGACATTCTGCCTTTTTACTGCAGGTCTTCCTTCCGCGGCGTTTAAGAGGTAGAAGCTGAAAATGTATTCAGTGACTTATCGTTGGCATATGGCTTAAATAAAGAATTTCTAACTTTTAAGGTTTTGGTGCTCTTGCAATATTCGACTGAGCTCCTGGGACCCACTATCTTTTGTAGGTGGTTCACCCAATCAAATACTAATAGACACTCGTGTATTGATGGACTTTTACATAATGAAGAAATAATATCAAGTTATACTGCCATTAAGTCTCAAGCCCCAACCCCGTAAGTATTACAGATCATTCCCCGTATCCTCCAGATGTTCTTGCTGCTTGTAGCGGACTAAGATCATAGAAACCATCGGGAAACCTCATGATATAGCCATGCAGGTTCTGGTGACAAATCAAGGTTAACGAACCATTCCGATTTCCAACGGAGGAGATTCATCAACGGAAGTTCATCCTGCATAAAGACTCTTTAGGAGCGCCTAATTCATTAAATCACTTGAACCCAAGTGTATGTTAAAGAATCGCCCTTTTTCAGAGCCATCCCTTATGCAGTTCCAAAAACCCACATTGCAACCCCTTTTGCAGCCGACGTTGCAGCAGCAGCCTACAACGGTGGAATGCCAGGTAGGATTACAAATATTCTGCCGTCATGTTTTATCGCGACGACTTCCGTCAAGGACAAATTAGGAATTATCCCGAAACGTTGAATGTTTGGCCGCTTCGAGCTGTTGCATCTTTGTTGGTGTCAACATCAGTGCGATGTTTCCGAAAATTTGTTTGACGGAACGTTTCAAATGAGCGTTTATTTTATCATTAAGGCGTTGCCCTTCCTGTTTAACGTGACTCTACGCTTGGTTCTGAAAATAACCTTGCGGACCTTTCTGCAAAACTCCGAATATGTGCCTGAGAGGAATCGCATACAAAGACTGGCCGCGCGCATTAAGCTATACTCAGTATCATGGCGTACATCCGAAACATAGTATCAACAAAGCGTCATTCACAATACAACCACCCAGCAGAAATAACAATTCTTCGTCGTCTTGGCTTATTAGCTCTGAGGCTCTTACTTTTCTTACAAGACATTCTTTACCATTTTCCCCCAAGAATTTAGTACTTTCACGTAGAAAATGGTACGTATCTGACAGATATGTGATCGCCCTTGCCCTCAGTATGCTTTTCTATGCTGTTTTCTTTTATGTACACCAGAGATCACTGATCATAGTCTGAACAATGCCATTAACGAAATATTACGAACATATCTCCTAAATATCTGTTTAAATGATCAGAATGATATTTTCAATACTAAGTCTCTCACGTTTGTTGTGGATAAGCTGACACCTAAAGTCTACTACATGAGTGCACATGGCTTGTTGACAAAGTAGTTCCTTTAGGCACACATGTCGTGCACGTAAGTGCAATGAGTGGTCAGCATTGTAAAATACTGTACGATTCTGACAATGTAACGTTAACGAGAAAAAAAGGATTGTATAATAATGTAATTTTCACAGTGTGGAAGATATAACTGGTCTGGTTTGAGTTTTGATGAGATTAACGCCATTTTTAGCATATGATAGACTGGCTATGCATGGCTGTCTAAATATTTGGTGGAGGAAGAGCTCGGGAAAATCCCGAAAAGAACCATTGACCCACAGGAAGCTACTAACAAGCTTTCTCTCATTCCTATGTTGACTGAACTGAGACTTAAACTCACACGGACAGCGGGAAGATATAAATAAGTATTGATGTTTGTAAAAGTGTGAATTTTGTAAGATTTTAGGTCGACACATAACGGAGTAAACGTTGCAGGGTCAGCGTAAGACAAATCCAAGTAAGTAGATGTATGTGGTTAGGTAAGAGTTAAGTCGCTAGATTGATGTTGGTTTAATGTCCTTGTTTTTTTTTTTATTAGAGTATGTTTGATAACAGTCAGATATATGGATGATGCGATGTGAATTTCTACTTCATAAAATAAATGTTATAGGATAAGACTCTTCAGAAATCGGTTCATTAAGAAAGCGTGGAAATATGAGGAGTTACTCACACCTGGATAGGAGTGTGTTAATTTTGGCGGTTAGATAAATTTAATCCTGATTGTTTTGCCTAAATAAGGGATGCGTGTTTCCCAGAAGAAATTCATGTTTTAAATATTCTCCATTAATCAGTCCAAGTTTTTCTGCGGAAGGCGAAGATGTTCACTCCGAGAAAAATAGCGAGTATCTCTTGTTGTTAAATAAATTGCTCAACGGACGGGTGTCTGGAAGTTTGAGGCACACGAAACTTAAAGGTACAGAAAGTGATTCGCGAAAGCACAAGGTATTTGTCTCGATCTCTTGCAGTTTTCGTTACATGAGTTTGTAATGATTTATTTGAATCTATTTGTTTCAATTTTTACATCAAGTTTATTTGTATGAGTTTGTCAATAATTGCTTGAAGTTCCTTTCTTTATTTTTTTTAGGAATCATATTTTAAGAATTTCATGAGACAATTGTGTGAATGTATTTGTCTTAAATGATATGAATCATGAATGATGCGTTTTTCATGATGATAATGATGATGATGATGATAATAATAATGATTATGATAACTATGACAACAGCAATATTGATAGTATATTTTACTTGACGAACTTGATTGCATTTATTTATTAGCCATTCCTTCCTTGATCCGTATTAGAGCTGCTGTCCGATTAAGGAACTGTATGTATTAGCCATTCCTTCCTTAATCCATATTAGAATTGCTGTATGATTAATGAACTGTATTTATGTATTAGCCATTCCTTCCTTAATCAGAATTAGAGTTGCTGTCCGATTGATGAACTGTATTTATATATTAGCCATTCCTTCCATGATTCGAATTAGAGCTGCTGTCCGATTAAGGAACTGTATGTATTAGCCATTCCTTCCTTAATCCATATTAGAATTACTGTCCGATTAATGAACTGTATTTATGTATTAGCCATTCCTTCCTTAATCCGAATTAGAGTTGATGTCCGATTGATGAACTGTATTTATGTATTAGCCATTCCTTCCTTGATCCGTATTAGAGCTGCTGTCCAATTAATGAACTGTATTTATATATTAGCCATTCCTTCCTTGATCCGTATTAGAGCTGTTGTCCGATTGATGAACTGTATTTATGTATTAGCCATTACTTCCTTGATCCGTATTAGAGCTGCTGTCCAATTAATGAACTGTATTTATATATTAGCCATTCCTTCCTTGATCCGTATTAGAGCTGCTGTCCAATTAATGAACTGTATTTATATATTAGCCATTCCTTCCTTGATCCGTATTAGAGCTGCTGTCCGATTGATGAACTGTATTTATGTATTAGCCATTCCTTCCTTGATCCGTATTAGAGCTGCTGTCCAATTAATGAACTGTATTTATATATTAGCCATTCCTTCCTTGATCCGTATTAGAGCTGCTGTCCAATTAATGAACTGTATTTATATATTAGCCATTCCTTCCTTGATCCGTATTAGAGCTGCTGTCCGATTGATGAACTGTATTTATGTATTAGCCATTCCTTCCTTGATGCGTATTAGAGCTGCTGTCCGATTGATGAACTGTATTTATGTATTAGCCATTCCTTCCTTGATCTGTATTAGAGCTGCTGTCCGATTGATGATCTGGTATCAAGTCTCTTCATCAAGGTATCAAAGTGGCAATTAATGTATACCTTTCTTGCGGATACACTGGTTGATCAACATCGATCGACTCCTGATCGGCATCGAATAATACCTAAGTTTACTTACTCATCTTAAAATATATTTAAACTCATTGGCTTCATATAACTTTGGTCACTGTATACTTATGGTTAATACATGTTTATTTATTCTATATAACGGCAAGACCAGATCGGGGAGGGGGGCTTCCGGACACTCCATGCTGAAAACAAAACCTACACATACACAAACATACTGTAACATGTCACCATCTTTTTATTCTCGCACACTTTTATTGGGTAGTACGCACTCATTCAGTAAATAGACACATATAATTTTGCTTTAGTGTCCTTTCGAGGAAAGTCATGAACCTTTTGAAATTTTGGAAGACCTCCGCCATAACTTGACCTGATCCGGTCCTGTATCGGGGCATACTGGTCAGTCCAGATGGTTAAAACATGTATGTTTATTCTGTATAGCGGGATCATACGGTTCACTCATGATGGTCGATAATTGTAGCTTGAAACCGTTCATCTGAGATGTTTTCCCTTGCCCTGCAGAAGGAATTATTTACATGTTTTTGTCATTAGAACAATTATCCATTTACATGTCCTATCATTATCCGTCGCTTTTGCCCTGAAAGGCCAACAACAAACGCGTTAATCAGCGGTACTGGATGAAGAAAATGTAGCAATAGTGGTAGGCTCCAAACCCTAACATTTACATGTAAATTGGAACCGCTCTGGTGTCCTATGATAAGACTGATAAAAATGGTAGTTGCAGCTGCCCCGCTTGAATTTCGACAATAAGAGGTTATTGTTAAGACTAGTCAGTCTAGTGTCAGGATAATGTAAGTTGGTGGGACATGATGCCGCAATGCTAGACATCACTATAAACTGACATACCGCAGCCATCGCATCGACATGACCAAAAAAAATAGTTTAAACTACGTAAAAGTCTAAATCCCCCCCCCCCCCACACACACACATACACATACACACACACGCACACACATGTAAACTGAATAAGATATTCAGTAAGGATGTTATAGAGAGCAAACAAACTTGAGCCACGAAACTGTAATAATGGTCTTGTCATACACATCTTGGAAATGATAAAAAAATACACATAAAGTAATATCACCGTGTAATAAAAAGCAATAAAATCCACAAAATATTTTAATATTGATTAATATTTTTAAAATTTCTTTTGCTTATATTTGTTGATTCATAACAGCGAATGTGGCACGACATGTAGATTCCTTTTTTTTTGCCTAATGCGAAAATAATAACTACACTGAACTATTTTGAATTAAGGTTTAATCTTTCATATTAATAGCCATTTGAAACTTCGAATTTGATCAAATTTGACACCCTTTGATAATTAAACATAGTGTTTAGATCCTACAGAGCGGAGCAATCCCGATATAACTGAATAAATCTAAATCAAATAGGCGGAAAATTCGTGCACAAATAGGGCATAATGACGAATGTTTCACTGGGTATCAATAATCCGAATCTGACGGAGAAATTTGTGAAGAAATAAAAGCAAAACCAGTCAGACGGAAGGAGATCGTCTTAGCTATTCGGTATAAACAATTCAGGCGTGATTAGGCGGAGATAATCATACTGGTAGAAGTGAGTATGCCTGTTTATTCAATTTCTTGGTTTCCACGAACATGAATTGCTATCTACAACAGGGCCTTTCATGAAAGTGTAGCATTTACGAATATAAAAGCATAAATGCAGATATCAGCAAAATATTTCATCGTTTAGTTCATTGCTCCGTTCGTCTCCTGCCATTGATCCAGCACATGTAGGCCTACCTTGTAAACATATGCCACTGAAATTGGAAGCGCGAAAATCACACTGCTGAAAAACATTGTGGCGTGTCACTAGAGTTCTACTCATGAAACATGTTGTAAGTTTCAGGAAATTTTCAAAATAAAAATGAAACCATTCTTGTGACGACTGGAAATGATTTTTTTCTTGATGACGTGTGATTCAGGCTTTCATTGACACCATCTCATTAACTTATAAAATTAATCAGACAATCAAACAACAATCAATAACTTTATTTATTTTAATATAAATAAAGAACAACAGTTCAAAGTGTTTAATGCCTCTGCAGAGACCCGAGGTACCATTGATTAGTTTGTAATTAGGTTAGTTCAGCTAGATCGATATAAGGGGCCTCGGGTGACCAAGTGGTCTAAAGCGCTCATCTTTAACGACAACTACCATCTTCCCTCTATGGAGGTGGGTTACCGCCATAATTATATGCGTGTATTTCCTAATCTTCCATGAAGCATTATTGTAAATGGCTGCTTGCAAGTGCTACTTTCATAATTCTATCAATGTATATTGCATTTTCACTGATTCTAATTGTTCGTGGCAGTTTGCAAGTGCTACTTTCCTTCTGCATTATTGTAAATGACTGCTTGCAAGTGCTACATTCATAATTCTAGTGATGAATTTTCTATTTTTCATTGATCGCTGCTGTAAACGGTTGCTTGCAAGATTTTCGATCTACTTTCCTTCTGCGTCATTGTATCTTGCAATTTGCCAACTACTGAATTGATTCTGTAGTTTTGTCGTATGACAAACGCTATGTCAGTTATTACAAGTTTTGTATATTCTGTTTATAAACTTTACAATTACATCATTCCAACTGCTGTTTTCATACCGATTTGGCCTTGCAACAATGTAAATACTAAGTTTTATCAGTATTGTCTTTGTTGTCCATCTCGTGTCGCCATATGTTGTCATAATGGCATACTAGAGATTAGCATGGCATTATGACAACAGACGGTGCTCTAAATTTCTAAAGTTTTTCCTTTACCAGAGATAATTAATGCCCCCCACGGAGCTTTACGACATTCATTTTGTTGTCGATAACTCTTTCAGTCCCTTATTTAAGGTGAACGTTAGCAACACAGTTTTAATCGTCTCTAAAATCATATGCTTTCTCGAAGATCTGAGTGATTTATAGCACCTTACGAAAACAAAAACGAATACAGAACAGCAGGGTGGTCCATCTTTTTCAACCCCAGTTTTGACGCACTTAAGTATTTACCTTCACCGTTTAAAAAATCTACTTCTTAGCGATATCTCTCATTACTTTGGAAACATTTGTTATTTTAGTAAGGATCAGAAATGACAATGATATATTCCCGCGTACTCTTCTTAAAGAGCTTTCATTAGACGAAACTTGGTTGTAAGGATTGTATTGTACGTCACCCATTTTGACGCACCTCACAACGTCTATCTTTTCCTGTGATATTCTTGTACATAAGCTCCCGCTAAAATAAAATATTTCAGAGCAACATCAATAGCACATTAAAAAACAGTTTATTGGTAAAATGACATTAAAAAATTAAGCATTCCTTAAAATGTGTTCTTATTCTTATCCCAATCTTCATTTTGGAATATATTTTGCCGCAAAAAAACCGAAAAAAAATCAAACTGTGGAAAATCATGATCGTATCATGATAAAAATGTTTACTTGCGATTAGAAAGATTAGATTTAGTGTACAATTGTTTCCAATATTTAATTTGCATTGGTAATGTACAGAACCTCAACCTTTGAATGTATTTATATATAAAAAACAACCAAAAAACAAGCTTTAAAACTGGTTTGCATCCTTTAAAACTTTTGTCTCTAAAAGTGGAAATAATCAGAAACAAAAGATGTTACAGGAGATTTTACTTTTTTTTATTGTAATTCTTACCATTATCAAACCAATTAAAATTAATAAGTTGGTTCAAGAATTTTTAAAATATAAATATAGCGCCATTGGGTTCTAATTATTCAGCTGCTCTTTGTCACATTAAAAGATTTTTAAAAAATGCTTAAAAGAATTTTTGAAATATGAATGTAGTGACGTATGATTCTGACATGTTAACTGTGCTGCTCTTTGCAACATGAAAGTAGTTTAGTGAATTATCTATGATCAAAGAAAGAGAGAGAAAGAAAGTGAGAGAAAATGCACCAAAACTGCATATTTCATTAAGTCATTGTAATTGTATACATGTATCCTGGGTTGATGAGTGTGTTTTGGGACAGTCTTCAGCAAGTATCAACAAAAGAATAAACTCTACTGATCTTACTCGATAATTATACAGGGTAGAATTTTACAGGGTAGTCATCGGGTCTTTCGTTTGGTGATAAATACCAATATGGGGAGAAAAAAATAAACTCTCCTGATAGTATACATGTATCCTGGGTAGGTGAGAGTGTTTTCGGACAGTCTTGAGTTAGCCCTATTACGTTCAGGGTGACAGATAGAAAAATTAGACTGTTGGATGTTTAATTCATGCATAAGTTGTTGGAAACAATCAAACATAAAATTTGCTGGACAGATTTGGGGAGGCAAACAAGTGATAAAAACATTGCCTAAACTTTTAGAACAGTTTTTGCTTTAATATTCTTCAAAGGAATTGACTATGGAAATCTTGAGGACGCACACATTATGGTCAACAAGTATTGGTTGCTTGACTTGGTATTAGGTAAAGAACCGACAGTCTACCATTTTTCTGTTAAACGGCTTGTCAAATGGTCAAATGCAGGAATAGACTGCAGATGTGCCTTAGATATCTTCTGATTGGGATTTGCTACCATTTGACAAGTGTGACAAGATATATGGTACTTATAAACATCACTTTTAATTTTCGGCAAATAAAAATGATTCAGGATCTTGTGATAAGTCTTATTGGCACCACAATGATCAGCTTAAGGAGTTTTATGTGCTAGACTATGCATTTCCTGTCTATATGACTTAGGAACAACAATTTGATTGCTCACTGACCATTCATCACCAGCAGGTACATCAGGTGTCTCCAATTTCTCATAATGACCCCTTTTTTCACAAACTAACAAACTGGTACTTGTGTGGCTTTAATTTCTAAAACCCAGTCTTGTGTCTTCTCTGAGGAATAGTACTTGGGGGCCTATAACTCACATTAAAATGACTTGCATGCTTATAAAGTAGCTGTTACATTCTGCTCAGACATCTTACAACCGCAGTCAGAAATTGGCTAGTGGTTTCTATTATTCTGTGAAGAACCTAACCTATGAATCTCTCTCTCTCTCAATCTTTCTCTCTCTCTCTCTCTCTCTCTCTCTCTCTGCTGAGTGATTAAGACATTTAAATTATAGAATTTACCTTATCCATTGTTTCAAGGCACATACATTAGGGATAAGAAGCCAAATTTACAATTTCATCTCAGGTTCATAAATATAATAGTTTTGTGAAGGTCAGAGTATCAGAAATAGCAAATTAGCAAATAAAATATAATCCTTTTCATGGTTTTTTGCTCATAGCAAGTGCAATCAACTTTTGTTTATTGCCCACAAAATAAATTCATCAAAGAGTGAGCATTTTTGTACAGTATATATATATATATATATATATATATATATATATATATATATATATATATATATATATATATATATATATATATATATATATATTGAATACAGATCCAGTAATGGAATGTTTTTGGGGATTAATTCTTGACACAGACACTAGGGAATATAACCTGACTGTTCTTGAGTCATAATTTACAAATGTATGTGGTACACGAAACGTAATGTGTCTTGGCCAATCCAGAATTTACAGTTTTAATTCCTCAGAATTTCCAATGATGAGTATGACCAATCCAAAACCAGATTGTGTGAAAAGCTTGTCTTCATTCATGTTTTATTCATGTGAAAGGGAACACTTATGCGATTGGCAAATAAATCGATAATAACAATGTAACAAGAGAATCCAGGTATTTGTTCCTTATAATTGCCTACCTGTATGATAATTTTGGTTTCAGACTAATTCATCTAACAATATTGTTTTATGAATGCTGGTTTAAATTAAACTTTTTTTCCTCCTATATTTCCTATCAAAAGTTAAACATAGGACTGTATATAGCTTTTATTTATTTATTTTGATTTATTGCATAGTTGTATTGTGCTGATATATTTTGAGTCATGACAATATGAACTTATATTTTGAACAGGATAAAATAATGATAAAATCACAGACAAATGAAGATGTTTATGTGGGGGGGTGGGGGTGGGGGTGGATGCTACAACAGCCTGAGCTGTGGGAAGCGTTAAAAACTTTACAAGTATTTTAGAAAATTATGTGGGGGGTGTCTTATTCTTCTAACAGAAAACAATCACATCTGTAAAAGATGCATGTAAAAATTTGTATTAATCTTTTTAACTACTACATTAATTTCATGTCCAAATGTATCAAGTGCTTTTAGTACTGTACTGTAGCAGTAATAATACAAACACATTGAGCTGGTTACTGGTAGCGGTAGCAATGTTATTTATATTAAATATATTATATTTTTATAATTGCTACCAAAGGAGCCTGATGTTTTATCAGTGAGATACCATACAATCAGTCATTTTATCTGTACTATACATATCGCTTCATATATGGATGAATACTTTCTTAAATAATACAAAAATGTAGTTTCCAGTTTGATATCTGTCGAAATAAAGCATCTCATAATTGTATGGAAGTGTTCTTTATGTTTACATATAGAAACTATATTTCATACTCTTAGAATTTCTTTTCTTATATAATGAAATAAGTTCATATTTTTTTTAGCATATATGCTTTGTATGTAATGTCCTTGTCTCTTGCTGTTGTATTGGAATTGGAGATTTAAAATGAAATTGAAGATATGACATACTTGTCACAGACTACTAATGACTATACTTGCCGGCTATTGCATAATCACCCATGCCATACATATATAAGAATTCTGTATAATTTGACTACTTATCTTACTTCTTGTTATATATATATATATATATATATATATATATATATATATATATATATATATATATATATATATATATATATATATATATATATATATATATATATATATATCGTGAATGAAGAAAGGAAAGTATGGCATCTAGGTACAATTATCTGCACTTTGCTCAAACCTTATGAGGTCTTTACTGATACAAAAAGCAGAATTTGCACCGCACTCTAAAAAAATAAAAATGCTCTATACTGATAACATTGTGAATGAGAATATATAAACAAATTAGGGGTTTAAATCTTGTTTGTAAGCGGCTACCCTATTCTGCCACCGTGCGGCAACGGTTAATTAAACAGACACAATGTTCAAATATAATGGGGTGGGAGGGTTTAGCGGAAATATAACTTTGTGCAAATACATCTTTTTGTACACAATTTGATACATTTAATTTGTTTTGTGCTACTTGCAGGCCACTTTTCTTTCGAATGTTAATACTCTGAGACATCAGCTGCTGTAATTTAATTCGAATGATATTTTAAATAAGACGCTCAAACATGCCGTAAAGTGGTATAACCTCTCTTTGCTAGGGTCAGGGGAGTAGTCGTATTGTCAGAAATTGACGTGTCACAGCGCCATCTGTTGTCATAATGAGGCATTATTTTATGCTAACTTCCTTGATTCTAACTTGCAACATGCTTGATGCTACATTATAATCATGATTTTGGAAGGTGTAATTTGTGTAACTTGTGATATAGCAAGTTTATAAATGGAATGTTAAAACCTATAATAACTGACATAGCATTTGCCATACGACAAACTACTGAATCAGTTCAGTAGTTGGCAAATTACAAGATACAAGGATGCAGAAGTAAAGCAAATCTAGGCACTTTGAAGCAGCCATTTACAGCTTGCATCAATGAAGAATAGAAAATTCATGACTAGAATTATGAATGTAGCACTTGCAAGCAGCCATTGACAATAATGCAGAAGTAAAGTAGCACTTGCAAGCTGCCACGTCCAATTTGCATCAATGAAAATACAATATACATCGATAGAATTATGAAAGTAGCACTTGCAAGCAGCCATTTACAATAATGCATCAATGAAGATTAGAAAATACATGCATATAATTATGGCGGTAATCGCCTCCATATCCCTCTGTCCGCGTTGGTTCTAGCCTCGATCTCGGTCAGTATTGGTATTTGAGAATGATGCCAGGAGCCTCCCTTTGGTCGTTGGTTTATACTGGAGTTTTCTCCGGTTCTTCCTTCACCAGTTATGCTCTCCGTCATGTATATATATAGCTTATCGTACGCTGAGAAATGGAGTTAAATCCCAAACAACAATAACGCTTGATTGATATAGCTAAGGAAATTCCATTTCATTCCTGTCTTTGTGTGTGCACTCATACAACCAGCCACCGACCCACCATTAAAATCCATTAGAGGGAATTCCCGAACAGATGTAAAGATTATTCATATTCATGTTTTAAGTCATACGGATTAAGACTATGACGAACATTGATAATCATAAGTAATCAGGGCGTTATTAGCTCTCCTCTCCTTGCGAGCTTCGACTTTCATTGCTTGGTCAAAAAAGAAAAGCAAGTAACAGCTATATACTCCGACTTTATTTAAAAATGAAGCTCAAATGCTTTAAAAGTTGACTGAAAATTGCTGATAGTGTGTGTGTGGGGGGGTATTTTTTTAAATTAACTTTACGGTTTATTTTTTTTTTTTTTTTGTTAATTCTAATAGCTTTAACGCCTACTAGAGTACCGTCTGTCCTCATTTATAAGACGAGTCCAACTGCAAACTGCACAGATCCAGACTGGATGTCGCATATGATTCTGTGCAGTTTGCTTTGAGTAGTCAGTACGACAAACAACATAGACCCTAATATGCAGGCGAATTATGATATGGCAGATAAGGATCTTTGTTGTGTCTTTTTTTTGCAATTTGACTCGATTTATACTAGATTTTAGACTAATATTAAACAGAGTACGCTTTGTATACCTTTCACTCTATTGCACACTACTGCTAAATAAAGGGATATCAAGTAAATTAATGGCGAATATGATCATATTACGTCTAATTTCAATATTAAGATTTTCTAGATTTAATTTATATATTTCGGACACGATTATAAGCTTATGTAAGTATATGCAAATTTGATGTCTTGAATATGACGCAGAAGTGATATACAGCTTTTGTTTCGTTTGAGGAAGAAGTTATATTATACTGTCTTGTTCTGAAGAATAAATAATTTACTCTTATCCTTATATCATCTTATGGAAGCAGAAAATAAAAAACATGGTCAATGATTGGATGTAATTTTCCACGATTCAATTTGAGACGTATCATTAACTGCATCACAAGGTTTCATGATGAATGCCCTTGTTCTGTTTGGCAAATGGTTCGCCATATGCATAGCAACAATACGATACCGTAAGGAAACTGGCTTGTTAATACATTTAATTAATTGCAACTCTCTTTGATGAAGGAATACGCGACCTATGCAGATGCAGAAAATATCACGATAAATATATTTGTCTAGACATACTTTATTGTTTGTCTGGAAGTTCATAACTCACTTTGTCACTAGTCCAAGGGAATAAGGTATGGTCTTACGTTCTGGTCCGACTGTCGTCCGTCAACTATTGCTATTTGCAACTAATTCTCAAAACCTACTGGACTCATTTCATTAAAACCTGGCATACAGCATGCTAGCACGACTGCTTTCTAATTAGTACAAACAATGCCGATCCGCCATTGAGTACGGCCGCTGTCGCTAAAAATAAGAAAATCTTTCAAGAAAAACTACTCAATATAATGTCACCAAATTTGACAGGCATCGTTCTAACATACGTTTTAAGTGTACGAAAATAATGCTAATGTACTATCAAATACAGCCAGAGCCACTATAAACAGAAACATGCGAACTAACGTTTTGGAAAAAAAGAAATGATTTGTTTAAAGCGATACCTGACAAACCGTTCATTGAAATACTAAAGATGTTAGGCTTAAATGACGTTCAGTTTAAAATTAACATGTGCCAATCCTTCATTCAGTCTACGAAGTCGATGGTAATTTCATTCTTTGTCGGGAGTGCTCCAAAAGTAGTGATGTGATACATTTATCAAATTCGTTTGTAACTAATGTATTGATATCAACATTCGCACAAATTGACTTAAGAGGGATTGAACAGCGACAGGACCGCCTTTTTAAGCGTATCTGAGAAGAAAAGCATGCATTTAATAAAAATAAAACTCGAGTCTAGGTGATCAGTTTGGGCGCTGGAAATTATTCTGATCCATCATTAAATATGGTCGTCGTTACAAAAGGAATTCAAATATCTCTATCATTTTTCACAAAATGAAGGACACGCTGACCAAATTTTACACAATGTACCAGGTCAAAACTCATTTAAAGTTTACACAAATGACGTTAATCTGCCTTCAAGTTTTTTTTCCAATTGCTTAAGAAAAAACAACCCAAAAACTTCAATAAATTCTTCTTAATACCGCCATTAGAAAAGTTTCAATTCACCATTTTCATTAATGATAGTTTTAATTCTTTATTTAAACTGTTGTTTTATCAACTAAGGTCTGATTATTAGAAGTTAAAGCTGAAACTCAGACCTCTGAGACATGACACCGCCTGGCACCGACCGATAAAGAATCAATAAAATGGGTCGAAGATCGCACTCAGATTGACAGGTGTGAGATGAATATTCTCGTTATTTTCTTTTCAATCAATAAAATTATCATGTCAAGCCGTGCAGTGTAAACTTTGAAAAAGATTCCAATAGTTCTAAATTGTGATTGATATGCTAAATTTTAAATCGAGAAATCACCAGAATCAAATAATTACTGAATTACAGGCCAAATAGCATAACCCTTAGGTTTAAATGATTGCTTAATTTCATGCCAAATAGCATAGCCCTCATGATCAAATAATTACTACATTTCATGCCAAATAACATAACCTTCAGATTCAAATGGTTACTGAAATTCATGCCAAATAACACAGCCCTCATGATCAAATAAGTACTAAATTTTATGCCAAATAACATAACCTTCAGGTTCAAATGGTTACTAAATTCCATGCCAAATAACATAGCCCTCGGGATCATATAATTACTAAATTTCATGCCAAATAACATAATCTTCAGGTTCAAATGATTACTAAATTTCATGCCAAATAACATAGCAATCAGGATCAAACAATTTATCATTTTCAGGCCAAATAACATAACCCTTATGTTCAAATAATTACTAACTTTCAGACCAACGAACATGCCATCTTTTCAAGGAATCTCTCTCTCTCTCTCTCTCTCTCTCTCTCTGAGAAGGCAATGTGTATATATGAAGGTGTATGTTTTATTAATCCTTTTATATGTCTAGATTGAAAACTGACGTTGACCATTTCAGATTAATATTTTAAATTATCTTTGCCATAACAGGAAAATTAAAGAAACTGCTAATGTTAGAAATGCCTGTACTTGAACATTTTCTCCCAAAGATTAAGCGAGCGCGTTCGTGTGTGTGTGTGTGTGTGTGTGTGTGTGTGTGTGTGTGAGGGTGTTAGTAAAAGTAGTAGTAGTAGGTAAAATCATCAGGAAACACTGGCCCTTTTGGAATTGTGTGATACACTAAAGTTACTCCTACCGAACAACTGTCTAGCAGCCTAACGGAGACCAAAACATCTCAGACATACCCTTTTCAGGGCGAAGCTAACGCCCATCACTAATCAAGACCACTCTAGTAAATCTGGCGCCTGGAGGGTGCAAAACCTGTCAACATATGATAGAGACCAGCACATTTTATAGCACAGCAACTAGCGAATAACTGAACAAACGTGGTCCAAACAAAACGTGCTAAACAGAGAATGTAACTTATCGCATCGCATGTAAACTCTGTAGCCTTCAGTATTTTGAAGAAACTGAAAAGCTACACAAAAGTTTCAACCTTCACAGATCTGATTGGATGGAAAAGAAGCTGTACAGAAGTACAGCCGCAGAACACTTATACTCCCGTGTCCACACATCACAGCCCCAACTGAGTTCCGAATCCAGGAAAGAAAAGGAATCTTGCAATTTACGCCGCCTTAGAACATTGAAACCAAACGGTCTAAACCAAGAAGACTAGAAAAAGACAGCAGTAGTGAAGTGGGATACCGTAGGGACTAGGGGACTTCCATGTTAAATTGGTGAGTTGTACCGTAGGGACTATGGAAAATTTAAAATTAGTGAAAAAAGTTTGTACCGTAGGGACAATGGGAATTAACATTAGGGAATAGTTCGTGGGATACCGTAGGGACAATGAGAATTTAACACGGGGGAATAAATCGTGGGACTGTCTAGCGACAAGGGGAAATTTAATATGGGAATAAATCGTGGGACTGTCTAGGGACAAGGGGAATTTAACATGGGATTTTTTAGTTTTTTTTAAAAAAATAAAAAAAAATAAAAAATGGGGTAGGCAATTGAAAGTCTATCTCTTTTCGAGAAATGTGGGTGGCCCTGAAAAGGGCCTTTGGGTTTTATGTTAATATTAAGATATATTAACATAAAGGGCACCGCATTGGTCTTCTTCTTGTCCTTAGGCTGCGCCTGACTGCAGGACCGTAAATCAGGACACTTTGTAGGCATCCTTGACGCTCCACATATACTCTTCGCATCCACAGACTGGTGTCTGTCCTGTGGACAACTGTCCACTTGGATCGGACATACATCGGTATGTCCGTCCTGAACATCATCGAAGATACAAGTGTGGAAGATTCAACGTCGGTCCACATGTTGAGGCGCCGAGAACAGGTGAATCAATGTAGTGAACTGCGTTTATTTATAGGTAGAGGAAGGATTGAAACGGATTGAGTTCATTGACCAATCCAAACACGCGTTACAAAATTCAGTCAGCCCGCATCCAATCGGAAGAGAGCAGTCTGTGACGTCACGTGGTCTATATAGATTCGCCATCGCCTGTGCGCAGTTAATCCATGCAACAGTTATTCAACATGACGGAAACTCAGAAAACGATAAATTGGGGTGCACCAGCAGTGGAGACCACCCAAGGGAACCCGGACTTACTTTCAGAAGAGGTAAATTGGGATTATGTGGATTTTCTTACCTCGCAAGAATTTGTTCCGGAACTTTCGCCACCTTCTCCTTCATTACCGCACGTGGAGAATTTTAGACAGAGACAGAAAGAAGAATTAGAGAAATTTATACAACAGCAAAAGGAAGCGGAACAAGCTTTTCTTCTACAGCAGCAACAGCAAGAAGAAGAGGTAAGACAAAAACAAAAAGAAGAAGTAGCAGTAGCAAAGAAACAAGGGTGTGAAAATCAAACGGTCACGGTACTGTTAGACATTTTAGCGGAGTTAAGAAGTCTGAAACAAATGTATCAGACTTCTTTATCATGACCGAAGAGAATACGACCTTCCCGAGCTAAACACTCCAGCCCTGTGACTAAGCCTACCGTGCCACCCTTAGTGATTTCAATCAAATCATCATCAACAGTACGCAGTCCAGAAGTAGGCCTTGGCCGTGGCAAAGGCTTAAGACAGTTAAAGTTGATTGCTTAAACTCACCCCTACACCAAGAAAAAAGGCCCTTTTCAGGGCCACCCACGTCTCTCGAAAAGAGATAGACTTTCAATTGCCAGCATCCATTCAAACTATAAAAAAAAAACCATTTTACTCCTATAGTACGTGTTTATGAGTGTGTGAGTGTACTTTCTTATTTTAAAATCAAAACCCAAAGACACTTACCTTTTTATACCTAATTTATTCTTTTATAAATATTTACAATTCAATTCACAATTCACAATTTACAACATAACACTTTAGAAAGTTCATACACTTCTTCTGTCTCATTGTTTAGTCTCTCTGTTTTTTAAATTTCTTCACCGTCACAGTCTTTTCCTCCTCTTCCTCCTCACTTTCTTCCCTTCTTCTTTTCTTTTCCGGTGTCTTTTTCTTCACCTGTCTGCTTTCTTCCTCTGAAGAATCCCTCTCTTCTTCTGACTCCTCTTCAGAATCCCTCTTTTTTTCTGACTCCTCTTCTTTCTTTTTCGGGCAATCTGGAGACCAATGTCCTTTTTCTTGACAATAATAACAGGTATCTTGACTTTTGTCTTTTCTAGACCCTTCTTTTCTTTTTTGACGGTCTGGACACTCTGAAGACCAATGCCCTTTCTTCTGACAGATATAGCAAGTATCTTGACTTTTATCTCGAAAGGAAAGTGAGCAGTCCGACGACTGGTCTGAAGAAAATTTTCTAATGACCCCTCGCAACGCTCTGATGAAATGTTCGATTTGTGTAGTCTCTTCCATCGTTGTGCTCGGTTTGAGAGTGAAATGAATAGTGAAAGGACAAGACACATACCCTTTATATACGCTGGTCTGCCATGACTATAAAGTAACCCATGGTGTTTAAATTTTAGTCATTTGACTTTTTGCAGTCAAGATGAAACGATTCAATTCATTCAAGAAGAAAGAAGAAGAAGAAAGTAAGAGGCAGAAACGTGATCTATCGCCTCGTACCAGAGCTGAAGTCTTGGCACAAATTCATGCCAGTGATTTTGAAGAGGACATCAGTGAACCAGAATTCAAACCCAGAGAGTCTTCCTCTAAACAAAGTTCACCACCCTTAGTCAACCGTGAAAAGTACTATCACATTCGAGAGACAGAAAAGCGCTCCTCTAGAAAATTTAGAACCACGGCTTACACCTACACGGTGAAGTTTAAAAATTTCAAGTCCAACGTACCGTTAGAGAAAGTAGAAGGGTTCATCACCGACATGTGGGATTCTTTGCTCACCACACTCAAGCGACAATGTCAGGCCAAAGAAGACGATCGCTTGAGACTTTCCATACAACACGACGGCTTTGAAATCACCTGTTTGGATCTAGTTTAATAGCCCTGCAGAATTGACCCCTTCCAAAGCCATGGACAAATTTCAACACGTACAACAATCCAATGACCAGTTTGACATCACCGATGGTAAAGCCACACTGTTTATGACCCACGTGTCTCCTCCTCAAGGGACTGGACGCAAAAAGATGTTATTGGTGAACGACCTTCGCAGCATTAAGCGTAGCCTTGTCCAAATTCACAACCCTCAAGACCAAATGTGTTTAGCCATGGCTATCGTGGTGGGACGAACCTATGTCGACAAAAACGATACGGTAGAATGGAAAAGAGCCTGGGAGAACATTCGAAAATCGGACTGAGCCAAACAGCAGAACTCCTGTTGCAACAAGCCGACTTGCCCAAAGACAAACCCTGTGGCATTCCTGAGATGCAAACATTGCAACATGTCCTAGCTCCACTCTACACCTTGAAAGTGTACCCTCAAGAAGTGCGCGGGCCTCTGTTGTTTCGAGGCCAAGACTTTAAATATGGAAAATACATTCACCTCTATCATCACGATGACCATTTTGATACCATTACCAGTATCACCTCATTCCTGGGATACCGTTATTACTGTGAGAAATGTGACTATGGTTATAATAATCGAGAGCAACACAAACATTGCGGATCGAAATGCTCAGGATGTTTGGCCTCTCCACCCTATCTGAGCGAAGGGCAAGAACCAGTGCATTGTCCAGCTTGTCTGCGCACGTTTGTCAGCCCTACCTGTTACCAACAACATTTGAAGACGCAAGGTTCACAGAAGAAATGTGCTTGTCAACTGCTGAGATTGTGCCCTACGTGTGGACAAGGCACACTTACCAATAATACCAAGGCACACGTATGTCGAGGAAAGAAAAAATGTCACATTTGTTACCACATCGTGGACTTGGAACACCAATGCTACGTGCAAAAATACCAATCCCAACCAGAGAAAGAGGATGGTCACAAGAAGAAAGGCAATTTCATCTTTTTCGATTTCGAATGTATGCAAGAGACCGGCATTCACATTCCTAATTTCTGCGTGGCTCATCGAGCGTGCGAGAAGTGCATTCAAGAACCTATCTTCAGTCATTGCCCTCACTGCAGCAAAATTCCTGGAGGGCGTGAAAAAATCTTTCGGGGACCGAACACGCTAGCCGATTTCGCACAATGGGTTTTATACCCCATCGACAAGACGTGGAGCCAAGAGGACATCGAACGTTACGGAGATTGTCATCGTCATGCCATGGTGATGGCTCACAATTTCTCCGGATACGATGGACAGTTTCTTCTCAGACACAATACGAAACAAGGCACCGAGCGTCCTAAAGTCACTTTGAACGGAGCCAAAATCATTTTCATGCAAGTGGGACAAGTGCAGTTTAAAGATTCGATGAGTTACTTGACCATGCCTTTGAGTCGAATGCCTAAAACGTTTGGAATGACAGAAATGGCTAAAGGGTACTTTCCACACTTTTTCAATACCGAAGCCAATCAACACGCCGTTCTACCCCATTTGCCTGAGGCTCACTATTACGACCCCGACAACATGCGTACCGAACAACGAGAAGCTTTCTACGCTTGGTACCAGGTCCATGCCTCCGACCCTTTCGACTTTCAGGAAGAAATGTTAAAGTATTGTAGTTCCGACGTGGACATTTTACGGCTTTGCTGCAGACAATTTCGAGAACTGTTCATGGAACACGGAGAGGTCGATCCTTTGAAAGAAGCTTCCACCATTGCCAAAGCGTGTTCCTTAGTGTACCGGCAACGATTCATGCCTGAAAACACCGTGGCTGTCATCAGTCCTCAATCGACCAACTATGTCAAACGTCAATACTCGGTCAAAGCTCTACGCTGGTTACATTACTTGTGCGACAAGGAAGACAAATGGATTCAGCATGCCCGTAATGGTGGGGGCGAAAAGACCATCGGAACGCATTCGGTCGATGGCTGGGACTTAGAAAACCCCAAGATCGTGTACGAGTTTAACGGTTGCTTATTTCACGGATGCCCCGTCTGTTACCCTGACCGTGGCACTAAAAATCAGTTTTTACAACGAACCATGGAAGACTTGTACCAGGTCACTTGTCAGCGACGCCTAAAGTTAGAACAGGAAGGATACCAAGTGGTGGAAATGTGGGAACACGAGTACGATCACCGTTTGAAAACCGATCCCGAGTTTAAACGCCTCGTGGAAAGTTACCAGTTCATGGACCCGCTAAACCCGAGGGATAGTTTGTACGGAGGAAGGACCAATGCCACCTGTTTGCTGTACCAAGCCGACGAAGAGAAAGGAGAAGAAATCAAATACCTGGACGTGTGTTCGCTGTATCCCTACGTGTGCAAATATTGTCGCTTTCCTGCAGGGCACCCACAATTGTTGACGGAACACATCGACCTGAAAAACATTCGACAATACGAAGGTCTGATCAAGTGTAAAGTTTTGCCTCCCACGGACTTGTACCATCCCGTCTTACCTTACCATTGCCAAGGCAAACTGATGTTTCCTTTGTGCCGTACTTGTGCCGAAACGTGCAAGCAAGACCAACCTTTTCAGCACACCCAGGAAGAACGGGCCTTGACGGGAACCTGGGTCAGCGTAGAATTGTTCAAAGCTCTGGACATGGGATACCAACTGTTAGAAGTGTACGAAATTTGCCACTTTCCCAAGACACAACAATACCACAAGGGTGACCCCACACAGAAAGGCATTATCGCAGACTACGTGGATGCCTTTTTGAAACTGAAGCAAGAAGCCAGTGGCTATCCATCCTGGTGTCACACTCCCGAACACCAAAAGACAGTCAAAGAGAAATACTGGGCACAAGAAGGCATCACTTTAGATCACATCGAGAAAAAGAAGGCAGGCGATCGTTTGTCAAAGTGATGTTAAATTGCTTGTGGGGAAAACTACACAACGACCGTGTTTGCCCAAGACGGAATATTTGACCGAACCTTCCCGCTATTTCCAGATGATTCACGACAAAATCAAATACATGAAACACGTGGACGTCGTTCGCGAGGATTTGATCTTGGTCAATTACGAAGAAGATCTGGACTTTGTACAAGACGACCCCTTTGGAAATGTCATCATTGCGGCTTACGTGACAGCTCATGCTCGCTTAAAATTGTACGAAGCTTTAGAACTGTTAGGGGAACGCGTCCTGTACTTTGACACGGACAGTTGCATTTACATCCATCACCCGAGTCAACAACACCCTGACATCGAAGGAGACCGTTTAGGAGCCTGGACAGACGAGCACCCCGACGACAAGATTTTAAGTTTCGTCAGTGGTGGTCCTAAAACTTACGGCTACGAATACCGCGACAAACAAGGAGAAGTGCACACGACGTGTAAAGTGAAAGGATTGACTCTGAATTATCGTACCAGTCGAGTGGTCAACTTTGGCGTATTGAAAGAAGCCTTACAGTCTGGAAAAGATGAACACTTTAAAGTGACCACCTATCAACCCAACAAAATTGTACGTTTACCCACTCACCACATCGTCAGTCAACCCTTGGAGAAAGTCTATCAAATTGTGTACCAGAAGCGAGTGCGGCTTCCCAATCACTTTACATTGCCGTATGGACATGTCGGTATTAAACATTGGTTGTAAGAGGAAAGCCACCCACCAGAATGATGACTTCGCCACAGCAAGAATCGAGTGAGAAATCCAGTGAGAACTCCAAGTTCAAACCCTACCATTTTCCGGTTTTCTTGCCTGACTATTGTGATTGTGCCCATCGATTGGACACGTTTCAAGCATGGCCTATGGATAGGGAAGGATTACCTACTTCGCATGTTTTAGCTAGAACAGGATTTGTCTACTTGGGACCTGAGACTGGATTGGGATACGAAGTACAGTGTTTCAGTTGTGGCCTGAAGTTACGAATGGATCTATGTATCTATAAAGATTCAGCTATTCTGGAACATACTCGATGGTCTCCGCACTGCCCTTACCTTTCTATGGCCTTTCCACCCATTACACTACGGTACAATTATGACGGCACCTTAGAGACGGTACCTTCCAAAACAAGACATAAAAAAGGAACGATGTACAAGCTTGAGACTGCATTGCGACTAGTATAAAAAGGGGTCTATGGTCAAAATCAATAGTTCATTGTGACTACGAAGACCAAGCGAACAGATGAATACTTTCAGAGAAACACAAAACAAGTTCAGAAAGGCACAATTCAAGTGTGGGGCCTCTGAAGTAGAATGCGATTGTGAGCCTTGCGATGGGAGCGATGCTGTACGTTGTGACCTTAGTGATGCCGTAAAGCATCATGGGAACTTTGTTCTCACTACCCCTATCATGGAAAGTGATGCTGTGCGTGTCAAACCTAAGGGATGCGAAAGCGATGCCGCTCGTCCTCTTGGACACTTTACTGGATTTGGTTTTAAAGGTGAATGTCCACCTTCACGTCTACCTCCCTACGGATGTCATCCAAAACTGAGCAAACTCCTGTCCATGTCACCCACCCCTCATCGAAACGAACCTGTGAAAGACGAATATTCGTTTCCTGTGCGTTTGTCGGAATACTGCAACTTTGAAAATCGTTTTCAATCGTTCAAAGGAAAATGGCCTAAGTATCTGGGAGGACCATCCCCCGAAGAATTAGCCAGAGCCGGATTTTTCTACTTGGGCGAAGGGGATAAAGTCAAGTGCTTCAGTTGCGGTGTGTCACTTCACCACTGGGAACCGCAAGATTCGGCCTACCTGGAACATGCTCGATGGTCTCCCAGTTGTCATTACTTATCCTTAGTAGGACAATATATTTAAATGGATACTTTACAAGAGAACATTCGTGCTTTGCTTGTGGAGTTGAGAGAACGCATTTACCGAGAGCTGGTCAAAATACAAGTCAAACGTAAAGAACAGTTGCATCCGTTACGTCACTGGTGTTTGAACCACTGGTACCTGAATGGTATAAGAGAACTCATTCGTCAGAAATTGTTTCAGTGGTCAGATCTTGTTCAACACTTTGAGTTAGTGAATGATCGAAATGTTCGTCATTTTGGTTACTTCGAGATTCACCTAGTGCAACGCATTCAGGAACACGAGTTAAAGGATTACAAAGGTCTATTACGTGGAATCTGCTTAGCGGAAGAGGAAACTTCCAAATGAAGTTTGAACTGTAGGTTACAGCATGCAAGATTTAGATTCCCCACTGGAGAACGAAGATCTCTGGCTAGAAAGTACGTGTATTGCTTCCGAAACAAAGAGACTATAAAAACAGGAATCCATGCCACGACTTTTATCACATGTGATTGAACACATTCCGTGCAAGGAACTCAATGAAAATATTCAAACCGTGGATCATTACCATCAATTATTACAAGAACTGTATCCAATCAATTTGGGACGACGCATAGTGTGTGTCTTAGTGACTTGTTTTCTGGGATTTCGTTTACCAGCCGATTCCTTCTGGACTCTTTACGATCAGTACTTACCACCCCAATGGCCTTAAATGGTCACGAAAGACTCCTTTTGCTCAAAGCCTTGAGTTTTCATTTGGATACTTCTCGACCTCAACAGGAAAAAACGATTCGTCAACTTTTAGCTACCCAAGACGTATGACGATGCGTGTGTAGCTTGTGACTTACACCCCCATTTGACAGATGTCCGTGACTGGAAAAATGGGGGTTTTGAGGCTTGGACCCAAGACGTGGTCCAGTATGCACGAGAGTTGTTCAAGGAAAAAAGTTACTTTTCAACCTGTGTTAGTGACAGTGCCAGAAGAAGAAGAAGAACTCGTCACCCAGGACAGGACTGTCGTGGACATGCCTGAAAGACCCTTTTGGAGGACACTTGTGTGACCTTACCCCCTATAGAACTGGTCAGAACATTACCCAAAACATGTTGTACAGACACTTGTGTTTATTCCACGTTGATGATTATCATGTGCCTTTTATAGTTGTACTTAAGCCTTTGGCTTTTATGTATTTTTGTCTTTCGTATTCATGTTTGAAACATTCAATAAACGTATCCTGAAAAAGGTATATAACCTCTTGTCTTGTTTGTTTTCGTGTCACAAGTGACATTCCTAACACTATGGCTACCTCTGCTGTCTCTGCTCCCTCTTTTTCCACTGTCAAAGTCATCGACGAACACTTAGATCGTGCCAGTTGGGAGGCTTTGTATCTTCGCCATCCCTTTAACATGCTCATTGCTGGACCTAGCGGTTCAGGCAAAACCGAATTCGTCAAACGTTTGATCGAACATAAACATCACTTGATCGATCGACCACCTCAACGCATCGTGTGGTGTTACAAAGAGTGGCAATCGGCGTACAGCCTCTTGCGAGAAAGTCAAGGCGATTCCATCGTGTTTGTGGAAGACATTTCTAAAGAAGACGACGGCATCGTCTCTGACTCCCGTCAAACCCATTTGGTCATTTTCGACTACATGTTAGGAGAAGACGAAGAAGAAATTAAGCTGTAGTTCACGCGCAAAGGGCATCACCGTAATGCCAGTGTCGTTTACATCACTCAAAATTTGTTTCAACAAAGTAAAGCCCATCGCACCATCAGTCTCAATGCACATTACGTGGTCTTGTTTAAAAGCCCTCGAGATAAATCGCAAGTGCAAGTCTTAGCCAAACAGTTAGGTACGACGATGCCACTCAAACTCCACACGCTTATTTGCTCGTCGATTTGAAACCTACGACCCCCGATGATTTGCGATTTCGTACCCACTTGTTTCACCACTGGGGCCAAGACGGAGGGCATGTCCTGTACACGTCTCCGTCCTCGACTTAACCGCACCAAAAAAATCTATAAAAACCTCAAACACTTTTCGTCTGTCTCACACAACATCAACATGACGTCCCTTCAATCACATCTCCCCGTCAAATTGATTCATGCCTTGTATGGCATCAGTCGAGAAAAAAATCCACAATACGGACTCGTGTCTTAGAAGCTAGTCTCAAAGAAGTCTTACGATGGTTCACGGTGACAGCACGTCAATTACTGCAAGGGATCATTCAGTTTCCTCATCAAACCAACGCTTTTTTGATCGAAACAAAGTCGCTTTGACCCAACTGGCCGATCCCCGCATCGACACTCAAACCAAAAAACAAATCATTTTGAAACCTGGAGGAAGCGGTACTCTAGGAGGGGTCATCATTCGCTCTCTCTTAAGATGGGATCCTAATGCCCCCAAAGTTCTCCCCAAGAAAAAAGTCAAACGAAGCTCCAAGAAGAAGAAGAAAAAGACCAGGTCCCCAAGGAGACCTGTGTCTCCAAGAACTTCTCCAGTGGCGGGACCCTCCTCTTACCAGACACCACCCCGGAAAAAGAAAAGAAGCCCCCAGAAAAAGAAGCAGAGAAAAAGTCCCCAGAAAAAGAAAAGTCCACAGAAAACTAGTCGCAAGAGAGGCTCTTCAGCCAGGACGCAACCTTACACTCGCAAACCACGACCTGCCACGGTGGTGACCGCGTCTCCGGTAGCCTCAGGTTCATCCACTTCCCCGTTGATGACACCAAGAACTGAAGAGTACTTGGAGACGTTGATCACACCAAGAACTTCTTCGTTGATGACCCCAAGAACTTCCCCAGTGGCAGGACCCTCCAATTTAGTGGCAGTGGCTGCTGCTCACAAAGTACCTTCTCCCAAAATCAAAGTTCAAGAAACATCGGGCATGTTACAAAGTTTACTGGATTTGTCCAAGCAAGAACTGGCTCGATTTAGTCCGTTACGTACCCCTGCACGACGTGTCATGCCTGTCCTGAAGTTGATACGACGTAAAGACAATCAGGGGCGACGCATTCCAGTATAAAAAAGGTCTGTGACCAAGTAGGGTATCAGTGTTTTGCTGCTCTTGAAGATGTCACCCTCCAGAAAACATCCCTCTTCTAAACAACCCCAAGGAAAGAAAAGGAAACGACTGCCTCCACGTTTAGTCAAACATGGGGACATGTTATCTGTCCTGTCCAAAGCTTCTCCACCCCTGCGAAAAAAACTCATTCATTCGGCCTCCAAAGAGGTCATCGATACCGTGTGCGAATGTTGTTTGAACGTTTTGACAACGATCCCTTTGTCCAAACACCAGAAACAATGCTTAGGCAAACATCGTCACGTTCTTCGCCAAATGGTTCAAAAGAAAATCCCCATTGGACAAAAGAAGAAGATGTTGGTCCAACGTGGAGGAATTTTACCCCTCTTGTTAGGCCCCTTACTGAAGGGAGTCTTGGGAACCATGTTGAGAGGACTGATGGGAGCAAGATAAAAAGACCCTCTGAAGTCCCAAGATCTCAGAATCGACCCCTGACATCCCATGGAAGTGTTGCTTAAAGCTTCGGAAAGTGTCCAAAAAAAAGTGTCACCCTGGAGTACCACAAAACAGCTCGTCGCTTCCAGATGAAATTTCCTGAGGGGGGTAAAATCATGTCTTTCATATTTTGTCCTGAATTGTATGCCATGTTGGGCGGGGAAATGGAGCTGAGGAAGATAGTAGAACAAAAACAAAAACCCGAATTACCAGTCATTTCCGACAACGATACTTTTGCCAAGTTTTTTCGTACCCCGGTAGAACTGAACCAAGGACTGAATTTGATGTTTGTGTACTCCGATGTGGTGGAGTATAACGTGGTGGGACACACCTCTGTGCCGTTACTGCGTGTCATTCCTTTCAAAGTGGATTCTGCCACGGCCGCTGACGAGGAAGGTGGAAACACTTATCACGTTCACCGCGAATTTGTACATCCTCACGATCTGCCTGTCAGCAAGTCGTATTTGGACACGGTCAACGTTGCTATAAAAGGAGATCTGGGACAAAATATTCCATTCACCAAAGGAAAAGTCACGGTGAAACTCCATTTTCGAAAACGGTTCTCTCACGACTCGTAAGTCATGTATCCAGTGTACCGAGGGGTTGCTCGACAGCGAGGACACTGCTTAGGAGATATGCTAAAATCGGCCTTTCGTTCAGTGGCCCTGGTGTTGAAACCGATGTTGACACGCGGATTGCACGCCTTGAAAGATGCGGCACTGACGCAAGGCAAAGAATTTCTTCAAAATGTCATCATCGGCAAACAAAACCCCAAAGAAGCTTTCCTGAGGGCAAGCAAAAATGTCTTGTTGCAAACGGGTAAAGACCTTTTGGGCCGACGAGACACACCTATAAATGCTCTGCAAGCTACCGAGTCAGGCATTCAGCAAGGACAAGGTAGAAAGAGACGACGAAGAAAACACCCTTTCACCAGACTTCACACTTCTAAAGCTAGAAAGGCAAAGAAAAGAATAACCGTTCGAGACTTAGACATTTTCGATTATTGAGACACAGAAAAAATGATGCACCGAGAATCTTGCGCTTGTTCCAAGTCGGAACTGGACCTGTTTGCCATGCCACCCACCATGATGATGATGCAAGAATCCCAGTGGGTGGAATTTCATCCCGTCTCCTCTTTGACAGCCTCTGCTCCCATCGAGTTTGAAATCAAACGACAGCCCGAAGATTACATCAATCTGAATAGCAGTTACTTGTACCTGAAAGTCAAAGTTATCGAAGATGACAATTCAGTCATAGAAAGTGATGAGGTAATAGCTCCCGTCAACAATTTCATGCATTCCTTGTTCAGTGGAGTGGATTTGTACTTGAATAACAAACTAGTCAGTAACAGCATGGATACTTACCCTTATCGTGCCTACCTGGAAAATCTCTTGACGTACGGAATAGACGCCAAGAACACTCATCTCAATGCCTGTGTGGTAAGGGAAACTGACGAAGCTGACGAGTTTGAAACATTCGAACTTGATACAAAGAAAGCACACAACGAGGGATTTGTAGAACGAAGAAAGAAAATTGCTGAAAGTTGTAGTTTAGAACTGATGGATCGTTTACATTTGGACATGTGGTTGCAAGAAAAGTGTTTGCTGAATGGGGTGAATGTTCGCCTGAGACTGAATCGTAGCAGTGCCGCTTTCCATTTGATAGGTAATGCCGCTTGCAAAACTGTCATCAAGGAAGCCAGGCTCTACGTACGACGCGTGGAAGTGTTACCTAAAGTGGGTAACGACATCAGTCAGACGTTGAGCAGAACGACCGCTAAGTGTCCGATCCGACGCGTGGAAGTGAAAACCTTTACCATTCCCAAGAGGCAACGATCCATGATCGAAGATCATCCGTTCCAAGGACAGTTACCCAAACGTTTGATCGTTGGTATCGTCGAGAATGAAGCCTTCAACGGAGCTGTCGCTAAAAATCCTTTCTACTTTCGACACTTTGGTGTGTCCAAGATCGAAGTCAGTCGCGACGGCAAGACCTTGTGTACCCGACCTTTCGAACCTGACTTTAGTGGCAAGATGCATTACTTGAGATCGTACTTGTCCCTGTACGAAGTTACCGGACAGTTAGGAACCAACACCAGTCACGGCATTACGTACGAAGATTATGCAGGAGGCTACGCTTTGTGGGCTTTTGATTTCACTCCAGACCAAGGCAGCGACGAGGGACATTTCCACCCTATAAAATCCGGCCAGATTCGTGTGGAAATTCAATTTGCAAACCGAGACCCTGATGTAACGGTGAACGTCATCCTGTATGCCGAATTCGATAATGCCATAGAAATCAACAGTTTGAGAGAAGTCATTCTAGATTATTAGAAGCCATGGAAGACTGTTATCACTCTTTACCTAGTGGAGAAACTTTGGAATGTGAGGAGACTGTGAAAGAAGAAGAAGTTATCATGTTGAAGTCAAGATGGCCAGAACAAGAAGCCCATTTAATCTCCTGTTTTCCCAAACACTTGGTCGAAAAAATGACGGAGTTGATCAAGAAAGATTGCTATGGATGTCAAAACGATCATCCCAGTCAAATTCAACACGATAAATGTCTGATGCTGAGTCAAGAAGAAAAATTGGACGAGTATCTGGAGTCTCATCTCGGACGAAATCGTGTTGCATCAGTGGTATAAAGACTTGCGTGAACACTCTTGTCCACCATTAACCACTCAAGACATCGATCGTATCGAAGCTCTCCTGAATCAGAGTGGGGAGACGAAGCGAAGAAACGGTTACTTGTCAGACATTTTCAAGCAAAAAGTCAGGATCGAATTGATCACTTATTATTACCTGTGAAGAAGAAAACCACACAAATCAATGGATACCTGGGAACTTTATTACCTTTTGAACCACAGCTCGTACACGGCTTCTTGGAATCCTGTCGTCTGTGCTAAAGATGAACTCCCTCATCGCAAACCTCAAGACCATCAAGCTTATGTGATCAACACGGACGACAGTCATCTCCCAGGAACCCACTGGGTAGCCGTTTACTTTCCTCAAGAAGGATGTGTGGAATATTTCGATTCGTATGGATTGCCCCCTTTGGAAGACGATATCATTAACTTTATGAGAAGAAATGCTCAGACCACCCGATTCAATAATGTGAAATTACAAGGCACAGATTCCTTGGTGTGTGGACAATATTGCGTGGATTTTCTGCATCATCGCAGTCAGGGCTATTCCTTTGAAAATTTAGTGATTCAGTTTGATCCTCGTTCTTTTTCTAGAAACGATGTGCAAGTAGATTGATGGTTTTGTGACCATTATACTGGTCTTTTGTCTCAAGCTAGGAAACGTAGTGTCCATCAATGGCCTAATGACTTCCAACGGTGGAAATCACAATTTCATTCACAACGTTGTCAGCCCTGTCCAAAATAAAGTGTGACCTAAAAAAAGATTTGGTAATTGAAAAAAATATTTGATGTTATATTGTTGGATTATTGTTGTTTGTTAGTATTAAGTAATTTTGAATAAAAAAATGTTGTGTTTTGAAGAAAAAAATGCCTTTGTCTTTTGTTTGGCTATAAGAATCTTGATTCATGTTCTTTGACTTCTTACTATCTCTCTCACGACACTCATTGAACGGTCCGACTCGAAAACCGTGGAAGGATGTTTTCCTTCACGTCCGCGCTTTGACTTTAAAAACCGGGGTAATTTCCAGTCTAACCATTCATTGTCGACTCATCCTCCTACGAAGATGTGCTCCAAACTAGCTAAGCTAAACGAAGCCTACGTGAATTTGCATAGGGTCAGACACAGTATAATACCGAAGCCAGAAGAGATAGAGAATGTGAGAATGTTAAAAGTCACTGAAGACCTGATGGAAGAGCTCTTCAGAGAAGAAGTGAACAGGGAGACAGAAGAATGGACAGAGAAGTGCAGACTTCAGAAACAACAGAGAGAGCAGCAACAGCAACAACAACAGCAGCAACAGAAACCTGAACCTGACAGAGGCTTTGTCGACTGTCGTATCGATACCAAAGAGTTATTCTTCTCTTTCCGAAGAAGCAGACCTATCGTCAGAAAGTCCATCGTCAGAGGACGTCGCATTCTTAGAAACTAAAAGATCGCCCTAGCTTCAACTTCGCACACAAAAACAGCCCTTTTCAGGGCTACCCCAATCTCTAGAAAAGAAATAACAATAGATTTGCCAATGTATGTATGTTGAGTAGTGTGAATATAAACACTGACTCTTTTTCATAGTGTGAGTGAATGTGTTTGTGTTTGTAAGCGCTCACGTACGTTTGTGTGAATAGTAAATTATTGGGTTTTGTAAGCGCTTAAGTTGGTTTGTGTGGATAGTAGATTTGGTTTTCATTTTAATGCTTTGCGTGTGTGATAGTAGATTTTGGGTTAGTTTATTGCTGCTTCATGCATGTGGATAGTAGATAATATGAGATGAGAAAAGTAGGGGATGTTTTCCTTCACGTCCGCGCGTTGTTTGGTCGTGATCTAGGTAATATAACTTTTGTCTTAGGGGGATGTTTTCCTTCACGTCCGCGCTTTTCGTAAAAGAATCCACAGTATACGTCGTTCACACAATTCTACGGAATAACTGAGACAAAATGACTCAAGTATCAGCTTTATTTAATCTATTGAGAGACATCTATTTTTGGATAATGGATGTAGAATATGTGGTGGAAATAATAGAAAAGGAATGGAGACATGGAAATATGAAAGACTTGGTAACCAGTCAAGTTCAAGGTCTAAAGGCAGCCAGAGATATCATCGCAGGGATAATAGAAGAAGAAGTCAATAAGTCAAGAGCCTTCATTGACCCACCTTATGTCAGAGTGGGAAGTTTGAAGGAAGCACTGGATCATGTCATCCAAGTCCGGTGCTTCCTAGAAAAGATATTGTACTGGACAGAGTGGAGGAATATAAAATGGGGGTTGGATAAGATAAAGAAAGGGGAAGATCTGATGAGAAAAGTGATGGAGGAAGAAGTAGAGAAGATTAAAGAGACATGGAGTAAAGAAAGAAAAGATCAGGAAAACAAAAAGAAACAGGCAGAGTTTGACAGGCTCAATCAAAATTGGATCAAAGTCCAGGAAAAGTTCAGAGCATTGGGCCATCCTGACTGGATGCCAGAAAAGGAGAAAAAGAAGACAGGAATAGTGGCAAAAGTGAGAACTTGGTAGAAGAAGAAAACCAAAGGCCCTTTTCAGGGACACCCACATTTCTCGAAAAGAGACAGACTTTCAATTACCTACCCCATTTTTTATTTTTTTTATTTTTTAAAAAAAAGTTCCATGTTAAATTCCCCTTGTCCCTAGACAGTCCCACGATTTATTCCCATGTTAAATTTCCCCTTGTCCCTAGACAGTCCCACGATTTATTCCCCCTTTTTTTCACTAATGTTAAATTTTCCATAGTCCCTACGGTACAACTCACCAATTTAACATGGAAGTCCCCTAGTCCCTACGGTATCCCACTTCACTACTGACAGTCACGCACAAACAAACCATCTTTAAGCACATTTTCTATTAAATAATTCTCTAAAGCCAACTATTAGCCTATAATTACTGCAATAACAATGAAATGTCTGGGATATACTTGGCGTTTACATAAATTTACATAAAATAACAGATGGCGATATGGCTCATCGATTTCTAGGTCAATATAAAATATTTTTCAGCATTCGCATTAAGTTGAATTAAACTTGCTGAAACATAAAAAGTTCAACCTTTTATTCCTGTAGAAATAGTCATGTAAAGTTTTGTAACCTCAACGATTTTTATGTTGGTTTTTTGGGGGATTGGGGGTTGTTTTGTTTTATTTTTGTTTTGTCTCTGTTTTGTAGTTGTCTTTGAAGACTCATTTAGCGTCGAAAGCGCATGCGTATTGCTAACTAAGAGGTAAATCTTTGTGCAATAAATACTATTATGCACTCTAGTGAATTCATTCAAATAATCATTCCCACTTGAATGTGAATTGTTTGGTTTGAAACTGATGGTTTAGAGTATGTATGTATGTATGTATGTATGTATGTATGTATGTATGTATGTATGTATGTATGTATGTATGTATGTATGTATGTGATCGCTCCGGTGGCTTAGTGGTGAGAGTGTCCGCCTGGGATGATGCAGGTCGCGGGTTCGAACCTCGGCCGAGTCATACCAAAGACTTATAAAAATAGTACTAGTAGCTACCTCGCTAGGCGCACATAATTAAGTGGTTAGTGCTAGAACTGGTCGGCCTGGTTTAGAATATTGTGACCGAGTGGGGATATGGCTGCAAAATTGTAAAAATTGTTAAAGCTACGTTAAAAATCAAAATCACACATACACATGTATGTATGTATGTATATATGTATGTATGTATGTATGTATGTATGTATGTATGTATGTATGTATGTATGTATGTATGTATGTATGAATGTATATATGTATGTATGTATGTATGTATGTATGTATGTATGTATGCATACATGCATGTAATAAATTTAGAGTACATGAAAACCGTACCTTATGCCAAATTGTGACCTCATTGTTGAAGTTCTGGCCATTGCAGTAAGTTACTGACTGTCATTAAGCGTGTGTGTGATCTTCCTTCCTGTTGGTAAAAGGATGTGCGTGTTGGTCAGTACGACCATGTGTTTTTCACTATTAATGAGTGCTGGTTAGCAAAACGGCTTATTTTTCAGTAGGTGGGAGTGCTTGTTAATAAGAAGGTATGCTTTTGCATAGTGCGGATATCGGTCATCAAGACTATGCTGGTCAGTTGGCGTAGGTGCTTGTCAGTAATGCATTGTATTGGTCAGTAGGATTGAGTGTTGTTGAGTAGGTATTGGTACTGGTCAGAAGACTGTTTTGGTCTTTAGGTGTTGGTACTGGTCATTAAGACGGTGTGTTATTTAGTACGTATGAGTGTTGGTCAATAAGGTGGTGTGTTAACCAGTTATAACGGGTATTGGTCATTTATTTTAAATGTTTTTGCTCGGTATATAAATTAGTCAGGTACTTATTTCTTTTTTTTGTTGTTTTTTTTTTTGTTTTGTTTTTTTTTTTTGTTTGGAAGGGGTCTGTCTTTAAAATGCAATGTAAGTCTCTTAGAATGCACGAGAACCTTTTTCATGCTTAAATTTTATCTTGTTTTGCAGTGTGGCTTGTCAGCATGGGGCCATATGTTTCCCAGAGTAACCTCCGTTATTACAGTAAATTCCTAATATTTGTATTATGTAATCATATTTTGGTATCGTTAATTTAAATAAGTTCGGTTTGTTTTGCTTTCTTGCTATTCTAGTTGTTACGTCATCCCTTCATCGAAGGCATTATAGCTCCAGAGTTTCTGAACTAATCGATATTTTTATCTTTTTTATCAATATTTCGTTCATTTTTCTCTTTTATCAGTCCTGCTGATTTTCGCCGTAAAGATAGCAAATGGTTTGCACTTGATTGCATGCCATAGATCTCATTCTCTAATATCACCGAATGGGATGGGAAGTTTTACAACCTCCGCCGTTGTTTTAGGATTGTCTTTTAGTCCAGACCGGATGTGTGGGTGGAGGAAACATGAATCTTATTTACCTAACTGCAAACTAAGTAGCTCTGAATTATTTATACTCAGGATGGCATGCGTCCGTTACACGTGGAAATAGTCGTTATTCACGCAGAATGTATTATCTAGAACAACATTGCGCATGTTATTGTCCAGCTAATTGGACATGGAGCTGGAAAATATACCTGTTTAACATTTCTAAAGAGTTTTCGTAAAATAAATAGGAAGCCATGAATAATATATGGGATTTCTTAACGATTTGACAGCCATATTTGCCATGTTGAGTTTTGACTTATCGATTGGTTTTAACATTTTAGGTAGGCCCAAACCGTTTCAGCTGTTTGCACTATTTAGGTGGGACTAATCTGTGATAGCTATTTCGAATATCGCACGCATACACATTATGCTGCACTGCATCTTCTTATCTTACGTCCCTTTATCTCTCGTCGAAAATTGACACAAGATAAAACCAATTTAGGGACTGTACATTACCATAAGCACGTGAAAAAGTAGGCAGACGTGTGCGATACTGGAATCATATGACTATTTTATTGTATTTTCTCGATGGCAAATGTATAACGATTCGCGTCTTAGAGGGGATAAAAGTCAATGTTAATAATCCATGTAAGTCTCAGTATCCTTATATATATATATATATATATATATATATATATATATATATATATATATATATATATATATATATATATATATATATATTTGTGTGTGTGTGTGTGTGTGTATGTTTGTTTGTGTGTGTCTAGTATGAGCGCTGTATCATTGATATACCACGAGATGTATACATTCTTCTTGAACAAGAGAGGAGGCTTAACGAGTTTCCTTTTAAAGAAACATTTATATAACGAGTGGTATATCAGTAATGCAGCGTACATGCTATAAGTTTTTTTCATTTATATCACATACAAATACAGATACTTGCCATTAAACGGAGTTAAGAATGAATACAGTCAACTACGTATCAATGGAGTGAATAAACTCTTCCTGTTCTTGCCCAGTGTGTCCACTACAAAATGTAGTTCTGTGAATTGTGTTGGTATCCGCAATCCCTTTTGTAAATCGAAAAGTTGCCGCCTGTTTTACGTTTTGAGCTTCTATTGCATTTATGTTAATTAAATAAATATAAAGCACACTTATGATTTATACATGAAACTTGGTTTTCATGAAAAAAAAGTGCTACCTTGCAAATATATCGTTAGCTTCCTGTACACTTAACACTGAGCCATTCACGTACCCGCGAATGTACGGAAATGTATGAAAATGAGTGTAGAACATAAACTTAGCGAAGAGACGAACCAGCACGAAGTAATTCAAACATTTCAATGTATTTAAAGTTGATCTAAATCATTATTCTGCGATAACTAACAATTCCTACATCTCTATCTTATCTTTCTTTCCCATTTCTGTTGGTCAGTTTGACTGTAACGTTTTCCATCATTCAGGGGTCCAAAGACATCGTTGCATGACACATCTAAAACATGTCATGCTACATAGTATAGAGAAGCAGACAGACAGGCATACAGAGAAGATTAAATTAGTCAGGTAGGCTCAAATTTCTAACAACACTGACCGACAAAGGTCAAGCAGACCATATAAATTAAATATAAATGTTTACTACCACTTTAGGCCTCAAAAACTGTTTGCTGTAGGATCTCTCCTATCGAAAGGAATTAACAATCGGACAACGAAAAAACAAAAGAAAGAGATGAAAATGAAAGTACAAAAAGAAAAAAAACGAAACATCAATCCAGCTATTTATTCATCCAGTTATGCAAAAAGACGTACATATATAAAAACATACACACATACATACCTACATACATACGTACATACATACGTACATACATACATACATATATACATACATACATACATACATACATACAGGCATGCAGACAGGCAGACAGAAACACGGAAATACAGACAGACAAATCCGATAAGGGCAGACAAACAACCAGCAAAAAATTTGTAATCAGAAGCAACAGATGCGCTTAAAACAAACAGTCAAAAATAAGTTTCTCTTCCTTTCGAATTCAATAATATGAACATACAGTTGGTATTTGAAGAAGGTAGCGCTGCATCATCAACAAACATGTCAGTATTGTAATGTCGAGTACAGAAAGGAAGAATACATACAAAATTAAAAGAGAATGTAGGGGACCCAATACAGCGCCTTGCAAAACGCTATGCCTTATCGATAATTAGATAACGTGGACATTTCTTATCGAGATTTGCTGCCTCCTATCGCAAAAATATGAATTGTGTGGCCATTCAGTGTATAGCTTACTTAGGAGAATAAAATATGAAACCATAGCAACGGCTTTATTAACTCTAGAAATTATTAGGGCAGTTAATTTGCCATTATTCATTTATTTTAGCCACAGATCAGTTCATTTTGTGAGTAATGTTTGACATAAAGTTTCTTTGCAGAACCCTGACATTTCTTTCTGCAAATGAGAAAAAAAATGCTAAAGTAATCAAAAACAAGTTTTGCAACATGATTTTGAAAACTGCATGATAAAGCTTTCAGTGTAGAATTTACATGTAATTTCCAGGATCACTTCTACGTCGTACTTTAAGATAGGAACATGTGTTACTTGACTTAACGCTACGGTTTATCAGGTAGGCAACAGACCCTGACATGTTTGGTACTGATAACTATGGGACTTATAGTCTCACTTCAATCGTACCTTCTGGTGTTGATTTTTGCTAACAGTGTAAGGAACATTCTCTCACAATATCTAAGACAACTTGTGGATTATCAGGAGTCTGGGATTTAAATGAGGATTACTACCATTTCTTACACTTTCAGAATAATCCCTCCCTTAATTGGTAAACAACTGTTTAAATATACCAGCTATATCCCGTATGGAAGAACCAAAGCCATCAATATTAGCCAAATGTGCAAGAATGTATGGCTTTTTAGATCGACTGAGCTAATTCAGATACTTTCTCTAGAAGCTAGCATGTTCATATTTTTTCTTAAAAAGAAGTTGGCAAGTAATTTTTCTTAGATTCATTATGAAAAGCTTACTTTATTACGCTAGTTTCTATAGTTTTTCCAGTCTTTAATTTTGTTTCCGAATTGTTTCCGGGATCCCGGGTTGCCAAGTGGTCAAAAGCACTCGCCTTTAACGATCATTGCCATCTCAACTCTGTCCGCATGGGATCGAGTCTAGGGCTCTGCCAGTATGGGCTTGCGAGAAAGTTTCCAGTAGCTACCCGAGGGTCAATTGTTCTTACTAAGGCTTTCCCGGGTTCTTACTCCACCAGTTGTTCTTTCCGCCATGTATAGCCGATCCTTCACGCAGAAATATCTTCAAACCCAAAACAACAACAAAAAAAAGAAATAACAAATTGTTTCCCTTTGATGCGTATATTCATGTTCTTTTTCAGAAGTTATCCATTTAGGTTGAAATTGTTGTTTTGTTTCTGTTGGTATATGTTTATTAAAAACATCGCTAAAAGATCCATGCCACATGCTAGCAGCATTGTAAGCGTTAAAAATATGTTCATCACGATGTAAAAGCATTTGAAGTAAGTCATCAACGAATTCTTTGGGGGGCCCCGAGTGGCCGAGTGGTCTAAAGCGTTCTCCATTACGGATCACTGCCATCTCACCTCTGTCTGCGTGGGTTCGAGTCTCGGATTCGGCTAATGTGGGTATGTGAGAAAGCTTGCCAGTAGCTTCTCGTGGGTCGGTGGTTCTTTCCGGGGTTTTCCCGGGTTCTTCCTCCACCATTAATACTGGCTGCCATGTATAGCCTATCGTGTGCTCAAAAATGGCGTTAAACCCTACAACAGCAAGAACAACAACGAATTCTTTGTAGTAAACTTGTAGTCTCTGAACATTATGTATGTATGATGATGACGTTGAAGACAAACAGAGCGATGAATAGTGTTTCTGGTCATACTAATAGAAATTATTCAAATATGGCATACACTGGCACTTTCATTCCACAAATATGTTCAGGTCTATTTAGTGTAGATAAGAACAATAAGCGCAGCACTGTTTTCAGATATCCTTTTTTGTTTATCAAACATTTTGACGAATTCACAATACTCAATATTTTCTTTGTTGCTCTGATTTTTTTTACGGTTTTCTCGTTTCCTGATATTTTAACATTAAGCTCGCGATTTGTTGAGAATACAGGGGCGATATTTGTTGAAAGACGGGTTTTACTTATTTTACGTAGAATGTATTATTTTAGTTTTACATTAAAAATGAGCAGATCAGCCAGTTGATTTTTTTCTAGCGTTATCGTGTGACACGTTAATAAATTAGTTAAAACACGATAGCTATCGTAACGCATTATTTTACTTGCAACAATGGAATGAAAGTAACAGGTGAAATAAACACACGGATTGCATCGATCCCCCTTCCTGTAGATATGGAAGGTGAGGTTGGATAACAAGATCGATCACTCAAAATTGCTGATTGATCATACGTTAATAGTAGCTTTCAAATCTATTTGTTTACTTTTGCATGGCTTGTCGGAAAAGCAGATAAACGCGGGAGCAATTAAGGTGTCGGTATTGTTTGATCTACCGTAAAGAATGCTATCTTCTTGTCGATAAGATTGTTAAGCATTATTTAATACTTTGGTATTATTATAACATGACATTACTTTAAAATAGCAATCCAAATCCAATGGTGAGTATGTCGATTAAATGCTTTACAAAAGCCAAACGTTCTCCTTCAAGGATGCCATAAAGAAGTACTTGTGCTAAATAAAAGTATAAAATCTCTTTAACGCTATCATCTAAAATATTGATCAAGTTCTTGCTGTTTGGTTTCAAGTCATGTGATAGAACGAGATTGGTAACTATAGCAGTTTTTTAAGATCATGTAATTAATCCGGTTGGACGCTGTTACACGCAAATTTCTTCTGGTTAATTTGATTTGTTTCGTGTAATTTGTAAAACAAAAAGACAAGGAAGCAATTCTAACAACTGTGACATAATTCCTTTGAAAGTATAATATACCATAAATGCTCTGGAAAATGGAAATAAAATGCAGATAAGCTACGAGATTATTTACGGGCGGATACAATAATAAATTACGAAGCACGTGCGAGTTGCCGTCAAGAAGATTATTTCTTCAATAATTTTGTAGAAATAAAATATTAAGAGAATTTCCAATTATGTCTGCTATTTACTAAGCAATTTATATTCAATCCAAGAATATGCTTTCTATCAATACATCGCATTGCTTTCAATAGTCTCTGATAGACACTTCACTAGATCGGAAACGCCTTCAATGCTTCTCGAAAAAAGGACTGTATGGACAAGCATCAGTCGTGAAGATAAAACACCCCAAAATAGTACAGTAACAGAGATATTAGAACAACTGAAATCACACGATTACAGTATGGCTGCGTTCTAGGTAAGACGTCATAGAGTTCATACGGGTTAGTAGGACAGGTCCGAGATATTACGATTCAGTTACTGGATTAAATGGCCGGACATCCGATGAATGTAACAATGAAAGAAAAAAAATCGAATATCTCGGCGCTCTATAGTTCTGTACCTTGTATAGAGTTTCATTTTTAGAGAAGAAGAAATTCCCAGGTTTTATTCACTGGTTGTCCTGGATATTTTTTAAAAAAAAAGATCTTGTCGATCTTCAGTATTGTAAAAAAAACTTTTAATTCCTTTGTTTTGATGTACGATTGATCTATGTAATTTAGGTCATAGATTATACAGCATGACCTTACTAGAGATGGATATCTCTCAAAATACTGCTTGCTCCACTTGGTTATTTGTGCTTCCTGGACTTGACTTGAAAAGTAAATTGTAAAAAAGAAAACCAAAAGAGAAACTATCCGATAAATGATATATATATATATATATATATATATATATATATATATATATATATATATATATATATATATATATATATATATATATATATAGTAAGAAGAAAAAGAAGAAAAAGAATATGCGTAAAATACGTGCCATGTCTTCCCGATCTGAGATTAAAATAAGATATAGTGTATTAGAGGCACTTACTCCCATCCTGTTTTTCTTCAGTATGAAAACCCAAAGAATTAACACTTATAGATCTATAACATAAATTATTCGACATTCTTTAACAAAAGAATTCGCTTTTTTAGGTCAAATGTGTCGTGTCTGTGATTTAAACTTCAATAAATTAGAAGCAGTTTGTTCTCATGTGTCAGAGTGAGGGCAATTCGCACAGGTCATTATGCGGATAATCCTATAATCATTTGTGACCTTGATTTATATTTGGTAGCAATTTAAACACACCACCCTATTACGTGTTAGTTTCATTGCTAAAATTTTATTCGGAAATCGCACTAAATCTGTGACATTTCTATGTGTATTTTACAAGTTAAATTACTAAGTAAAGAGGTACTGTAACAGAAGTAAATGTTTGGATGAGTGTTTTTAAGGAAGGACATATTGTATTCCAATTATTAATACCTTTTCCTTTCTGAATCTCTGCAGTACAATATAGTAAGGGCTGGGGGTCAATCTGGCTCAGAATCGTAATTATCATAGTGGTCACCTTCTGGAACGTATAACACTCAGGTGACAATGAGAATGTAATATAAGTTCATAAGATAAATATTATGGGCCAGCCTGGCAACAAAGGGAAATGTACAGGACTGTCGACAAAGGGAAAACGTCATTTGACAAATGTTCATAGGGATATGTTGATAGGACTGTATAGACAGAAGGGGAAATGTAATCTGATTAAAAAGGTTGCTTTCTGTGGGAAGAAAATGTGAATTTAAACAAGGACATGATTAATCAATACCAATCAATGCCCTACTGGCCTTGCTTACTAACCAGTACCCCTTCAGCTGAACAACTCACCGTCTTGCTGACTAATACTTAGACCCCATGACCAACACCCTTCTTTTCTTACAAACACACCATCTTACTGACCAGCACCAACATATTCTCATTATAGTGTAACAATCAAAGGGTTACTTGTTCCTGACCGAGCGATATCAACCCCTGGCGCGAATCCGCTAGAAGTCATAAGTGTCCCCTAATTCCAAAGACTTCCATACAAATACTGATGTAAACTGGACAGTCCAACGTGTCCATTCTGTAAATAATTTTACTTTAATTAATACAAGACCACAGAACTCACAACTTCCCAATTGTATATCAACCACTCATCTATATGGTTTCTCTTCATTAACTTGCCGTAACATAACGTCAGAATTTCACTCCGTAAAACTATACAACTCCCCATAATACAGGGAACTATTTTTATTGCCCACCTTAGGCCAGTCAAATCATGGTTTTAAGCCACATTTCGCCTGCAAAATTGCATCACATTTACTACTGTGACAACAATAAACGGCGCCTGCCGACGACGGAACAGTCCCTTCTCCTTTATTTCCTCGTGTAATTTACCAGTGTACAATTATAGGTTACTGCATTTGTATGGGAAAATATAAACGAGTTTTTTGGATGATAAACTGCACGACTTTGGGAATGCAGTATATCCATTCGACAAAACGAGTTCATATTTTCCTATACAAATGCAGTAACCTCCTTATTATATGCTCATTTTCTTATTATACCCAAGGCTTAATTATATAAACAAAAATACACACAAGAAACAATGTGATTGATTGTATGTCGCATTCCAAACTAAATACACAAGCGCAGATTCATCATTACACAACAACATTCTTAATGCGCACATAACTCCGCTCAGATAAATTTGAACTAGACATAACTTTCGAAAGAAAATGGCATTTTGGTCTACTTAAAATCGAAATATGGAGTCATATTGTGAATGAATGCTCATTGCAACAACTTCTCTATTTGATCTGGAATGAATAGATTTTGGTATCTTTGTCGATTCTACGATTTTTTAATTATTTTGGACTAGATTTATCTGTGCCAATTCCACATGAAGTACATCGGATTTCAGTAGCTAGGGAGCAGCGTGTTGATATCTGCAAATGTGTTTCTGTTCTCTCATTGAATGTTTGTAATCATAACGTGGAAAAAATATGAAATCTTTCAATTGCAATCATCACAAAGACGCTATGGAATATGATGTTTATAACACTTTGAGTGCAGTAAGGAGGATGTAATTGCACTTGGAATATAGTCGAAATTACTGTACAATTCCGAAATGTGTAATCAAGCTTGAGAACCCATTGCATGGCTCATATAATTCGGATTTGCAGAACTAAGAAAGTACATTTTAACAAAATGCAGGATGTAAAACTGTAAGTAAATTTTTTGCAATTCTTATTACCAGCTAAAGAAGACAGTTTATGCCTTGTCACTTGCATGTTATTTGTAAGGACCCTGTTTGGCGTCTATAGCTAGCCTAAATTCGAAACATTGTATCACAAAAGTTAACGCGGAATGTAGCAAAGCAGCTGGTATGTGACAGTCCACGCAACATCCGCTCTTGTTCATTCAGAAACAAATTTAATCAACCAAAACGTAAAGCGTCTACTATGTGAGTGTACATGGTTTGTTTTCAAAGTAAGTCCTAATACACTACTGAGTACACGTTAGTGCAATATGAATTACACGCGAGTGCAATATCGTAAAATACCGACCAATTCTGACAATGTAAAGTTAACGGGGGAAAAAACGAGCATATAATAATCATAAATACGCCACATGGAGACACACAACCAATGTACACACTTAGATTTTAATAGGGGCTGTTGAACTCTAGGGAATTCATGCGGCTCTGACCTGAATTCACCAAATGTAAACCATGGCATCATGGAAACTCACTAACACTTCACTCCGTGACGTTTGCCCCTAGTAAACGGCTAATTATTTCGGTCTGAGAAATACCTCGCCAGGACCTAGTTTTCATAATCAAACAATTAATCACAAACATCTAAGAAATCCTTAAAGAACTCACGGTACTAATTCAGTTCTGATAGTAAACCTGTGCAAACACCATGATATTAAAAATTCAGTAACTTAAAATTTTTGAGTGCTTCTGATCAAACCTGTATTTATCAGTATAGATGGAACCTGGATGTCAGCATATGTATAGAGGAAAGGATATAAGCCGCGGCATTTTCTGGACCTGCATGTTTTTGAAACATATATACTTTCAACTCCGCACCAAAGAATCGGGTGCTAATTTCAGTGATGAGTGTTCCTAACTCATGACTGTTAAAGAACTGAAATTCCGTCGATAAAACAATGTCTCTATTTTTTTTTCACTTACAACTAGGATAAGCTCCCAAAAATTATCTTTTCCTAAAACATAACTTACATTACTAACCAATTCTGGTCAGCCCGATCCATTTGCAGGCTGGTTCCCATTTTTCCATATCATTAGTACCGTGTGTCCTAAAACGGAGCGCTCTAAACAAATGCGCATACTTCAAATGTATTACAATAGCTATTCAGTAACGAGGGGCACTATAGCTCTTCATGGAGATTTAACAGACTGGAGAGAAGAACTAAGATAAAGCTAATAACAGACAAACACCCGCTCTTTCAATCCATTTAAACTGTTTTATTTGATATTATCCAATCCTAGAGTTAAAGGCAATTTTAATTTTCAAGTGTGTTCAAAATGTCCATACGATTTAATACGCTCGATTTTTTTCCTGTGTACAAAAGCAAATTTTCTATTCTATAACTTTATTCTGATTGATTTTTAAACATGTTTGTTTCACACATACACGCACGCACGCATACACACACTCACACACACACACACACACACACACACACACACACACACTGGCGTTTCGTATAACCTTCACAAGTTTTAACGTCCCCATCTGAGAATAAGCTCACCGTTTATCACCATACCCACTCACAAGACTATCTGAGTTATTCGGAAAACACGGCCATTTGCGCCATTAGGAATTCAAACTTAGGAACTCTTGCATCAGTGATGACGTCAGGTCCTATTCCTGATCTTCAAATTAAATGTTAATTTCGATATCTTGCACAGCTTATGCATATAGTTATCACATTGCCTGGTGAATTTTCATAACTCTCTGTTATATGTTTGTAATAAATTGAAACAAGCATAAAAGAGAAAAGATGGTTCGTACAAAGGACTAACTATTAATATACACATCGCTTAATGCGCCGATAGTGCAGACAAAGAGCGATGCATGCTTGACCTTTAAGAGGAGATGGAAGAAATCGTAAGTAAAAAGAGATGTATAAGTAAATGGATCAAGTAAAAAAAAAAATCTTATCTCGAACTGTAAGAAAAAGTTTTTAAACTCGTTCTTGAAAAGTATATAAAAACTGCAACGCAAGTTACAGACATTCTAAACAAAATTCTCTATCAACATGGGTCATACGGTGAAGAGAAACTGCATAAATACATCGCAAATATGAAAGAAAGGGAAGACATGGAAACTGGACACATCGAAACAATTTATTATGACCACCGCTTTCAACTTGTTACCGATTACCTTCAATTATGACATATTATTGACACATTTCGTAGTATTTTCGTAAAAATACTTTCCATAAATACATCTTAAATTAACTCCGAAGAGAATCTTGCTTTTTGTACCAATAGTATGTTTAAGGAGGAACGTGATATGTAATGCTATTTTCACACATAAATTATGTAGCTGAAATTTCACCAATTTTCTCCAATTTGTGAAACCTATAAAATATTGGGTTTCTTTCCTTGATTAATGATAAAAAGAGGATTGCCAATATGTCTAGTTTTCAAATGTGACGCTTTTGTAATTATGGAGAGAGTTTTCAAATTTGACGCTTTTTGTAATTATGGAGACGAATATAAGCTCATGAACTCATAAGCGTGTCGGAAATTCTAAAGTTTCCTCGTATGTGAAATAAAACTATTTTCGGGTGAATTAATGACGTTATCATTGTATTTGATTCCCCGATTAACAGCTAAAATTATATTTGCCAACCAATTCTCACCTTGAGAAACAGCTTTGGATTTGCCTGGGTGCTTTCCGTACACATACACGAAAAGCTATGCTTATGTATTCGAAATATTGAACAAATTACGTTGCAGATATCATGCACTTCATTGCTTAGTTTTGTGCATGATTCCAAATTTGAAAGGTAAATTACCGGAACTCAATATAGTTGAATATACTGGAGGAATTATGGGATTGTATATTTTTATGAATCATCGCATGTGTATTCTGTATTTAAAGACAAAGAATCCATTGTGTTATATATATAAAAAAAACTAAAAAAATCTCCATTTTTGAACGACTTAGTGAAAGCTTGTTATACACATTTATATTTTGGTTTCCACGATGTCTTACTTGACACTTGTTTTGCTAATTTGTTATGGTTTCGACATTGTTATTATTATATTACTCTATGTTCTTTGCGATTGTAAAGTTTCACATTCATTGGTCTGTCTAATGATCATGACACCATGGCAATATCCTATAATGGATATAAATCACTAGAAAATCTTTGTCATGTTGCATAAAATGTGTTTATTTGCATTTTAATTTTCTAATTTGTTTAGTTTGTTTATCTTATTTTGCTGTTTCACAAGATAGTCACTGACTGTCACCTTTTGCTCTCCTCTGAATTCTGCTCTATGTTTACAGCACTGATTTATTGTCACTGGACATTACTACCAAGTTTTTATATGTTTTCTTTACCGATAACATGTTATTATCCTTTTAGTACGTGCGTGCGTATATGTATGTATGTATGTATGTATGTATGTATGTATTTATGTATGTATATATGTATATAGTTGGCATCCGTTAGTCTCCAGAGACGATGGACGATGGAACTGCGCCCATGAGAGATGTCCTGGTTAGTGGTTGTGCGCTGCATGTATGTATGTATGTATGTATGTATGTAGTCCCTCTTAAACAGTTGAGTCGACTTACCGATTACAGCTCAACGACCGACTGGGCCTAATATGTTGAAGGGTGTTGAACACAACATTTCGTCTGTCATAAAACCCCAATATTATCTTTATTTTTGTGACTTTACAAATAACATTACTAGTAGTTGATTATTTTGTCTGAACAATAATGTTCAGTTCAACAGGTTCCACAAATATCCGGCGTAGTGTGTACTGTAACTCTAACGACGAGGTTATTTAGCAAATGCTTCCTACAAGCTTACATATATGGCAGTTTGAACATAGCGTTCCTTTTGCTAGGAAAATAACTGTGGCTTCATGTGTAAAACCAAGAACGGCCACAAACGGTTTGTATCACTAATCTTAGGTTTCGCTCTGTTCTTTTTTTTGGTATTTTTATTATTGTCGTTATGAAGCAATAGTACATTATATTTTTTGTTACACCCCTTGCAAGTTATGCATAGATTCAACGTCTTGTTTTGGGTCTTAAAGAAATTTTGAATCACAGATATTGGCATCTCAATTTTGTACCAGCTGCTCTTCTTCACACGAACACTTAAGGTGGAAAGTTTTTGCTCTTCACCAGTTACAAATAGCTTAAGTCGACGTCCTTTATTCTTCTCCGTCTTATTTTGTTTGCTTCCTTTCCTTTTCGTTTTCTTGCTTTTAATGTAGACCCACAAATCGACTTGGATTGGAGTATCTTCGTCATTGATGTTCCCGGTCTTTAAGTGAAATATCATGCAACCATTATGGCCTGGAAAAGCGAAAGCAATGCAGTCAATACAATGAAATAAACAACAGTAGATAAAAGAGAATCGTCTTGTCGATGGTTATTGTAACGCCAGAGCTATTAAATGGTGCTGCCATTTTGTTATTAATACTATTGGAGGCAGGCTCTGTGATGCAAATAACTTTAGCATTGACCACAGTGTGAATTGTATGATAGTGGTAAGCAATTGTATCATAGTGATAAGCAATTGTATCATAGTGATAAGCAATTGTATCATAGTGATAAGCAATTTTATCATAGTGATAAGCAATTGTATAGTGAATTGTATCATAGTGATAAGCAGGCAGTGAAAATAAACATCTACTTGCCATTTCAAATTATTGTGACAAATTTAAAAACGTGTTTGCTATTGAGTGACGAGGCGAATTTTTAATGAAAGCGTTGTGCGTCATCACAAATTCATTAGAAAGATAATAGTGTATATCAAAAGTCATTCATATGCATGTAACGATACAGACATAATCTATGTGGAATGTATGACTTGCATAATTTTACTACCACATTATTAATTCATTTTTTATTGTAAAACGTTCTAGAGCTGCATACATACATCAAAGTTTAAGGTAACAAAAATCAAACGAAATGTGGGAAATGTACATGGATTTATGATTTCGCGAACAGAAAATGCTTTAAATACATTACTTTTAATCTTAAAGTTCAAACACAATCTACCAAAAAATAAGGTAGTATCGATGTAAGACCACTCCGGTTGCCTAGTGGTTAGAGCGCCCGCCTCGGATGCTGGAGGTCGCGGGTTCGAACACCGCCTAAGTCATACCAAAGACTAATAAATGCCTTAATTGCATTGCTTTTAATGTTAAAGCTCAACACACAATTTTACTTGACGCTACCAAAAAATAACGTATTATCGATATCAGACTGCTCCGGTGGCCTAGTGATTAGAGCATCCGCCTCGGATGCTGGAAGTCGCTGGTTCGAACCCCGGCCGAGTCATACCAAAAACTTATAAACGCTGTAATTGCATTATTTTCAATGTTAAAGTTCAAACACAATTTTATTTGATGCTACCTAAAAATAATGTATTATCGATATCAGACCGCTCATGTGGCCTATTGGTTAGAGCATCCGCTTTGGACTACTGGAGATAGCTGGTTCGAACCCCGGCCGAATTATACCAAAGCATTAAGAGGTTAGTGTTAGGACTGGTCGGCCTCGTATCAGGATAATGTGACTGGGCGGCACACAATGCTACATGTCTGCGGTATGATGCCCCTGTGCTAGACATCACTATAAACTGCCACACTTCAGACATCGTAGCTATAAAACTGAAAAATGGTTAAAGCTACGTTAAAAATCCAAATCACACACACACACACACACACACACACACACACACACACACACACACACATAGTATGGATATCACAGATAATGTTATAACTGTGATTCCGAATGTTGTAGCAGGCCCTCTCTGGTATAGATAATAAAATAATGCGTCTAGTGTATGCACTTTCGGATGCATTCATAAATATTTAAATAGCACTAACTTTAATACGTTTTGTTTAGACGCATGCTTTCCTGCCCATTGGAATGTGCTGTGCGTGCAAATAACGTTAAGTATGATTTTTATTCTTAAATACAATCCACTGAATAATCTGGGACTACTTTCTGAACTGAGATGTTAGTAGCTAAACAGGGGTCAGCTATTCTTAAATCACGACCGATGACGTATAAGGTTGGAACGTGTCCGCCTCTTACGAGCGGTTAGTTAGTTCTGGGATATAAAGAATACATAGTTTTTTGTCCACTCAAACGAAAATTTTCAGTAATGAATGCGAATATACATATGAGAGATTGGTGATAACATTCAATTCCATGTCTGTCAATTTCATCTCGGGTATCAAATATTTGCATGGACGTTTAGATTTTTATAATAATGCAGTATGCGGTTCATATGCCAGGTAAATATGAGTGAAATAAACTTGCTTTAACAAGAACGTGGTTTTAATTTAACGAATGTATAGCTAGCTTCACACTACGAAAACGTATTTGTTAAGCGTTTCTGTTCATTATAGTCTTTCGTTCTTATTGCCCAATATTACATCCGTGCAATTAAAATGCGCCAAAAATCAACGATTATTTGCATGAAAAAGTGATTAGACTAATTTAGTCATACATCTCAAACGAAATCTCCCCTGGAACAATCATCTGTATTCATCGACACGAAAGTTTCCCATTATGTTTGCGAAGGACAATATTTATCAACCATTTCTTACCGAAGAACAATGCGATGCTTTTTTTTCTACTTTTAACCAACGGAGCAAACATTCACTTTCTAAAACGTCCTGAAATAAATGTTTATGCCCATGTATTACTTTCGAATTGTAATGTTTACAATATTCGGTTTATTATAATATCATTAATTGATTGGTAATGCTTGGCGCAAGGGATATCTCTTATATTGCATAAAAAGATTTTACAAATCCTAAAACACTCTTGCATGGATTGTCATATCTTCTATCATCCTCGTTGTTGCATTTAAATTTTCAAATTCTAAAAAAATGTAGCATTCTCCTGAAATACACTCTGAAACAGAGTTAAATGAACTGCAGAAGCCATCTATATTTAAAATGGGAAGAACCGTTTAACACGCAATTAGCAGGTTTCAAGAATAACATGAGATATCATTGTTTAAAAGAACCTCAACAACATTTGTTTCTACGTATTTCGGTGGTACAATTTCTCACCTGAGAATTCCGATATAATAAGAATAGGTCGCGGCGATGGTACAAGTTCTGTTGGAACGGGTTCTACAATGGATTTATTTTCCTTAAAGTGTTGAATATTACTCTTAATTTTGTTCTTTATTTTCTCAAGTTCAACTAGTTTCTCTATGTCTTTTAAAGCATTTGGAAACGTTGATTTCTCTTTGCATTCCACATAGACCAAGAATAGAAAAGCTGCAGATCCGATGAAACAGGACCAACTGATTCGGGCCATTTCCTTGTAGATGGATCACTTTTGTGTACACTGAGCATGCAATTGACAGTTCCTAAAAGGACAAAGAGAAAAAGGTGTTCTTTAAGTAAAAACTAATTTGGCCTGGTACAATGAACTGTTAATAGACAAAAATGTAAATGACAATTAATGCAAAGGAGAGAAAGTATATAGAAAGATTCAGTGTCTTAGATATAGAACTAAATCATAACTTAAAGGCATTAACTAAAGACAGAATGGCAAACATTTTCTATTTCATAATGTGGGTGTACTGTACCCGGGTCTAGTCTACTAATGGTTACTTTTGACCACAAATACATAAAAAATGGTACAATATAAAAGAACGAGTCTCATGGCAACCTAATCATCGCCATACTGACGCCATTAGAATATGTTAAATTTCAAGAGCAAGCGGGCGGTAATATCAGCATTTTGACATTACGATTTAACTTCACTAACAACGCCTACTAGAAAATATGGACTGATATGGATACAAACACGTTGCTTGGCAACGAATAACTTATGCCATACAAATAAATTTCTGCTTCCTGCTGCAGTATTCTATTCTACGAAATCAGCTTTAGATTGGAATACAACATAAATTGTTTTTCAGGCGTTGTTAATAGTCACAAAATGGAAAATAAACCGGGGGTGAGGGGTGGGAGCAGAGTTGGTGCGATGGGGTCATAATTAATATTCTGAGAACCTACACTGAACATTTATTTTCATAAGCTTCACTAGCTTAAGCTAATCCTGATTGACAGATTTGATCCATCACCTATGGATTTTGCCCTGAAAGTCTAACCAATGGGTTTGTCTATCAATTAAAGACTTAAAGTATAGGCTTATATGAACTTTAGAAGCAAACCACCTGAACAAGCACGGACTCTTCTTTTTTAATTTCGTTAGGTATTAGGTAATCACACGATGCTTTTATTAAAAACAAATATTAAACACTGGAATGGGACAAACGATACCTAATTACAAGTTAGAAAGATTTGTTTTTCACCTTTTACTGAATGATGTAGGTCTGGTCAAGATGTATAATTCTGTCTTAAACAAGGACGCAAAGTTCATTCTATGATGTTTAAGACAGATTTACTGCAACAAACTCCACAATATTTTTTTGAAATCATATACGCAATGTTAACGTCATCTAGCATTTTTTTCGTCATTGCATATGGTATTATTACACATGTGTGTGTGTGTGTATTTCGTGTGTGTGTGTGTGTGTGTGTGTGTGTGTGTGTGTGTGTGTGATTTGGATCTTTAACATACCTTTAACACTTTTTCAGTCATATCGCTACAATGTCTCCAGTATGGTAGTTTATAGTGATGTCTAGCACTGGGGCATCGTGCCGCAGACATGTAGTATTATGTTCCACCCAGTCACATTATCCTGACACCAGTCCGACCAGTCCTAACACTAACATTTTAATGCTGAGCGCGAGGCAGCTGCTAGTAGCAATTGTATAAGTCTATGGTATGACTCGGCCAAGTGTCGAACCCGCGACCACCCGCATACTATTACAAGTGATACTTATATTAAAATGATGGTGTGGGTCTATTTTAACGTAAATAACACAGAATTAATGTGAATAAAACAGGTAATTGAATGAAAAGTATACTCATTGCACGGTATTGATGCGATAGGTACCTCGTAGATAATAGAGCCCTTCCGATTGATTTTTACTCAGGCAAAATGTAACACAAGAGCAAATAATGAAACAACCAAGACAAATTAAGATTGAGTTTGTCAGGACGAATCTAAAAACTTCTTCTCCTACTCTTTTTAATTAGACGATTCAATTTCATATTTAACCGCAAAGCAATTGCAAAAATATTGTCATTTTATTGAAATATATATAGTTATATACACCAAACCAGTAACAGCCAGATCTGACTTGGAATAATGAACGAAACAAAACTGTTAAACATGCGTACTTCCGGATTCCTTGAGTAAACTTTTAAAACATTCTGTTTATGAATGTGCTCTCAAAAGAAATATTTGTTTGGTGTATAACTGGAATACGTATCTTAGATTAACATGTAAAACGAAACGGACTAATTTGACATTCCTGAGATATCGCTTATAATGTTCGAAGTGTGTAAACACATCGAACTCTCCTAATTAAAAGTGGGCTGGACTTTTTAATATCAAATATAAAGGTGCATTTAACATGACATGACAGGCAATTTCTATTTATTTGTTCTAGCTCACAAAACAGTCGTTTTCGTTGTTGCAGGTACAACTTTTGTGGCTACACACAGTCAAGCGTCGCATGGTATGATGAGAAATCTTTTTTTTTTTTGTTTTTGTTTCTTATTCTCCGTATATAGCTAGCATTAGGTCGGGCAACCATCCCACTGAGCTCCTCACAATTCAGTATAAGTGCACATTATTTTACATGGAATAATGGTAAACACTAGTACATAGTAATATATTCTACTTCTTGATCCACTACAGAATTTAAGAGAGAGAGAGAGACAGACACACAGACAGGCAGACAGACAGAGACAAAAAGAAGCAGAGAGAGCCCGAGACTCAAACCCACAACAACCCAGTGATCGGTTAAAGCAAGCGCACCCACCCCCACCCCGAAAAGCTATTGTAAACTGTCAAGTAACTATTTCCTTACAGAGTTCAATATAAAACCTTTTCATTCACCCTCGTAGGCAGTTGAAATGCCACTTTGTTATGCATGAAATGTCACTTGATAATAAAGATTAAATCCATCGATAAGGTCGAAAGGGACACTTGTAGTTCTATTTTAAGAACAAAAGGTATTTGTGTTGAGCTATAAAAAGACAAATTGTTTTAAAATCGTTATTCGCTCCTCGTAGACAAGACGTTTACGATGACTTGTACCGACAAGGAACGGAAAGAAGTTTAGCAAATTTGCGTGTATGATATAGAAGAGCAAAGGTACAATTTTTAAATGCTAATGAGAAGTGTACGTATCAATACTCATTCGAAAGATACAATTGGTGCCTGAAGCGTTCGGCACCTGGTACAAAACTAACCAATGAGAAAAGACGGACAAATGTATTCCAATGTTTTCGAATTGGTATCCCTCAAAAAGCAGGATTTTCTTGTTGAAATAAATGACATTAGGATTGTAAAAGGTCAAAATTATAAGGATGTTTATATAGTGAAAACTGCATAGGTGTCCCACTTGTTCTGTCAACTCATCTAAATACTACCGGTATATATAAAATTGCATAATGATTCACTAATAGCTGATTACTGGATTGTTCAATAAATCATCAGAATATGTTATGCGATGGTTAACTTACTGATGCTATATGTGACTAAAATGGTCTATTTCCATACACCCCTACTCTTTTTAAACTACAACCACTTGTATTGCTGTTATTTTGTATTACCTCAGCTGAAACTCTGCTGCTGTTACATCTGCATCAGTTGTACCAGCATCCAACATGAAACTTAATCTCGCAATATAATTATTATTATTATTATTATTATTATTATTATTATTATTGATAATATGGACCCAAATCCTTGTTTAGACTGAGAAATTTTGTTTAATCCGTGAATTATATTATTACTAATGGTAGGAGAGCAACAATGTTTGCTTTGCTACCACTATTACTGCTCCTAGTACTACTACTGCTACTACTAATACAGCTACTACTAATATTACTGCTACTACTAATACTATTACTACAACTGTTACAGCTACTGCATCTACTACTACTGATGCTACTATTATTAGTACTACTACTACTATTACTGCTGCTACGACTTACTACTACTACTATTACTGCTACTACGACTACTACTGATACTACTACTACGGTTTCTACCATTAGTGTTATTACTACTATTACTGCTATTACTACTGCTGATACTACTGTTGCTAATATTATTACTACTATTATTACTACTATTGGAGATATAACTACTACTGCTGCAACTACTGATACTACTACTACTGGTAATACCGCTACTTCTGATACTGTTGCAAATGCTACTACTTATACCACTACTACTGCTACTACTACCACCACTACTACTACTACCACTACCACTACTACTACCACCACTACTGCTACTGATACTACTACTACCACTACTACTACTACTACTAATACTGCTATTACTACTACTACCACCGTTACTGCTACTACTACTACCACTACTGCTACTGCTACTACTCATTAAGATGACAACAGTTATCAAGTTCTTTTACCATCAGGACCAAAATATCGATAACCAAATAATTAATTACTTCATTAGTACAATGTGGGTATGTGAGAAAGCTTGCCAGTAGCTTCTCGTGGGTCGGTGGTTCTTTCCGGGGTTTTCTCTGGTTCTTCCTCCACCATTAATACTGGCCGCCATGTATAGCCTATCATGTGCTGCAAAATGGCGTTAAACCCCACAACAACAACAACAACAACAACTTCATTAGTAGTAGAATACTACTGCTACTTTTGCTATTACTAGGTAAAGATGTCAGGTACTCTTCAGCAAAAACGAACATAGGTATAATGTCTTAATCCATGATACGTACAATTTCGATACGCATTCACATATTGATGAACAGTGTATATGATACATATCAGAGAAACATTAATGAATGCAGTATCTACACAACATTTCGATGCGCGTTCATATATTCATGAATACGGTATCTAATACATAACATATCGACACATATTCACAGATTAAAGAATCTGTACACTAATCATTTCGATACGTATTCAGAGATTAATTAATACGGTATCTATATACCATTTCAATACACATTCATGGGTTAATAAATGCTGTATCGGATAATAACATTTCGTTACGCATTCATAGATCAATGAAAACTGAGTTTTCATAACATTTCGATACGTATTCACAGATCAATAAACACAGTATCGTTATAACGTTGGACTCGCATTAATACATTAATGAATACAATATCGTCATAACGTTTGATGCGCGTTAATAGATTAACGAATACGGTATCTGAATGAAATTAAAAATGCAATTAAAGACTAAGATTATATACTTTTCCAGCAGTTCGAGTGTTACTACTACAACCTGCACTACTACTACTATTACTACTACTGATACTGGACATGCATGTATAGTTTTGGCATTATATTACTAGACTATGCTTTCAAATAGCAGGCAGAAATTACTTGTACAGTTCAATGATTTACGATGTTGCCTGAGGAAATAACATTGTATATGTTAAAGTCTATTTTTAACTTCAGTTTGTCTTTCATTTCAACTTATGTCCAATGTTTCTTTATATGATGTCAAACTACACACATAAAAAGGTTTCGAAATACATGCGTGTCACATACTTTTTAACATGCACAACAAAAGTCTTGTTTTACGTTAGCGGTGTTTTGAACTGTCTGAATTTGTGGACACCTTTTAGTCAGTACGTAGTCCTTAGAGTAATCCAGTTCCACACAAGATAATATGCATCGTCATCTGTCCATAATAACAGATGTAGCGAAAAATATAAGAAAATATCGGGCACATGGTATAGAAACAATCTGAGAACTTGCAACCGATTAAAATATACAACAGTTAGATTTTTCCTTTGTGAATGTAATGTATTTGTTTCATAACAACAGAACCTATTCCAGCACAAGGTCTCTGATAAACGAGTCCTCGGTCCTTGCATTTTCACTTGCAAAATTACCCTTGAACATTTAACATTGTATGTAATGAATGCAAGTACTAGCCAGTCTGTCCAGTAACTAAATTATTAAAATGATTTTAAATGAATGGGCTAAACATAGGGTCAATATCAAAGATGGATGTTATTGATATTACGTGAAACATTGCTTTCGTATTGTTTGTACAACAATATGTACTGAGTATTGAGGGCAAACAAAAACTGGAGTAAAGTGTTTTGTCCAGGGACACATCACGGTAGCTAATCTGAGGTAATTCTATGGTAGGATTCCTACCCGCAACTATTTGGTCCGACACAGTGACAATCGAGCCACTGAGACTCGTAAACGAAAGATTATGTCCATCTAAATACACAAAAAGACCCATTTTCTCATGGGATGAAGCATGAACCGGAATAAAAATATAAATGTTAGCATATCCTTAATACTTCAAACTGAAATAAACCACGTTATACCAATGCAAAAATTCAAAAACTTCTGCAACAGTTACTGGAGACTCGATGATCTTTTAATTATAAATTTACTGATCAAGGATAAACGTAATACGCTTATAAAATGGAATTGACTTCAATATTTTCGTACTCTGACATATCTTAAACACCACAAAGAGAAAAAATAGCATTGACAAGATAAATCTAGGGACAGGTAAGGATATTATATTTCTTTCATATGATTCAACATTTTGCAAAGTAATTCAACTGAAACAATGAAATTGTAGCTTTTATAATTTAAGACATACACATGACCGTGATGTATCTAAGGCAGACTTGGAAAACAAAACTCACCGAGAAATTGTCCGCTACCACGCTCTAGAAATTACCGAAGTCGACATGGGGAATTGAACATCATCCTGATATGACCATGTGAACCAGTCTCTGTCTTGTGTTTCACCCTCACTCCATTAAACACACCAGTGTATATAGACCGGAAAAAAATAGCTCCACATTTAACGGCTGGTCTTAAACCTTGTCACTCTAATTCATCAAAAGCTTGGTTAACTCTAGGTGACGTGAACCAAACAGACCAATCGCAGACATGTGGAGGTGTTATGCTGAAGTACTGTTACTTCCCACACCTTACAGCGGTATAGCTCCGTCTGAACTATCCATGCAGTAGGTGCCTGCTTTAAAAGGCCTTCCACGTGTCAGATCTCAAGCGGTCGACATCGATTTAGATAAACTAACATCAATTTTTATTACCACTGAGAGCGAATAAACCAACAACAACAAAAAACGTAAATAAATTTGCTAATTCACCTGTTTTGTTAGATTTTTATTTTCTTTGTCCTATTTAATGTGTTCTGTGTGTAAAGGAACAAAGTCACACACTCTTTCATTAGGACAAGGGACATAACTGCTATGTTGTGGCAGAAGGCTGACGACAAAATATCACCATCTGAGTGGCATGTAATTCGGAAAAAGAAATGTTAACCTAGAACTGAATCCGTTAAATAATGTATACACGATATCGTACTTACGGTTCTAATTGACTTAGACTCAGAATGTTGGTTACTGGTTTCTTGGCATTGAAAGCTCCTCAGACGCCTATACTGCTGCGAAAAAATAAGCAATATATAGATCAGCTATGGATTACACGAGTCGCGTATGCCTTTTGTTCGCATGCTGCTGAGACCCATTTTTGTAATATGCGTTCAGAGTTTTCGATAATTGAATCGAAACTTGCAAATATATAGGCTCAGTGTTTCATTAGAAACAAAAACATGTACATGTCCTAAACTGTCATTTACAAATGTGGATGTTTATGTTCACGTATTCATGTGAGACCGTACTTCAAACAGTAACGCATATAACTCTATTTTATTTGAATTTTTTAAACTTTGTGAAAAAAATAAAAATTGCTTAATTTTCCTTTCCTAATGTTTTACTTTCCCATACTGATTTAAAAACGTAGGGGCTCGTGAGAATTTTTTTTTATACAGATCTCAATGTCACCACCTAAACTTTAGACATAAATGCGTCCATAACAAGATTGTGCAGAAATCTTTTTCCTGTCAAGGATAATATCAAGGAATGGGATACTCCATTACATGAAGTATGGAAAGGATAATTACCAACACTTCATGAACATCTCAATGCTCATGCTATTTAAGCTCAACCGCTAAAAATCTTTACATTTTAATGACAAAAGTGAGTACCTCGTAACTCTGATTTTAGTCCCTGCTTCCCGTGCTTCCTTCTTTGCGCTCCGCTATAGCGCAGCACACGAAGCAGCGAACCAGACTATGGAACTTCTTCCAAATGTGATTGAATATGGAATACAATGAATCAGTGGACAGTGCACTTTGAAAAACATTTTGCAAGGAGTTTATGGTAACTAAGAATTTTAATAAGAGTTTGCAAAACTTAATGGAGAAGGTTGCTTAGTAAACCCATCTTCTCTCAGCAATGACTCAAATTTCCATATTTTCTGACCTTATTTTTATATTGAACAATCATGTGGACAACAAACTGAATATGTTCAACAAAGATATAACATTAGCATTATAGACTGTGTATCGTCGTAATTTCTAGATCGTTTGTTTGAAAATTGATACATTCCAATTCGGGGGGGGGGGGGACTGGTTCCCAGTAATCTAGCTGTGTGTCTATTAAAACGTCTCATTCATAAAAACTGACCTTCGAAACTTTCTCATCAACATAAACCTTGTGTGTTAGGAATATTGTAAAAGATCGACTGTGTACATTTTATACTTTAGATGTACATCTTTTCCCTAGCGCAAACACCCATGCTGTCGAACAGTTATGTTGCAAAAGTTTTGAAATAGCTGATTACGTATACCTAAAATCGGCATTGACTTTGAATAGGGACTGTTATCATATGAAGGGTGAAATAAATTTATCCCGCCCAAGGCGAACTTTATTACACCTGAATACATAATAGCTATCGTTGACATTTGAGCCTTTATCAACAAGGTGATAGGTGCCAAAGTAAACGAAGTGAGTGTGAGTGCTAGAAATGGTTGACTCTTGTCGTGACACTGAGATTATGTTAAGAAAGGGTTAGGTTTACTAAAATGTTGGAATCCACAGCCAGAAAGCCAGATTCATCAAGCAGGCAGCACATGTCAACATGCTATAAATCACGCACGTAGATCAAATACACTTTCTTTGTACCTCCTATTTGATAACCAAGTCACTTTGGAGTGGAGAGCATGACAACATCCCTCAAGTGTTATTTTACCTGCACTAGGTGACTGCAGATGAAAGATGAGCAACAGGTAGAAACTTATATCACTTTCATTTTTGTGTTGCTTTTGCTAAAATAAACATTTCCGGGAACTCTATCAAAATTTCTAAGACCAATTAGATTGTTCTTGGTTGTTGACCCATTAACTTATCATGAATCTTCGTTTTACGGATTGGTTTCTAAGTGTGTTATTTGAAAACCAAGTGTCAAGTTGTATAGTTTTCCTTTTGACCCTTTGCTAGGAATCTCAAGGGAACAAACGAGCTTTGTATCCCATTGCACAAATAAAGCAAAAAGCTAAGTCAATCTACATCTAATAGTTTCGGAGATGATAGAGTTAGAAAAAGACCGACGAAGATACAGGTTATTATATTACCTGTTGATTACAACTATAATGTTTTCGCAGATCTATTTTAACCATTGCCATCGAATTCGATATCGCAAACTAATTTCACCCATAGGTTCATTATAAGTATGAGGCTGAAGTAATCTAGATGCAATTGTTTTAACTAGCAATGACCCATTTAGAACACACTTGTCTCTTTCTCATGCAATTCGAAGACCAATGGATCAGTGAATGAGCCTCGAGAGTAATCGTGGAGGTATATTCCAAAAAGGAACTTTGGCGAAGAAATATTCCACTAGATATGCGAAGAAAGGATAATGGAATACCTGCACTTGTATATATTTTATTTTTTGAATGAAAAGAACAGTGGACGAACTCTTTCAGCTTCAACACCGTCATACAGTTGCTAAGGTTACTGACACGATATCTAGCTGTTTAAATGTCAATAAAGTTATGATGACATCATTACTGTCGATCAGAACGTCCTCGGTCATTTGCATCGCCAGCGGATGTTTTAAGTCATACAGGCTTCATGACGTCACAACGAATAGATGAATTGTCATTACTAACAACAATGCCACTAATAGTTGCAGACAATTAAAACCGAATGAGCTCTTCGATTTCTTTCAATACAGAGTTCCAGCAATAACATTAAAATTTTAAATAGCACATATTTCATTGATTTCCTAAAGGTGCTCGAGTTTTATTTTCAAGACTTTTCTCATATTAATAAACCTGGGGGGGTTTTTTTTGGGGGGGGGGGATTTTTTGTTGTTGTTTTTTTGTCAGATCCAGACGGATGTTCATTCACCCAAAACTTATAATCTGTGCAGTATAACAACGAGTTCATTCAAGTGTATTTCAGAGAGTCGACGTTAATCAACTTGCATTGGAATGAGACGAAGATGTCCCGAATGAATAACTGCGTGAGGTATTATTTAGGTGCCGCTCCACGGTTTCATATATTGTATAGAGTAAACATAATTACCAAAACTTTCCTCATTGGTTATCTTGTCTATTTAAATGAGACATATATCTTTGGCATTGTTAATAGAACTTTCAATTCCCTCATATATATATATATATATATATATATATATATATATATATATATATATATATATATATATATATTAAAAATTGATGCGTGTTATTTTGGTTAGAGAGTATACATAACTTCGGATGGGCAGCTATCATAAAACTGGCTGATGGCTATGAGGCCAATAGATGTACATCTAACTGCCATCTTCAAAGTAAAGGAATCGATGACTTAAAAGACAATATACAATTTTAAACGGCCATTGGCTGCCATTTATTTTGCTATGACAACATTTTCAAACTCAATGAGAGGTGCAAAATATGTTGCTTCTTTGTAATTGACCAAAATAAACTTTTCACTGACAGTCTTCACGTGTTTCACGAGTATTCTTTTGTCATTCAGCAGTTGGAAGTAGCGACCTGGATCTGCGAAGTATTGCGTTCTGGATAATATCGGAAGTTGCGCCAATCTTCCCCACAAACTATTTAGCATAACTTTTACAAATGGTCGTCTTCATTCATTTTTTTTCGTGTGCCCTAACGTGATGGGTTCTAAATAATAGTACCATTTTTTAATTTGTTTTAGTCTTCTGGAGTCGTACACAAAGATAACCACTAGCGTCTTGATTCAGTTTTGAGACATTCATTGACGTAGCTTGAGAAAATCCCTGGATTCGAGTAGTTGTCCTCTGATATTGTTCTATGATAGAAAAGTGCAACATTTCGGAAAGTTTTAACAAGGGTATTCAAGATCGAGCGCATGAAACGATTTGACACTCATCCACACTCCGGACAGAGCGCGTTTGTCATCTTTATGACAATACGTTTGGTCTTGACGACGTGCTTCAGCACTAGTGATAAGTAACTGAATAATCAGTTTTCCTTGGCAATGATGGTACTCTTGGGTTGGAAGTAAGGCCTTGTATTTTAGTCATTCGTACTGACGAATGTGTTCCATCGACACGTTCTGTCAACATTTCATGGTGCCCAGCATGACATCCAGCATATCTGCACACACAAGGATATTACAAGGAAGCGTCGATTTCTTTTTGAAATTGGTTCACAGAAAGCTTGTTGCATTGGTTCCGCTACTAAAAAAGAAAAATTGTCGCGTGGATTCAGAAGCAATATGTCTAACATGGCATACCTTTCGGCAATGGATCAAAATGTTTGATTGGTTTTAAAATGTCAATCGTAAGAGTGATTTCGCATTTCCATCATTTGGTATCCTTGCCTTTCTAAACCCATGCACCGTTGGTATATTTGCTTGTACAACACTTCTGTGGTAAACCCCGAGAAAGGACTTGAGGTTTTGTTGTTGAAGAAAACACGCGGAACATCCGTGAAAGAAACATCCATAGAATTCGTACACGATATGGGGTTTATCTAAATCCAAGCAATCCATAGAAATGGTCTCATGTTTCTTTTCTTCGCTGTGTTCTAGAATGTTGAATCAATTTATCTTCACTTTCGCACACACAAAGCTATGGCAGAATATTAAAAGATAGACAGGATTGAGAGGTATGACGTTTAGTTAATTCTCAGACATGACCTTCTTAATATACACTAATCGTCGCGATTTAGGGATAGAAGAAGCTTCCTTCACAGGATCGATACCGTTGTGTTCGTTAAATAATAGTCGACGTTTTCCAAGGCAATGGGGTAAAATCTCCATATTAGGTCGTCAATGTTTCAAAATTTCCCTTCATTCCCATGAATATTTTCGTCCTCGTCAAAATTTTCGTCCTTATAATTCAATTCCCATGTTATACCCATCGACCTATTTATCACACAATTTCCCATTATCCCATTACTGCTGTATCAATATAAACCTGTGGACTTATTTAACCTAGGATTTCTCCTTGTCCCCCAACTTCACATCAACCTATGGGCTAATGTTAATGTCCCTAAATCCTTACACTTAATATTAATTGCAGTATGTCCCCAATTCCTCACACAATGTTAATTCCCGTATGTCCCCAAATCCTCACACATTGTTAAGTCCAGTATGGCCATGAATCCTCGCACAATGTTAATTCCTGTATGTCCCCAAATCCTCCCACAATGATAATTCCTGTATGTCACCAAATCTTCATACTTAACTACATATCAGCTGACTTTATAGCTACCCAATATGGTGGTGGTGACATTCTCAGAACCATGAGTTGTACGAAGATGGAAATAAATGAAAGTTCAAATAACAATCCTAACAGTCATTCATTTACAACAACCTTCAACGAAAGCAACAAATAGTAGTTACAGAGGAACTTGAAACGTAAATAATTAACACAGATTAACTATTTGAACAGGAGGTAAGATATATAAAAACTATAATAGATGAATGTCACTAAAGAATTGACAGAGGACCAGATGCAGTTAAAGTAGCTGAGTGAACATTATCAATACAATCAGATGCTGAGATGTATGACATGCAGATAGAATAGATGACATGGAAAATGTTCAAAGGAATTTATGAAACATTTAAAGTTTTTCCCATGTGATACCGATCTGTAAAATGTCGTCTACCTCCTCTTCCCATCACGGGTACAATCATTGACTAAAGCTGGCCTGTTTTTTCTGATAATTATCCTCGTTATACCAGCTTCGACATCTTAAGCAATATAAATCATGATCATTTCCTCTGTACCCCGATTGAAATTCTATTAAACGAGCGTTGTAGTTTCCACATGATAATTTCGTTTCTATGTTTAATGTTACTCAGATAATTTATTTTAGGTAGATAACGCGTACGAATGATCTGTATTATTTTTGTTTCTTTCGATTGTATTTGAGAATCGTTTATTACAAGCATTTATTATAATACTATTAATTCAATACCATATCAATAGGAAATTAATTTTTCTGAATATAATATTATTATAGACTTTCCACAATCACAAAGTATTTCCATTAATTAATGTTTTCCTTCAACGTTGCATTTGCTATGTTCTGTTGAAAGTTTGATTTTATTAAATTGACATATTCGTTCCACCATTTTATTTAGTCTTTGTTCTTTCCCAGTGAATCACATATCTATCCTTTTGGTATCTGCAGCATCTTACAGTTCTCTTTTATTTATTACTTGCAATAATTTGGAGATTATTTTTAATATTGTTATGGCAAATACACATCACTGAAAGATTTCAGGTCCTCAGTTATTCTTTTTCTTTTGCAAGGTACTCAATCAATGTTCAAGTGTATTATTAATGACGATTATTTCAACGGATATAATTAAAGGCATGCAAATGTCTGAGCAGAAATATCCAATATTTCCATTATTGGTGATGATGGAGAATTTATTCCATTCTTAAATAATGTTGATATACCAAATTCCTTTTACATGAAAGTAACATCTATTTCGGTGAGCATATTTATCACTTTCAATATTTATTTGTATCCATTGTTATCCTTTTCGTACGCCTGCATGTGTTTTTGAAATTGATCATCTGCATGAATGACGTAAACCTTTTAGAACGGAAACATTATTCCTGCTTTTTTCGTAATGTAAAAGTTGAGTCAACAATGCCTTTCAATTCGCTCTATCTGAACTTCTTTTAATCTTTTTTGATTGGCTGCCACATATGTGTGGTACTATTATATGATAATAATGCAGTTCCTAGATAGTTAACAGTCAACACATACGTTTTACCGATTAAAAAGGTTGTAAGGTTGTAACGATAATTTTCTTCTTATTGAAGTAAAACATACTCTTGCGGATCAGTTATATTATATGTTAGAATGTCTGTAACACACACACACACACACACACACACACACATACATACATACATACATATACAGAGAGTGAGAGAGGAGGGAGGGAAGGAAAGAGAGAGATGGGAGAGAGGGTGAGAAAAAAAAATGTGGAATGAAGAGAGGGAGCAGTAATTTATATTATCCTCATTTTGAATTCATGTTTGTCTTTGTTCTAGTATTGCTAAGTTTACTCCTGTCAAAGCTGCCTTTAAATGTATACATTTGCTTATGTATCTAAAACACAGTCAGTATTGTAAAAGCTTCCATACATTTTAAAATCATAGCAGAACTACCCTACATCACCCACGCTTGTCTCATTCCTCATGCGTGTATAGAATGTAAAGATGGATTTAATTCAGGTGCCGATTCATAATTGTTAAACATGTATTCTGTATGACACTTTCTAACTTTCCTAACCTGCAAAATTTATAACATTTATACCAATCTTCTTTGTAAATGCAAAATGTTATCTTGGGGCTCATTAATAGAATTTGACATCTATATTTTTTACAATGAGATCAAATTATTGATAATACGTTTGAGTAGATATCAGAATGTCAATAGTCAGATCATTTATTCAATATGTATATGTGTATATATATATATATATATATATATATATATATATATATATATATATATATATATATATATATATACGCGTGCTGAATGGAATGTCAATCGATTGTAACATGTGCGGCTAAATCACTAACGCAATTAAGACGCAGCCATACTGTCACTGAATGCCAACAATTTTACCGCTTCCGGTATATTTGTATCGCACGCGGTAGTTGACATCTAAGGCTATAATATCATAAGGTCGCCTGCGGATGTCAAAACATCTGTAAAAACAGGCATATGCTAAAAACCTATAATGCAAATTGAGATTACATTCATGCCTCGAGGAAGAAAAACTCTTCGAGTTTGAAAAACAAACTTGAACTGAACTATCACGTGTTAAAGAAATGAAACAACTTTTGTGACAGGACAAATTTTTATGTAACCTTCAGACAAGTATAAAACAATGTGAGAATTCAACAGTGTCAATTAAGTCTGCAGCCTATGCTAATATGTATCCAGTATAATAGTCCATTGTTTTTTCTTTTGAGCTTCAATGAAGGTTAATCTACAAAGTTAAAAATATGCGTTCGTACGAAGGAAAATAAATTTACATCACTAATTAGACAAAGGATTTTTCTATATGGCTTGTATATCTGTCTATCTATATATCTATATGTGTGTGTGTGTGTGTGTGTGTGTGTGTGTGTGTGTGTGTGTGAAGAATGGAGAATTACTCAAAAAGAACTCAAAATGATTTTTGGATTTGTTCAAACTTTCTATTCCACATTTAAATTAGTGTTAGAGTCATCGGACAGGTCCAAAATATTCCTGGACACCAAATCAATATTAATAGATAGAAGCATTGAAACCAACAGTCATTGTGCAACAGACCGACTCAAGTTATGATTTCTTGCCATATTAGCTATCGTCTTAAACATCAACATCAAAATCTGGTGTGTCGAACAGATGTGTTTATCTGCCCAGCCAAGGAAACGCTCAACAAAAGACTTGAGGAACACAAAGAGAACTTCAAACAGGATACAAGAACAGAACTATAGATCCACCGCTGGGAAAAATTAAGGCCGTTGATCGATGCATACACCTCTGGCACAGTGCTACGACTACCATCAACCTTTTTTCGTTGGTACTAACAGATCATCCAAATGTCTCTAACATACGACAGAGATATCCAGATAACCAGAGCTATCCAGATAACCACATATATCCTGAGACAAACACATAAAATTGACTCTTCTGCACGTATAAATGAGATCTTAAATTTTTTTTATAAATAACATCTTACTGACAAACCAAAGGAACATAGAAGACGTCTTTGTGCAGGTTCAGTTCAACTCAAAGCATAGTACAGGAGCACAGACACAGATGTAAAGACAACATTGGACTAAGCTGTGAGAAAATGAACGCTTCTAAAAATTTTAAAAAAAGGTCTATCAAGAGGAATTACATATTATACAAACAAGGTGTCAACTAAATGGCATTTATTTCTTAACATGCGATGTATGTGCTGTCCAAATTGTTTGCTAAACAGATAACTTCAGGAAATAAGGAAAAAGTCACGAAGCCATATCAGAACCAAGGTGTAAACAAAACTTGCCCACTATTTAAATTCGGCGAGATTCTGTCTAATCTTTCGAACAAAATGCAGACCACTGAGGCAAATCATAAATGGGTCAAAATAAACACAGTCGTAAGGTGATATACTGGATAGTACGGAGGCACGGTGACATTGGATTAAATGAAAAAAATTCTAGTCTGTAATTGCCATGTTTATCCCACCTTTCATCAGTGTCTTTCCTGTCCGTTTGCCGAACCTCGCTCTAGTCTCGTGAAATAATAATAATAATAATAATAATAATAATTATTATTATTATTATTATTATTTCGTTTTTCTACCACCCTTCTAGCATTGTTAATGCATTTATATCAATATTTCTCGATATCGATACGGAAATCATATTCGAAATGTAAATGAGTGTAAATTTATACTCCGTTACAATATGGCGCCCTATGAAACCAGATCTTGCAAACTGGGTGATGCGAATAAGTATATTATTACAGCACTGCTAGACTGTTTGCAAGCTTATTCGCGTTCTTTGTAATATTTCTCTTTCTAAACATGTAGTTATTTCTTCTGCTATTTGCTTGATTTTCGTTCATCTAGAATTGATTATAAAGGTTTCCACCTGTGCCAGAATGTACATATTTATTATCTGACGAGTCACGTTTTGTATGTATTTGTTCTTATACTGCGTTCCAAGCAGGAATCAGAACTCACTTTGTGAGTAGGGGCAATTATCGCCTAGATCTCCTGCAGAAGCATTCCAACTCACACGACCACGAGCTCATCCCCAGCAAAGATATGGAAGTCTGGGATAAATGCCTTTATCAAGCAAAATTAATCCCGTCCTGAAAAATTGCGCACTTTCGAACATTGATGGTCTTGCTAATTAGCAATCAGTGCATGTATGTTTGTTTAAACAATAGCCAAATTAAACATTGTTTGATGTACATTATCAGCAGGTACATAAAAAATCTTCTGACTTGCTTTGACTGAAAAGTCGCTGTTTAAATTTAATGAAGTAAATGTCTTGATTTCCCATGACAATCAAGTAATGTCAAATGACAGTATCCATGTGTGATACTGTTGAAAAGTTTTGTTTTCCTTCTAATGAATCAAAATTGAATATTTGTGTGCTCTACCTGTATATAGATATAGATGTACTTCAGTGCATATTCATGCCAAATTTACATAAGAAAAGATAAAGAAAGCAGAAACAACTGTAGTGTAGCGTGATGATTAAGATATACATGTATCATCACGTGACGTTCGCACAGGGAAGAGAAGTTCATGTCCATTGTCAATAATGTATATGCACCACATAAACAAACCAAAGGTCATAGGTCATTTACCAAGAAATAAAAACGAATTCGCTTAAAAAGACATGGCTTACGTATAGGATCATAGCCTAATGTGTTATGGTCGTGTACATCTCAGGAAACTTAATTCATATAGTGTCATATTAAGTTCTACATGTGCAGGCTGGAAAGCAAACAAGTAAACAACCCTGAAATTAAACAGGAAGGCCAAAAAAGAAAAACAAGGGATCCAAATTAATCCTTACCATCTATTCACGCTAAAGAGTGTACAATAGCCAATCGTAGAAATGACATTATTAGTTGCACATAGGGCACCAGGTGTTAAACCTATGCCAGAATAATAAATACATCTTATGTTTTGAACGTACTGCGTCTGTCCTTTTGAAACATAATATGTGTCGGACCTAAGCTCTATTTTCCATCTCAAATAAAAAGGCACCACAATCTCTGATACGCCCTTGATCTGCAATTTTGTTTCTAATGACAAAACTCTGTGATTACTGCTGTTAATTGCTAACAGTTGTTTCCCAGGAACAATGTTTTACTGTATCTTACATAATAGAAGCCGAACAGATGTACCTCGTTAACTAACATTCACAACACAACATTATTAAAAACGCTCTACAATGTTTATATTTACTTTATATTTAGCATTATGGGACTAGTGATTAATGGATCGTGTATTTTAGATTACATTGTCACCCTCATTACAACAAAGGAACATTGTCATGACCCTTGATCCGCGATGTCTTAGCACTTTAAATGAGATATTGTTTAAAAAAAGGTTTATATTTTTTGTTTTTGTTTAAGCAAGCACAAATATAGACCAAGTTTCAAGTATACTGCTGATATAACTAGTAGAAGAGAACATAAATGAAAATCACGTTTTATTTTTCCCGATCTTGGTTGAGTTTAATATTTTTTAGTTTTGCAAGGCAAACATAACATCCCCGTGAATTTGGATTTGAGCACCTATAGTATCAGTGGTCAAAGACTCAGAAATCTCTATCACAGTATGCGTTATTTTATGCGGCGGAAATGAAAGCCAAGTACATTCCTCAAGGAAAAACCGACGCGGAAGAAGATGCAGATTTATAGACTACATTTAAGGATGACAATATTGAAATAAGCAGCATCAGCCTTGATAGTACTCTGGGTAAAACAGAAGTAGCAATAAATTACGTACTTGATGTGAGTAATTACACGAATATATGTTCAGCTTCATTTACAGTAAAACTTGAAACTCGTATAATTTAGAAGACAAATTTTGAAAGATTGTACACAAAATACATAGAATGTACAGAGGACAAAGACAATATCAAAACAGCACATGAAAGTAGATGCTGTAACATAGTCAATTATAGGAACTGCAAAATCTGGCGTAAATCTGAAATTATCTATACTTTGGAAAGATTTGAAGGGAAAAAACAACATTTCAATTAAAGAAATGCTAGTATCTGTTGGCTTTGCGATAGCATCTAAAACCAATTTGTCAAGTATTTTCATTATGTTGTTATTCCTTTTCTCAACGATTTGGAAAAAAAATATATTTAAGACATATTGATCATAGTTCTGAAAGTCCATCGAATTAGATAAATATGAATCCATTCATGGGCACAAATTAAACGTCAGAAAAATGAAATGAAATTCGCTGAACTGAACAATCAATCTGCTTACTGAGTACACGAGAAAATGATTTTTCTGCAAATATCTGTTTGCAAGTCACGTGGGTGACGATTGGTAGGCAAACATTGTTTCAGTAACAACGATTGGTAGGCAGACATTGTTTTAATAACAACGATTGGTAGGCAGACATTGGTTTAGTAACAACGATTGGTTGGCACACATTGTTTTAGTAACAACGAAAGACACGACTACATTTTGATGAAGATACACATATTTGGAGAACAACCTTTTGCAGAAAATCAAAGAAAGAGAGTTTACATTCAGGAGAGAAATCTTCGAATTACAGCGTGTTGAGAGAAAAGAGTTTCTCAACAGGAAAGTTACAGATTTGCTAGGAAAGGAAACAAGGAAGACTTATCATCTTAAACAAACGAGAATCGGTAGTGAAAAGGTTTAAAACAGCTGTGAAGTGTAAACGGTCAACGGTTGGAGTAAAAGCGTATCAGATGTATGAATAATCCTATTTGGGTACTTGACAAGTGAAAGTTTGCAACGCCTAAATTTAAAATAGGTAAAACTTAACAATTTGTTTAAGAAAAAGATATGTCGTCCGACCTTCATAGAGAAATATTTAAAAGCCAGTAAACTGGATTTATGTGATCCAGTTGTATACAGGCTAAATTCCTTGAAGGGATATGATATATAAGACACGTTTTGCGAATAGGAGTTATTTATCTCTAACATTCACCATGCGGCTATAAAAAAAAATAATAACTGACTTAGATGGATCATCAAGTTGCAATTGCTTTTCTAAAGCAACGGATTAATCGATGACGGTACTGCAAAGCTAAATCAAAACAATATATAAGCAGAACATATTTTACACCGTCTATCTTCACGGAAATAGCAGCCGTAGAAAAAATGACAGAAGTGTTAATTTATGCACAACTAGATTGCGATACAACCATATAGCTGATTCAAAAAATGAGTTAGATGATGCCACTAGTGATGTTGATTTTGTTTACTTTAAAAATAGCTTACGAATTTCAAGTTCACCTGCTGTGACGATCGTCAACCGAAAATGTCGCCTTCGGACTGTTTTGTAAACTAACTTCCCCTGACTAAAAGCTTGTCTTGCTCGAAAAGTTGGGGCTCTGTTGTGTATTTGCACTTTTAACAGTTTCTGACTCATATATATATATATATATATATATATATATATATATATATATATATATATATATATATATATATATATATATATATATATATATATATAACACAACAGAGCCCCAACTTGTAAATCCTGAACGGATATGGGAGCGGTATCCGTCATTACTTGCATATTTTGAACCCCTGGCTATACTCCCATATCCGTTCAGGATTTACAAGTATGAACCCTGTGCTTGCAAAGTACATCCGTAAAGTTGGGCCTAAGATACTCTCTCGATTATTTAGTGGATAAACAAACTTTGGAGTTCAAAAGAAATTAGAAATAAACTGATACATTGACAGTTGAGACGGATTGACACACACTGGCTGATGCATTTACAACTGAGACGGATTGAAGCAAACTAGCAATTAACATAGCTTTCACTTCAGTTTAGGTATTGTTTTTAATTGTCATCAGGACCAGTGCTATGTATGAAAATGAAAGACATCAGACATTGATTGCAAACCGATACTAAGGAATAATCGAAATTAGGGTGAAGCGTCTATTACCGAAAAATAGACTACAAGACTACCAACACAGCAAGATTCACGTCTCAGTGCAAAAATGAATCTTAACAACTAGCACCCAAAATCATTACAAGTAAACTCACAATCATTAAAATATGTTTGTAATGATTTTAGGGTATGAAGCCTGGGGGGCGGGGGCGCGGTTTTTCATGTCCCAATAGTACACATGTCTTCACCACTCCTAACACCACAATGTTTCGACTCGTGAACTGTTTCCTTATGTCTACTCAAAATAGGTCGCTATCCCCTATGTCTCTGTAAGACATCCGCTAATACTACACTTGAGTTCAAGCCAGAGGGAAGGATGACATTTATTTATTGTATTTTACCTTTATTCGTCCACTCATGTTTCAAGATGATAGCCTAGATTTGTCAGCAATCTACCAGGATAATTAGGACATTATAATATTAAATTAAAAACGTAATGTAATGATAAATATAAATGTATATGTGATGCTGACCTGTCGTTTTTGCTAATGATTAAGCTCCATTATAGCAGCAGAGAGGGCGAACAGACTCTAATTGGTTCACTCGTATTTCGCTAAAATACGCCTTCCTGGAAAATCGCAAAAAACCCCCACAAAAAATCGCGATATCCAGCGTAAGACAACCCTGTCAACGACGAATTGGCTTACCCATCCTATCGCTGATAAGTTTTTCTAATCGCGATAAATCGAAAGAAAGTACGCGATCGTGTCGGTGCCAAGTTGGAGGCAGCACCCTCTTTGCTGTTATAAATTAAAAAACTGTATCAAGACCGACTCGGTATTGTGCTCGAGGATCATGTAAGTTTATTGTTATAAATCCGTGTGGCGTTAACTGAGCCCAACTAAATAAATTTTTGAACTTTTTTATGTCCATATCACCGCTACAACAGGTCTGATGAATATTTCTTAGTGCATGTGTATCAAATCCGTTAAACACAGCAAGAATATTACAATTATCCCTGATCACTTTTGGTATTTGTGTATACCGCTGGGTTACATAAATCACATCAGTGTTTTTGTGTCTACCTCTGGAAAATATTCGAGCAGGGTTTGATTGTTTATCAAGCATTACATCATCGTACACTACTAAATTGTTAACGAATCCATCAATATCATCAACACTCGGTGCATCATTGATATCAGTTATAAATTCAATAACATCATCACCGCGCTCATTTAACGATCTTGCGTTTTCATTAAAATCTTTAAGTACATCGTAGCATCGTTGATCATCAACTGATGGTGATACCAAATACAACTTATCCCACTTCATCCACTTGAGAAGCAGTTGTGTCTTACCACTTTCAGATGGACCTATGATAATCATACGAACAGAATTTGGTAGCGCAGCATGATGCTTGACTGGTTCTCGTTTTCTTGTTTGCAGAAAAGTCAGTGATTTCCATGTTATAGAATATATGAAAAGAATATGGATTTATATTGTGTGAAATGCAGGACACGTACCCCAACAGGTGATCTAACAACTATCACAATGAAAAATAACAGGTCGGCGGTTACAGGTAAGTGTGAACGATGTGGTACAAAGAAATTTAAATTTATTCCCGCTGACAAGTCAGTGCAGTCGGGTTTTAAAAAAACGAGGAGGTGATATTGCAGCAAAATTAACAAAGTTACCGGGAACTCCGTGGGCTAAATACCCAGGAGAAAAACAACTCCCAGGATATAATTACTGTGGTCCTGGAACCCGACTTGATATCAGACTTGACAACCAAGACCAACCAAAACCAGGTGAGTATCCGATAAACGCTATTGATAAAGCGTGTCATGCTCATGATGTAACTTATAAAAGTAAAGATCTGCAGCACAGACACATAGCAGATGTGAAATTAATTCACGCGCCAAATTCCATTACGAATAAATCTTTCAAGGAATCATTGGCTAACTGGTTAGTAAGATCCGCGATGAAAGGTAAATTAGCGCTAGGTGCTGGTAATTAATTATAAATGAAATTGATTTATTATTCCCCAAGAGGATACTGGAAGGGTAATGCAGCAATTAGTAAACTCGCCGAAGCAGCAAAGGTTACTCGTGTTACTGCTAAAAAATGGTTATCCCGACAGGCAATATGGCAAATTTACCAACCACCACCTAAACAAATTCACTTTGCACATTTTGATATTCGTGTCCCTAATGAAGTTCATCAGGCTGATATTTTATTTTTACCACATGATACTATTAAAATTGGTAGACGTCAAATAACATACAAGACCGAGGTAACTGTAGTTGATGTTGCATGTAGATATAAAGAAGCAGAGCCATTGTCAACAAAGACAGCTGCTGAAGTTGCTTCTGCGTTTAAACGAATTTATCAACGTGCATCCTTGCAATGGCCACAGCTGTTACAGGTTGATCCTGGCAAAGAATTTCAGGGTGCAGTATCATCGCTCATGAAACAACATAACTTCACCATCAGACGAGGACATACTACAATTCATCGCGATCAGGCAATTGTTGAACGATTTAATCAAACACTTGCTGAGCGGTTATTTGGATATCAATACGCGAAGGAATTCATTCAAGACAAGAGATCTCGCGAATGGGTTGCAAGATTACCAAATGTGATAACCGCGTTAAATAATGAGATTACTCGAACAACCAACATGCAACCCATTAGCGCGGTCACAAAAACCCATATGCCCGTACAACGACGTGATTTTTCAACACAGCCAGTGCTGGGTAATGACACTGTGAGATATTTATATGAACCCGATGAATTTGAAGGTGGTAAAAAAAAGAGCAACTGATCCTATTTGGAGCATCACGACACACAAGATATCTAACATAACAAGATCCACGGGTAGACCTGCAATCTACAGACTAGATTCAACTGCTCCTCAACGTGGATTTACACGTGTACAATTACAAGTAATTCCTGAAGACACACAATTACCACCGCGATCACTTAACTAGCGTCCCGACGTCGATTACATTCAAGACAGGTTAAGATCGTATTTTCTCGTTTATGACCGCGGCTGTTATCTTTTCTATCTACGGTAAATTGTCTTGGATCATTACTCGAGTACTGCCATAACATTATGCAATTACAGCTCGCACAGTGATTATTCTGCCGTTGTTTCAGCGCGTTAATAAATTCAACGTCAAGATCAAAATAGCGTTTTTTTTTTGTCACTTTGTTTATAACCAGTCAATTTTTTTCTTATTGTATCCTTGTCAATATCGTCATTGATCACTGACTCGTCCAAGACAATCCTTCGTAGCTGAGATATTCTTCTCACTCGAGACACTGCCAAATAAACTAAATTCGACCATTCGATACGATCATCAACGATCCAAACAACTGTATCAGTGATAGATAATCCCTGAGATGATTGAATCGTCATTGCGTATCCTAGCGTCCACGGAGATTGGTCAGTGACGTCAACTGCGACAATATCATTTAATACGAGATTCTGTTTCCTTGACTCGGTCTGTCCTGGTATATCAACGTCGATATTCTGTCGTTGATAAAACAGCGGCACTGGCAATGTTGGAAATTTTTCTTTATGTAACTGAAACAACCGCTGTTGAAGTGTGTTTCTGACTATTTTTGAACTTGCCACTATCAAATCGTTTGGTCTCCACGTATCCCAAAAGTCGTTCTAGGAAGTTTCTGAAATTATTTTACGCGCTATTTCGCATTGAATTTTATTCGGTTGTAATCTGATTAATTTGTTAAATTCTCTTAATTCTGCATCAAGAGATCTATGATCATCAGTTATTTCTTCAACGTAGTCTACAAAATTCTTCAACCAATCGTGTGGAGATGGTCCAACAAACGGCGGTGGTTGACCGTGATCGCCGCACATTATCACAGCTGTATTTTTCAATAACAACCAATCGAGAAATGTTTTTAATATTTCCAACGACACTGTGCTCACTTCATCCCAGATGATGATCTTTGGAATATATTTCTCTCCCATTCCATCGGGAGTCCATGTGCCACCGCTGTATTTGAAAAAGCTGTGATAAATACAAGAATTTACTTCTCGTTGTTTCATCTCCCTGGCAAGTCTGTGTGTTGGTGTCAGCACAATCATATCATCGTGTTTCTGTCGAAATAATTCGATCACTCGAGTTGTCTTACCAGAACCTTCCTGTCCGTTCAAATAAACCGTTTTTTGTCTGAATACTGGATCATACACGGATGGCTCCGACGATAATTCTGATATCTGATCTCTGCGATAATTATCTTTAACCGCAACATCCGCGGATTTACAATAGCGATGTAACATTTCCTTTTTTATTCTCCACGAACCCCATGATTCATTAGTGCTTGTAAACCGAGTCAATAATTCTGAATATTTTTTATTTAAGTAAAATTAATCCGTTGCAACTCTAACTGCAGTGTCAGGAAATCTATTTATCATCGATAGCAAATTTATAGAAACATAAGCGAGCATTGAAGCTCTTAGATGTGTATACTGAGGAGATTCTGCATCAGTGTAACTAACAATTGTGCCCAACCGTGTTTCGTCAGACAAGTAAACGATTACAAAATATATTTCTCGCAGCGGCATCAGCAATTATAAAATCTAATTCAACATCATCCATAATCAATCGTGCGTGATGCCGTTTATGATCATATGCACCACCCTGAGTAAATTTAACAATTATTTTTCTACCGAGATCTTTTGCGGTTTTTTCACTGTTGCTAAGTTTAATCCTGAGAATATTAGGAGCATTATCGACGATGACATCAACAGGAGTATTTGGACATTCCAGCTCATATTCTTCGATGACCTCATCTACACTGATACGCTCCGGTGTTGGTAACCAAACCGAGGTCTGCGTCCGATATGATATAATTGCTTCACTAACCGTCAACGATATTAATACGTTACTGTCAAGGATACATCGTAATAACACTATTGGCGCCCAGCGTCGCTCCGAGAAGTGTCTACCAAACCAAACCAAACATAACAACACGGATGAAGATTCTTAGCGAATTCAAAGGACACTACACAAGCGAATCCTGTCAAGTCAAAATCGGGTAATGGGCCATTAATCGCCACTCGTGTCATCTCGTTTGTAGGATGTCAGAATCTTTAAAAAAAAACTTCAGCACATACACCCATCCCGAGAAAACTTCCCTGATAACACGCGACCATATCCACGAAACGACATCCTTGTGGTTATATTCGGTATTCCACAAACCGCCATGTCCATATTCAATACAACCTAACTGAACATCTTCGAGGAACTCAGCGCTTGTTGGCTCCATGAATTTCTCTCTCTCGTGGAGTGGGCAGCAACTGACGGAATTGTGAATATCTTTCCGCGAGTTTTCTCATTGCGAGTTCGAGAGATTCTTTACGATATAAATCGCCGTTGGGTCTTACAAATTGATCGTATTCTTCATCTTCGGAACTCTTAAACAACCACACTGACACGGGATCGTTTTTACTTATATGTTTAATAAAATCAAACATTCCCCGCCCCACAGAGTTCTCTGGGGAGTAAAATCTCATGACACGATCTCGTGGAAATATTGTTACTGTGTTAGTCCACGCGTGAGCGTTAAGATCAATAATTTCAATTGGTATCCCTCTCGATTTATTCGGCGATTCATATAAAACCTCTCCGGTTAATGTTTATACTATTATTGGAAATTTTAATTTGTTTGATAACTCAGCGACATCGTTTATTGACGCTCCTGTATCCTTGACCTGCTCAGCACACTTCGCTATTTTTTCACGTCGTAGATCGGTTAAACCCTCTTCACGCTTCGCATTTGTAAAATATTCCATTACTCGCTTGGCTACACAATTCAGTGATGAAAATCTCATCGGGGCAAAATCATTAATGTTAGGTCTATCATTTAGTTGATAAATTCCATAAATAACCACGGACACATGATACGATCGAGCGTAATATGGTCTGTCAATCCCAGTTAACATTCCTGGTTTGGAATCTTTACTTAATACAGCAGTTTTTCCATTAGCAAGGACAGGATCACGTTTGTCACGGATAATCCACGTATCGGAATCTGCTTGCACAATAAACTTTATTCTGAGAAGATATTTATGATTAAGGTAATCGATAATCGCTTTCGCTCGTGTGTCGTTCAGTGTAGCATCAATGACTTCGTCGACACCTTCGTCCATGACTTCGTCGACACCTTCGGTGTTGCGTACAGTTTTGAATGTCGACCACACGTGAGATGCTCCATCATCACGAAGTTCGTTTTTGGCATCCCTGATAATATCAATCAGATCAGTCAGAGCTCGCCTCCGCGAGTCAGGGGTTAGTCTATCAAGATCGAATCTAGAAGCTTTCCAGGGCTGGATTGCAGATAACCTCTCAAACTCATCCATATATGATTAAGACAAACATTTAAATAAAAAATATTATATATAATGAATCAAGTACGAAATCAGTGTAAATGGCTTATGGCGGGTTCACTGACTCCTTGTACCAAATCCTGTATAAAAGAATTCTGCGGACAACATTTGCGGTGCATTCGTAATGGAAGCTTAGGACCAATACCATGTCTGCGATGTGGTATCGGTGTCCGGGAAAAGACACAGTTATGTGCTTGTTGTGGTGGTAAACGATACAGGGAACTTAAAAAATATTTTTATGATTAAAAAATAATGACAGTGACAGAGTTATAAAACGTGAAGAGGATTATCTAATTAAGTTTTCAGACAAATTATGATTTAAACAAATAAAATTATATATAATGGAGCAAAAAGAATTTGTCAGACATATTATCATCAAGGATTATGAAGCGTCTCGTGATGGCGTAATCAGACACTATAGGTTGAAAAAACCAGTTGGTGCAGTTGATAGTGCTGGTTATCTTAGATTCACCGCTGGGAAGAAAACTTATCACAATCACAGGTTTGTATTCGAATGTATCTTTGGAGAGATCAAAGACAGTCTTGTGATCGATTATATCAACAACGAAAAACTCGATAATTCCCTTTAAAATTTACAGGCTATTACACAAAGTGAGAATTCTGCACGTGGGAAGACTAAGAAATTCATAAAGATTCCTAGAGCGATTAAATCTTTTAATACAAAGACCGGCGAAGAGATGATATTTCAATCAATGACCGCGGCTGGCAAATATTTTGTTATTCATTCACGTTCGGTCCAACGTGTTGCAGATAAAATGATCAAATTATCGTTTTCATACTTGCATAATGCCTGGATTTTGTTCTCTTATATTCCATTGGTGTTAGATACAGATAACGGAGATAATTCTGCCGCGATTGTGTAAAAGTCAATGATGGAGTTACCTCCCTTGAGATTGCGCAATACACGTCATTACCCTTTTACAGGTAATATATTATCCAGAAAATAAATAAATTTCGAATTGTATTATTTTTTTTGCAATTGAAACAGTGGTTTGTGGCGAACCGTCTATTGTATATACACTACAAGCCACAGTGAATGAAGGTAAACAATTCTCTGTGTTACCTGTAAGATTAACACGGAAGTATACGATTACTTCCCGTAGATTTTATCAAGGATTGTCAGTACAGGTAGGCGTAATCGTTTATTTACGATCAATAATATTTTTTTCACAGAGAATATAATTGGTTTTTTTTCGGGTATATATATTACCAAATCTGACTTATTGGGTACAAACTTGAATTTGTGTATTCAGCTGAAAATTGTAAACTGTCTGTAAACGGTTAACTACATAATAATTTTTAAATCATATACCAGTAGATTAGAGCCATGGCGCAGTGGTAGCGTTGCTGATTCTCGTTCTGGGAGTCAGTGGTTCGAATCTCGTAACGGGCATGTTGTCGACGGTACCGATTTATAGAGTTTTTCTATATACTGGGGGCGCCAGTAGCCCGTGTACATCTCTCTCATCACGTCAAATACGTGGTGAGTGCGTGTTTTGCACTACCCCGGGATTTACATTCGTGTTTTGCACTACCCCGGGATTTACATTCGTGTACACGAATGTATTTCGCTCCCAAAATAAACAGTAGCTTGGATGTATAAGCTCTAAGTCACATGGGTATTCCACAGAGGAAACATTCAGAAAGAATGTGGCCAAAAAGAAACGGTCATAGGGTGCAAGAAGGAAGGTCTCAAACAAAGACAAAAATAGTCTGACATAATAGACAAACAAAGACAAAAGCCACCGTAGGAAAGACACACAGGCCAGTGAGGAACCTATGAATGATAACCGCTCATCATAGCTACTGTTTATTTTTGGTCTAAAATATTTTTCTTTTAAATATATTATATTCGGTATATATAATATAATGAATTACGAAAATATCAATGATGTAATTGTTGCTATTAAAAAATTATTTCTGCTTTTGAAACACTAGAAGAGGCTAAAGACGGAGGAAGATATATTTTACCGTCTCAATATAGATTTATAAAAAAAGATTCAGACGGCTATGTGTCATTCAGTAGAAGAAACACGGTTAAGAGAATTTGTCACTCTCTCTCTCTCTCTCTCTCTCTCTCGTGCAATCGAAAAAATTAGGTCGGAATTATCTCCTGAATATGAAGCAAAGAAGATAATTAATTATCGTGTGAGGCAACTAAGAAAATATATGTCAGATCGTGAAACGATTGAAAACGAAAGTTAGACTCGTTGATTTCATCAAGGAGTACATGGAAATCAAAGACGTGGAAATGAAATCGAAAGTAATATGTCAGATTTTCAGTAATAAACAAACTTCTGACAGATTTCAGTATTTTTTTATTTGTTTTTTTTTTTGTTGTTGTGTTTTTCACTGGTAATTGTTGGATTTGCATGATTTTGACCACATAAATATCCGTCAACATTGAGAAATCAGCCTGATTTCAGTAAAAAAATATTTTACTGAAATCTGAAAAGTATTTGTCAATCTACGTGTTGACTTATGCTTGATTTCACCTACGGGAATGGATAATTATTTTTTTTGAGTTTTTTTTTAACGATGAAAATCCCTGAAAATTTTCACGATTTCACAAGTAAATTAATATTTACCGTCTTATTTCTCAAATCCAGCAAGTGGCCTGATTGGTCTGTTAGTTTGAAATTTATTCTTGATAACAGTGGATTATGGCATCGTAGATAGACCGGATTGATCGGCTCTTGCACAATCAAACATCTTTCGGGGTGAATGAATAAAGAATGAATGCTTGCTGGGCTTGATTTGATATTGTTGTGTCCGTGCTGTAGCTGTTATCAATTACATCACACACAAGACTGACCGCGACCACCGGGGTTATATTTACAACTTCCGGAGATACATGTCCTTGCCCTTGTGGATCATTGTTGTGCCGGAGAATAGTTGCCGGTGGTAGTGTTTCTTTGTACCGTGCAAGCATATCAACGAAGAACTCATCGATGATTTTGGTGGTGGATTTTCTTAACTCGGTTGCGTTATATCCGGGAAATTTAAAATTTGGTAGATCAGCTTCTGTTATCGAGTATGCCGTTAAAAATCGTTGTTTATATCTATTTATATCGTCGGTGTAATCAGTTATTGCCTGGATGACTCGCTGGTGAAGATATTCTATGTCGGATACAAGCTGATTTAATATTTCTACGTGTTTAATAATTTCACTACGTGAACCTGTTATATCAAAAAGATGTTCTTGGAAGTGTTTCCGCAGTCGATCTAGTTGTGGTTTATGTTCTTGATTAATGATTTTAAAATATTCAATAATTTCATCTAGGTTAATATCCACGGCTGCTGTTCTATCACGTTGTCGTTCAAAAATAAAATTCCAAATTACATAGTCTTTATCAAAGAAGATTTAAAAAACTACCCAACTTTGCATTTTTTATATCAAGTAATTGTTGTTTATATGATGGGGTAGTTTCGTGGTACGATTGTTTGTCTGTGGTATAATCAGACCTTTTCGGTTCTGGTATTGGCGGTGGTGCCTCCGGAGCAATTTCAGGCCATCCTAGCACTGTTCTGATCGAACTCAGATATATATCCACGGCGTAGTCGGTGGAGTTTATCTCGGTTGCTGAAGACAGCGTTGGTTCATGAGCTGTTATTGCTATTTTGGATTCTTTTCCTGTGATATTTTTTATTCGACGTTGTAATTCCTCATTGACTTCTTCGCTTTGATAGCTTCCGGTTGGTATTCCAACAAAGTTTCAGTCGGGTGTACCATCTTGTTTATTTTTATTTGCAAACACAAACGAATTATTCGCTGGTAATCCACCAAATGATTTTGATCTGATATTTGGCCAGCTGTGATATACTCGCAACTGTCTTAACGCGATCTCGCTTACCGGAATCGCAGTTGGAAAATTAATACTGAATTCAGGCTTGGTTGAGCTCACTGTTATCAGTGTGGTTCTTGCCGGAGTTGTATTTGCGGCTATCTGCTGAAGTAGTTCTGTCATTGTTCATTTTCGTTGTTTTCAAATGGTGGACTTCAAAGTATGTCTTAACCATTGACGTGAATTCTGAATCTGATATTGTTGCATCGTCGATGCTTGATGATATTAACGATGATAATTTTGAGTATGCTGCTGCTGCTGTGTTTAATCGTGTAACCGCATCATGGTATTTTGTGCTCGTGCACGTTGATATCATTTTCGCGATTATATTAAAAACACCTGCGATTGCCGCTGATGATGAAACTCATATTGTTACTGCTATTGCAGTTGGTACTGGTGTTAGCGCTGATAATACTATCCCGGTAGACGCAACTAACGCAGATACCGAAAAAACTATAGCATCCAGCGCGATTACACGTCGGCGGTATTTTTTTACTTTCAGCGTATACTCGTCAATAATAGTTTTTAACTCTGACTGCCATTCACGTACTTGATCGTATCTATTTTGTTGTGCATCCAATGTTGTTGTTGACGTGGTCGTCGTTGACTTCGTCACGGCCATTTATTAGCTTACCGCGGTAACTAATTGAGGGGTTTCAGCTACAAATTCCAGACACCACCAGTAAGATGTTGCGGTTAATTTCTTATCGGCTGCTTCCAATATAAATGTTTCTTTGGTTCCGCTATTTAATATGATAGTCACAACCCTGGAAAACTTATCAGTTGAATGCCTCCAAAGATATTTTGTGAAAATCTCAAATTTTGCAGAACTGAACACAGACAGTCTTTACACTCCAGTGACTGTTGCGGTTTATTTGATAGTATTATTTTGTTTTGACCATGTGACGAATCCAGATGACACCGTGTATACTATGTTGGTAATATGCCCGGGAGTTACTCCGGGTGGGATTTTAATCATATTAATTTTGTTAACGATGTTAGGAATTCCACTTACGATATCTTCTTGTGTTTTCTTGCTCGTGTTAATCTTAGTTTTGACATCAGAGATAGTTATATCAGCGGTGAGCGGATCACCAAGGAATTTATCCGCGTTTTCATTAAGTTTTCTAAAGTTTCTACGGAGATTTGTAAACGCGTTTACGTGAACATCATACACGGCCCGCAACGTGGATAATTTAGTGTCTACGGTGCTGTAGTTAACGTCCACATATTTTTTTTGTTGCTGCGTCTTCGTCGGATGTTGGATCTCTAAACACCACTATTTTATTTCCGTTCATGTTGAGTTCACCTGTCATTGAGTCACCGGTATTTTTTAAGCGATTAGCAACATTTTTTGCAATTTCATCTTTGATGCCGGCAATTGACATACTTGAGTCTCTGATTTTTCCGCTGTCAGTGAACACAGGGAGGTTACCCGGAGTAGCTCCAAGAACCCTGCGAACTATGTCATACCATTCGATATCGTTGGTTTTTAGCTTGCCATGCCGGTCCTGAAAAATAACTACCTCATGTGGGTCTATTCCGGAGAGGGTTAAAAGATTATTGACTTCATCTTTGGTCGCATACTTTGATAAATCTACGTCGTCGCGTTTTTTACTTGTGCTGAGCGTTCTTCCGTAAATATCAACCATTATTCTTTAGGGACTGTTTAAAATGTTAAATTTATCCGCGGTATACTCGTGCACGACTTTGTCAGGTGGTTTGGTTGAGTTTGATAACGCGTCAAGTACATTAATTACTTCACGGCAGCATATTGTTGGATCAGTTAGTGTTTGTGTTGGTAGCGTTGAATACCAGACTGGAATGGGAGCGAAAGTGCTTTGCACTTTGTGTGCGTATTTTAGAAATTCAACTGGCGGTTCTAACCCATACGAATCGAAATAAACAATTTCACGTGGATGTATCGCGTAAGCAACCCAATGAGTTCCAGGGCGTTTGCTGTTATCGAGATTAATAATTCCAGTTTCTGGATTATTTGAGTGTTGTGGTAACTGATCTCTCATAAAAACACCTCTGAAATTTTTTATTTTAAGTTGTTTAGCGGCATCGAGTAAATCAAAATTTGACATCGGCGTCAACGGCATTTTGGGTACCATGAGGGTGGAGTTCCCGGTAGTCTTAGACCCTTTCCGTACCATGAGGGCGGAGTTCCTGGAAGTCTTAGACCAGCTTCCTTTTTTTATACCTCTTTCCAGTTGCTTTCTTTAATGCCATTTCAGCAGCGGTTCCAACAGCACATAACTCAGCTGCTTTTGCGACAGCTGGGGCAGCAGCAGCTATCAGGGCTGGTATTGCTGCGAGAAGTGGAAATATACCACCGGTTTTAATCATGTCGCTGATAGCTTTTGGAGCGAAATCAAGTTGAAGTAATAGATTGGATAATATGTCATAAAATCCAATTGTGATATTTGCAAGCCAGTATCGATATTTATATCACGTCCTAGATATTTTGTCAACCGTTGATATACACGTGCAACATGATTATTATCAAAATCTAACAGTATGTTCTCAGATGGTTCTTGATGTCCGTTTATTCTTAAGGAAACTTCAGAAACACAGAGCTTATCAAATATCATATGACTCCGTGTTTGTGAGTTTGTTCGTGTAACATCTTGAAGAGCAATGAAAATATGTCGCGGTGCAGAAACCCCCTGCTGTGATGCTATATGCCATGGAAATAAATCATTAATATTACTTTGAGCACTATCTGCGGTTACTGTAAGCCATGATAACGATTTACCACCTTGATCCATGAAAGAAAGTAATCGCTGTTCTTCAGCAATTGCCGGAGTCATCACCGGCATCCACAACGAAAGTTTTGTCAGCGCTACCTTACCAGCGTCACCGATGGGGCGCCATAAAGCATCATTATCATCGGCTTTTCTAAAAAGCACAACTCTGTGTTTTGCTCCAAAAATTACTTTTCTCGAATATCTCCAAAATCCAAATATATGCGACAACGGAATTACGCATGAAAATGTTCTACGATCAACACTCAACATTAATTTACGCGCTGCAAATCCTAAATTAAATTCTGGATTAGCACCATGAACCACCGGCCATACATCAGTGTCAGCGTTACTGGCATTATTTCTTGGTCGTCTAATATTGTACTGATTATTGTTAGGAAAATCAGAAGTGTCCTTAGCAAACTTCATTGATGGACCAGCTGATCTTGTACAATCATCTGAATATCTTGCCAAACCTATTATTGTTGTAGCTACATCAACATTATTTTCAATTGATTCAATTTTTTTCCATTAATCATATACGTAGCACTTTCAAACAAGGCCATAATTCCATTATTAACAAAACCGACTTTAACATTATCTCCGTATGGTGTATCATCGGTTTTAATAATTTCACCTTCTACTTCAATAAATGATTCAGCGGGTAAGAACTATCTACTTGTATCCTGAACTTGTAATTCAATTCGTCCTCGCTGATTTGGATCTCGTGCGTCATAAGAATAATAATGAAAATCACTTACTGGTTCATTTTTAAGAACCGATTTGTCTATGTCAAATGCCGTGTCGGATTCACGTTTAAACATTTTATTATAATTTGTTATCGTCTAAAACGAAGACCACTTCCTGATATCAGACTTGTATTTATTCGTTCAGTCCCCTGATTCATCAGCGCTGCTAGTTTTTTATTTGCGGCTTGGTTTATTACTTTACTGACATTTACGGGCATCACTTCAGTGCTTGGTAATTTGACCGGTTGTGGTGGTTTGCGTAATTATCGTGCTAGTCTGTCCTTGATTGCCAAGAACGTTTTACTGGCAAGGTTACCAATAGCACCAGTAGCTTTATCACGAATAATATCCATGGCTTTCATCGATAATTGTTTTGCAATTGGCATTACTTTAGGAGCCATTCTCGTGAATAAACCCCGAACAACATCGCCGAGTCCGTTTCCGTAAGTCATCCTGTATACTGGTAATCGTGAATTTACCACCCTGACCATAACTGGTCTACGATGAGGATTGTGTACGATCATTTTATTTAATTATTCATTTATCTAATCGCTATAACAGTTAGTCATTGTGATAGTCATCAACGATTTCATCAATGAGTTTCCGATAAACATTAATGTCCATGATACCACCTTGAAATAATCGTCGACAAAGATCAGCTGCTTCATTAATTATTTCTGGTGAGTTATTTCCAGCTCGTTTACCTCCTATGAGAACTTCTAACCGTTGCACGTCATCGAGAATAGTGTTAGGACAGGCAATAAGACCACTTCCTAAACCACTTCCGGTTGCTCCTTTATCTAGAGATTGTGATCGAGTAGTTTGTTGTTGCCTCATTTCGATTACATCTCGTTTAAATTTTAGATACCCTGGATTGCTCATATTAACCAATGAATTTTGGGAGGCAAAATATAATACAGGAATCCAACTTTTAAATTTTACTTTTTCAACAAATTCGGGCTTTAAGTTCTTTAGAATCATAATGATGCGCAGCAATATTAATTAATTTATCTTGGTCAGCAAAAGTATTAAGAGCTTCATCGGTAAATATTTCTGCAAGTCGTTCTGGTAATTGGGAAGACTTAGGTCGCGGTTCGGGTTGAGATTTTTGTCTTTCTATTTGTTGCAGAGGTGGAGGAAGTTGATAAGACTCTTGCTCAGGTGGCGAATAGGGAGGCGGTGGCTGTTGAGGTTGTGATGTGCGTTCTTTATAAAGTTTTTGTATTTCCTCCACAAAATTTACAAATCCTTGATTATCATTTCTAGCCTGTTTTTTGTTGTAATACACACGAGATACCCATTTTATAAAATTATCATTATTCACAGTAGCATATTTTGGTTTTAAAATTCTGTCTTTTCGACCTAGACTTGCTAATGTTGCAGCGGGTAAATCCCCTTCTTTAATTTCTTTAGGTTGCTCAATAACACCTTCGTTAAATTTTGCAATTAGTTCAATATTTTCTCTTATTGGTTGGGGTTTAGGCGCAGGCACCCCACCCTCACCCATTCAAATCGGCGATTTCAGTACGAATTTTACCAATACTTTCAAGTATTTCTTCATCGACAGGTAGAGGTTGAGCTGCAGCTATTTTAGTTGGAAGATCTCGTAAAATCTGTCTTGCCATTTTAGTTCTCGCTGCTATTTTTTCAGTCTGCTCAGCGGTTTGTTTTAATACCGGAAGAAAACCCTTCTTCCTCTCCTCCTCATCCTTAATATCTCCCCATATAGCTTTTTCAGTAACCGCTGTAATGGGTTTAAATAACTGTTCTGTACCCGTAGCAAATTCAACTTGTGCTTCTTGACGTTCTTGAAGTTTTTGTCTGACAGAATCACGAACAGGAATTTTTTTGATTGCTTCTAGTCGCTGTCGTGCCAATCTAGCCGAATATGGTTCTACAATGTTTGCCATTATTGATATAATAATGATTTAATTTATAGCAGCAGAGAGGGTGTTGCCTCCAACTTGGCACCTACACGATCGCGTACTTTCCTTCGATGTATCGCGATTAAAAAAACTTATCAGCGATAGGATAGCTAAGCCAATTCGTCCTTGACAGGGTTGTCTTACACTGGATATCACGATTTATTTTTTTTATTTTTTTATTTTTGTTGGGAGGAGGTTGCGATTTTCCAGGAAGGCGTATTTTGGCGAAATACGAGTGAACCAATTAGAGTCTGTTCGCCCTCTCTGCTGCTATTATGAACAACTGAATTAACACTTGAAGTGGTAGTTGTGCATAATATACGCCCGACTCATCATATATTTTGCAATGAAGAAAACAAACACAATACGCGTTTCTAAGAGCAATCTAAAGCCTTCTTTAAAAGCATTCAAACCTATCAGAAATCTTTTTTTGTTTTGTAGCACGCATATTATTCAAGGATTTAACTTTTTCTTTCTTATGTACATCAGCAATTTACATGTTTAATTTTTTTCCTAGTTGAATTTAAAGTCTCATCACCAAATAAGACACAAATTACCACTAAAATCAAGATACTCGGATGAACTTCACACTCGTACTTGTCCAATAAGCAACACAGCGCGAAATAACATAATGTTGACCACGTAAAACTTAACTGGAATCGCGGCGATAACATTACTGCTATGACATATAGGCGGACAACAAAACTATTTGATAATAAAAGTGTCATTAAGACATAGGACAGAAACACAAAAATATACCTGACAAAAGAAACACCTATGGACTTTCGCAAACATACATCCAGTTGAAAGAATATTTTATGTCTTTACCCAGACAATTTTGTATTATTTGCTTTACATTTAGAACCTCAAACCACCGCTAACCAATAGAACCTCAAACCACCCTTTACTAATAGAACCTCAAACTACCGTTCACCAATAGAACCTTAAACCACCGTTTACCAATAGAACCTCAAACCACCGTTAACCAATAGAACCTCAAACCACGGTTTACCAATTGAACCTCAAACCACCCATTACTAATAGAACCTCAAACCACGGTTTACCAATAGATCCAAACGTAGGGTCTCCGCGGGAGATGCTGCCACCTTTCCACCTGTCCATGGCAGTTTAACATGTATTTGGTGTCACACTCTTTGATAAGATGTTCTTTTCCGATTGCGCATTTGGTCGAATGAGGGTAGTGACGCACCTGTGGAAAAACCGGTAATTGAGAAAATAGAGTAACAAAATTAAGCATAATGTCTTTATCATGAAGTTAACCTTGGTCTTAGTCCAAATTAAACTTGCCAGAAACAAAGAGTGCAATACTGAACGATTTCGGTGTCACATTGAAACTTTTTCCGGAAAGGTAAATGGAGATTTCCCCCCGTGGTTATCCCATCCGCAACTTATTCAGCCAAATACGGCCAAATAAAACACCTTGGATATATTAAAGTTACCCAAGTCAGTGGTGCCGGAAATGCATACTACCGGTGGGAAAATTCAATCCTAATCATTTAAACGTTATTAGGGGCTGTGGCTCTTGTTGTTACAAATTCAACTGTGGTAGGAGTGGCCGAAATTGCGCCCAGGATGGCTTTGAAAAAGCGATTGCAAGAAAAATCTATAAATTTTAGTCGAATACATAAAGGAATACAGGTCTCGCAAAATACGATGAGGCAAATATCTTCGACTATCCGGAACGATACTAATATGATCTTTGGTAATGACTTCGCCATTGGAAACGAGGCTTCTCACGCGTCCCTTAACTAATTGTGACGCACTAATGATGATGAAGTCAGTCAAACATTTTCGAGATGTATTTATTCTTGATGTACTTGCGTCAAAGCAAACGTTTGTTGAAGATATATGTTTGCAGTTTAAACTTTTGCACCACTTATTTTTCAATCTTCTCTCTCTCTCTCTCTCTCTCTCTCTCTCTCTATATATATATATATATATATATATATATATATATATATATATATATATATGTCTATCTCTCTCTCTCTCTCTCTCTCTCTCTCTCTAAATTTGTTGTAAGGAGATGTAATGCTTTCGGTATTGTTGGACAATATACTGTTCGTTGTCAGTTGTTGTCAGGGGAAGTAATGTTGTCTGTGTTCTTGGACAAATTAACTCTTCATTAACCTTAACTGCAAATTACGAAACATCCTTGGAATAAATTTTACATGAGAAACGGATTTTGAATCTACAAGTAAGGTTCTCAAAGAAAGCAATGAGCATTTGATATATGATGACGTTCTTTATAATTGACATTTTAGGACACTTTGTCGAGTAAATTTTGTCCTAAGTGATGTGTGCTTTTTTGTTTTTACTTTAGTAATGATGATAGTGTTTTTACATTTTGATTTTTATAGACGAAATCAAGAAATATTATTTTCTAGCAAGTGTTGTCGGATGGTTGAGATTCTGCATTAATGTTTCTTAGAATATAGTCTAGTATAACATGAATGCTGTCACGATGTATTTATACAGTTGATGCGTCTCATATCCCCTCTCTGCAATAAATACCTATCTTCGATAATATCCTATGGAATGAGAAGTTTACGATTGTCTTCAGGCCTTAGTCACATGTACATCTGATGGATGCAGAAAACATATGAATCTAACTTATGATTTATTGTTTTAACGTGCAGTGTCGGTTCTATTAGCAATTTGCCGCCATTAAAAAAGTACATATTTATTACTCAGCGGAAGTAGTATTAGAGGTTACCATGGGCATCGTCTGGACTCATTGTCAGCATCGAGACTGATTGATTTGATAAAACCTAGAACATATTATAATAAATGGCATTGATGAAAGGATTAAACAATTGCGGCTGAGATAGGTTCATTTACTGCTTTTTTTATTGCTTTGTTTTGGTGCATTTATTATTCGCATCCGGTTTCCGTTGCAAAATGCCTGTTTCTTATGTAGAGTTCCTTATCAGTCCCCACTAAATCAATCCCCCGTATATTAACGGGTTACAAATAATTGAGAGATTATTTACCCAAATTAAATAGATAACGTGTGGTAAAATTTGAGACATGGAGCACGCTTTAACCTAATACAAAGACAACATGGCGAGATTTAGTCCAGCAACACATATAATTTTGGATGTTAAAGCGATACGATAATTATTGATCAAGGCAACGTTTGTTCGCGTGTGTATGTGTGATTCTGCACTCTTTTTTAAACATTATATTACGCAGATAACGTAAATTTCCTGTCTTCGTGAAATTAAATTAATCAACCGCCTTAAACGTATGATTATTATTATTACGCAATGAACAAAACGAGAACGGACTACATTATGTCATGATTTCGTTTCTTTAAATTGTTTAGACCAATGAGAAACTAAGACCAAATAAAAAAATAGGTAAAGAACGAAACGCCAGCAATAACATCGTGCTTTATGTTAAAATCGTTATTTAACTTTTTTTTTAAAAGAAATTTATGCCCATTTCCGGCATGTTTAAGACTCTCGGAACCCAAAGTCACTCATTTGATGAACTTGACGGGGTACTGAACTAGGACCTGGAGAATATGACGAACTTCTTCAAGAAATGGCGTCTACATCCAAGCGCAACAAAGACAGTCTCCAGCGTCTTCCACCTTAACAATGCTAATGCAAAACGTGACCTTTGTATCCTCCTCAATGAGCAGCAATCAAAACACGACCCGAAACCAACATACCTTGGTGTGGCTCTGGACAGATCACTGACATTCTACAACCACCTGAAGAAAACTGCAGCAAAACTTAGCACTCGAAACAACCTACTCCGCAAACTGGCTGGGGCGCTAGTGGTTAGACACTGAAGACATCAGCACTGGCTCTCTGTTATTCCTCAGGCGAGTATTGCGCTTCTGTCTGGGCTCGACCATCTAACACTAAGTTAACTGACGTCCAGCTCAACACAACAATGCGCGTAATCTCTGTAACACTAAGTCCTATTCGTTTACCATGGCTGCCGGTACCCAGCAACATTCCTCCTCCACATCTGCGTTACCATGAAGCAACCACAAAAGTGTTGGCTAAGTTTTATGTCAGTGAGAAACCTCCACTGTACACGGACATCACATCACATCCAGCAGTCCGCTTGACTTCAAGAAGACCAATTTGGTTAGGTTCGTTGCCAGAGGATATGATAGCTATTTCGGCACTGAGTGTCGAGGGGTCTACAACAGATGTTGTAAACCACTCCCTCGTAGCTGAGCCACATGTCTGCCCTCCTGGCTTTAACCTTCTACGTTATTTGTGGACCACACTGAACCTCTTTCGGACAGGACATGGTCCTTGTGCAGCCAACCTTGCGCGATGGGACCAGGCCACTAACTCTTCCTGTTGCTGTGGAGCTCTTCAGACCATGTCATACACTGTGAACAACTGTCCACTGACAAAGTTCCCCGGTGGACTGCACTCTCTGCACCATGCTCAGGATGATGCTGTTAAATGGCTGAGCACGCACTGCACACGATAATAATAATAATGATAATAATAATAATATAAAACTCCTAATTATTTGTCAGTATATACACATACAAATCTAAAGAAAATAGCTTTAATTTATCCTAATCAGCGTGCAGATGTTTATACTTTTCATAATAATGAGGGTACGGATGTTTACATTGTTCATTCTTGTTTAGGGTACAGATGTTTATTCTTTTCATAATAGATAGGATACAAATATTTATACTTTATATAATAGTTATGGTACAGATGTTTATACTTTTCATAATAGATGGGTACAAATATTTATACTTTTCATAATAGATAGGGTACAATTATTTATACTTTTCATAGTAGATAGGGTACAATTATTTATACTTTTCATAATAGATAGGGTACACTTATTTATACTTTTCATAATAGATAGGGTACAAATATTTATACTTTATATAATAGTTATGGTACAGATGTTTATACTTTTCATAATAGATGGGTACAAATATTTATACTTTTCATAATAGATAGGGTACAAATATTTATACTTTTCATAGTAGATAGGGTACAATTATTTATACTTTTCATAATAGATAGGGTACACTTATTTATACTTTTCATAATAGATAGGGTACACTTATTTATACTTTTCATAATAGATAGGGTACACTTATTTATACTTTTCATAATAGATAGGGTACACTTATTTATACTTTTCATAATAGATAGGGTACAAATATTTATACTTTATATAATAGTTATGGTACAGATGTTTATACTTTTCATAATAGATGGGTACAAATATTTATACTTTTCATAATAGATGGGTACAAATATTTATACTTTTCATAATAGATAGGGTACAAATATTTATACTTTTCATAATAGATAGGGTACAATTATTTATACTTTTCATAATAGATAGGGTACACTTATTTATACTTTTCATAATAGATAGGGTACACTTATTTATACTTTTCATAATAGATAGGGTACAAATATTTATACTTTTCATAATAGATAGGGTACAAATATTTATACTTTTCATAATAGATAGGGTACACTTATTTATACTTTTCATAATAGATAGGGTACAATTATTTATACTTTTCATAATAGATAGGGTACACTTATTTATACTTTTCATAATAGATAGGGCACACTTATTTATACTTTTCATAATAGATAGGGTACACTTATTTATACTTTTCATAATAGATAGGGTACACTTATTTATACTTTTCATAATAGATAGGGTACACTTATTTATACTTTTCATGATAGATAGGTCAGAGATGCTTGTACGTTTCACATAGCTACCAAGGGTCCGATTGCCTAACATCATACAACTAGGTACATTCTGTTTGGGCGCTTTTTTAATCGCAACAGACGATGATTAGCTAGGAAATAAGTAATAGCATGAGAGTAATTAATTAGTTGTCAGTTGAATATGCAGCGTGAATGATTTATGCTAAACATATAAACCAAATATTTAGAATTTTTCCATAGTTGTCACTGTAGCGAAATTCAAATTCGAATGATCGCATAACTTTCTTAATTGAATCATATCTTAGTCACTATTTCGTTAGTAACTGCCGAGAAGAATATGCGACTACAGTGCTCTGTTGACAGTATTTTTTTTTTGTGTGTGTGTGTTCATTGTAAAGTGTACAATTACTAGCTCTCAGAACCAGGTTTATTACACCCTAAAGTCTTTACAAATTGAGTTTTCATTGACTAATTCCGCCTAATTCTGTTTGACTCTATTACAATTTATACAAACAAACTGAGAACTCTTTGTGGTACATTGGATTAGAAGAGGTTAACAATGTGTGTTAAAGTACTTGAACAAGATTTAAAGACCCAGTGACGCAGTTTGCATGACGCACAACCAACTTGGATCCATAAGGTGCCAAATAAGGGATATCGAACCATTCCGTAGAGAGTTGGGTCCTCCTAGCTACAGAAATAGGCACTGGATCAATTGCACGAATTAGTCACAGGATGGCACACACTCACACGTGCGTGTATGTTTATATATATATTTTATATAAGAACGGCACTCTGGTCTAAGTAACCTGGTAACGTGCATGGAAAAATACACTGGTTACAAATGAGCGAATTTTTTTCGTAACCTGTTTTTTTTTTTTTTTTTACAATTTGCGAACGCTATAAATAATATTCGTTTGTAATGAGTATTTGCAATTCAAAATTTCCATTCGTCATCCATATGTTTTACAATTCTGTTAGACATTAATAGTCCAATCATTCATTCTGGATAGATAGGAAAATGAGAGGATTCATATATATGGCCAACACCTCTGTTTGGTATAAAGAAAAGTGACTATGTGCAGTGTGTGTCTTTTTGTCTGTATGAAGCAGAGAAGAGAAAGAAAAATCTGTGAGAACAAGCGACATTTTTTTGTGAAATATAATTTCAAATGTCTACGGTATGGATAAGCCTTCTTCTTCAAACTTCATTTTATACGTGTTTACCAATGAGCATCACAACTGTAACCTGAAATTGTACATTTTCTAAATATGTTTCTTCTCAATATATACGACACCTAAAAGAAATTTCTCAACTAAGACGAATTACATTTTTCTCAGCTGGAAAACGGAAGTCAGAACCTGAAGTCTGCAACGCAGCGATTCTGACTAGCTGTCGAGAGCAGAGTGTATATAGATAGTGGTTCCTATTCTGAAAGACATTTCCTTTGTCCTTAGGTCATGGCTTATTACACACATCCTCAGCTTATGTGTTCTTGGATCGCGGGTGGTTGCTCATACTTCGAAAAACCACGAAGAAACCTCCTTTCTGCATTTCGTTTCCAAAAAATAATTTGCCTCGTCAAAATTTGCCTACAGTACACAACTCTGAATCAACTAATTTCAGTCATTATACCTTCTTACGTCAGCCGCTGAGAATGTTGGTTGCCTCATGTATGTAGTGCATTTGCTACCTTTCTTTATTAAAATATACAAGATTACTGTAATGCCTACTAAAGATTTGTTTTACAATAATACAGCTCTAACCATGATAGACTTTATTAAAGGCATACAATTTAGAAACACATAATACCAAAAGTGTAAAAATCATCATCTTTATTGAAATTATACAAATTTAAATTACAATTCCAGAAATTGCATTTTCTAAAATTCCTCAAAAATTACATCGCAACACAATTATCTTTAAAAAAAACTGGAATCTCGCGTTTTATAATTCATTAACTTTAGAAAAGGTTTCACTATTTCTCCTAAGCAGATCAAATAGACAAATTTTAAGTTCAGCCAGTTAAAAGAACAAACCCACAGACACACACTCACGGATTTAAAGATGGACGTTTTAATAGAAATTCAAGACTGTGTTGACAAATAAAATATACACAATTTGTCCACACACGCTATAATATGATCAACATAATCTGGCCTTCTGACCGATATGAATTGATCTTTATGAATTGTGAGTGTATACTGCTTATTGTTTCATACAGTCAAGAGTATCGTCTGCAGTGGAAGGTAAGCCAACGAAATCAAAGAACTCCAATTTTTACGTGTTTGGTACAACTTCAGTACTTATAAGATATTAGCTAAAGAGTCTTAACACATGTCTTTTTGTCTTCAGGCTTGTTGAATTTCCGGTTTTTTAGAATGTTCGGATGCTTTTCGTTCATAATTATGCCCCAGACGTTTGTAGACTAATAATATGAAGATCAGACAGGAGTAGCACGTTGTTGTGCATCCACTGTTTTGAGACGAAATTATTGGCCGTGATCTGATTTTAAGGACATAAGTACTAAAAAGCAAATTTTTGTAGCACCAAGTTTATACAATGCAATAATTACACTTGTGTAAAAGCAAACAAGGCCGGCACGCGTCGAGTTGACCACAAAAATGCCATCTTTTCCTTCTTGCACAAACGTGAAGCTTTTCGGTGATTGTGCGAACATGCTGCCCACAAGGTATAGTGCAGATATATCCTACTATAATGATACTTGAAATAACACTAATGTAAAAAAGAGCTGATGAAATCTCTCAGAACCTAATTAATTAGAATCAACTTGAAAAACATGTGTTCCAGATGTTCAGTTACAACACACCAATTTTTCTTCACTGAAAAACTAAAGTACGCCTATAGTCTATATGCTTAACATGGATGGGCATGTATGGAGTCTAATGGGAATTTAACATCAAGCCTTGTGTCTCTGGGTTTAAAGCACACTTTGATCATTACCCAGATATCTAGTACCAAACACCCAGTAATCTAGTACTCGACACCAACAATATACCATCAACACATAGTTTTAAATGACTCCCAGTTATCTTCTACTCAACACATGATAATATACAATCTGACATCTACACAATAGTATTAACACACCATTTGAAGCAGCCAGAACGAGTCTGATACTTTCCAATACGCCCTTGGATATGAATATTACCCATTTATCTACTATCAAACACCCACATTACACCATCAGTCTGCTGTTAGAGACTGTGTATTTTTGTAACAGTAAAATTCAGTTTCCTCGCTCAGATCTTGTGCTACTGGAACAGTAAAAGTAATTTTCGTCAATAAAACGTGTGCTACTAAAAAAGTACACCAAAATCCTACGCCGATTTTGTTTGTTTTAACTGTTACCAATGCGTGCTATAAACTGGGGGCTGCACAAATTTACAGGGTAGCGAATATAAAATATATACCTAAAGTAAGGCCATGGTTGCAACATGTTAGAATGTACTGTCGGTGGTTGGATTTCGGAAACTCCGCAGATCGTGTACGAAATTCAGGGGTACATCGGAGTGATTAGCATTTGGAAACGGTAAAAAATAACCACAGCATTGATTGGCTATTACATATGTATATAATACTCGCAGTGGCATACTAGCCGTGGTTGTACCATATGATAAATTATTTTATTTATTCTTGTAAACCATTTACATAAGAATCTTTTCTTGCATACTTTTCTCAAATAAACGATTAGTTATTTAAACTGTGCCATCATAGTAATCTATAAGTCTTTTGAAATGCATGACAAGTAAAGTTTCCATACAGATTCCGCCAGACATTTTCCGTAAAGAGATTTCTTTACAAATATTTTGTGCAGATTCACCTCTTACATTAATCAATACGTATAAATAAAATGTAAAGTTAATACTTGAAGGTATGGTCATTTCTCTTTATACCATAAGATGTTCTTGAATAAATTTTTACCTGAGCGTTCATAGAATACAACACTTCTAGCAAAGTTAATTAAATAATTTTACAATGGTCCGCTGCTGCTAAGAAAAGCGAAGGTTATTTTCAGTTTTTCCAATCGTTAGCATTCTTATTATATAGGATTCCACGACGTACATTAATGTAAATATGTATCCCTCATTTTTTTTTCTCTGGCTATCATTTCACCTTGCAATAAGAGCGATCATGATGGACTGTGAGTAGTGAAAGGGGTCACCCTAGCGACAATGGGAATTAGCATTACAGAGACCCCTGGGTCACTCTAGCGACAATGGAAATTTAACATGGAGAAAAATCGTGGGTCAATCTAGCGACAAGGGGAATTAACATGGGAAAAAACCCTGGGTCACTCTAGCGACAAGGGAAATTTAACATGGGATTTTTTTTTTAAATTTTTTTTTAAAAATTTTTTTTTAAAAAAGGGGTAGGCAATTCAAAGACTATCTCTTTTCAAGAAATATGGCTGGCCCTGAAAAGGGCCTTTGGGTTTTCTTCTTCTAATTTCTTCTTTTCCTCCACCAACTTCTTATTTTATCTCCAACACTCTTTCTCTTCTTTTTTTTCTCCTTCTCTTCTTTCTTCTCTTCCTCCTCTTCTTCTTTCTTCCTCTTCTCATTTTCCTCTTCTTTTTCAATTTTTTCGTTCCATGTTCTTATTCTTATCTTTTCCTCTTCATCCTCCTTCTCCTCCTTGATCTCTTTCATGACACCACTAATCTTGTCCTTTGCTTTCCTTAAATTGTTAATTTCCATCTTTACACGATGGGGACTATAGGAATAATGGTCTTCAACCAGTCTTAATAGCATCTGTTCCATTATTCCTAAGTTGTCTAAAACGTCTTGCAAGGTTTGTAATTTGTCCATTTGGTTTGACGCCATCTTCTTTGTATTCTTTGCAGAATGGTTTGAATGACGAATACTGTGGATTCTTATACGAAAAGCGCGAACGTGAAGGAAAACATCCCCTAAAACATAAAATGGATCTTACCTAGATGATGACCGAACATCGCGCGGACGTGAAGGAAAACATCCCACTTTTCTCATTTCATATAATATAACCCTAACTATACTCTCCACATTTGCTTAGAAACCCATAATCTACTATTCACACCAACATACCTGAGCTCTTACAAACACACAAACACATACACTTCCACTATTAATAAAGAGTTAGTGTTTATTTTCACACTACTCTACCTACATACATTGGCAAATTAATAGTTATTTCTTTTCTAGAGTATTGGGTAGCCCTGAAAAGGGCTGTTTTGTTTGGAACTTCATGGACACCTGGTTAATGGTGGCACCTTCCAGGCCTGGCGCCACATACACATCTTATCCCCCAGTTACTTTTTACCTTTTGGGGGGAGAGAGCAGAGGCAGGATATGTCGCTTCAGAATCCCAATTTTCACTCTCTGGGATTCTGAAATTTTTTCTTCTCTCCTTTTCCTCCTCCTCTTCTTTATATCTTCTCTCCTCCTCTTCTTTTTTTCTTCTTTCCTCCTCTCTTATCCTTCCCTCCTCGACAATGGCTTCAGCGGCCAGTTCATTTAATATGCGCCTGGCATATTCCAGATGCACATGAAGTTCCAACAGTTTCTCCAGTCTCGTGTTCATTTTTGGTGTTGATCAATCAACAAGGGTAGCTCGACTGCCCAACGAGTTTCAATTTATACTGAAAGCGCGAACGTGAAGGAAAACATCCCCCCTAAAACATAAAATTCATCTTACCTAGATCATGACCAAAAAACAACAACAACGCGCGGACCTAAAAGAAACACTCGCTCACTTTTTTATGCTACCCATCACTTCAATGGACTATCCACATACTCAAAGCAATCCAATCTAACCCAAAATCTACACCTCAATCAGCCCAAAAAAAAAAAACAAACATCATTTTAATCTACTATCCACACCAACCTACTTTATCACTTACAAACACAAACACTCAAACACATACACTTCCACTATTAATAAAGAGTTAGTGTTTATTTTCACACTACTCTACCTACACACATTGGCAAATTAATAGTTATTTCTTTTCTAGAGTATTGGGTAGCCCTGAAAAGGGCTGTTTTTTGTTTTGCTATGGCATTCTTTTTTCAGTTTCTAAGAATGCGATGTCCTCTGAGGATAGACTTTCTGGCAATAGGTCTGCTTCTTCGGAAAGAGAAGAAGAATTCTTTGGTGTCGATACGACAATCGACAAAGCCTCTGTCAGCTTCAGGTTGCTGCTGCTGCTGTTGCTGTTGTTGCTGCTGTTGCTGCTGTCTCTGAAGTCTGTACTTCTCTGTCCATTCTTCTTTCTCCCTGTTCATTTCTTCTCTGAAGAGCTCTTCTATCAGGTCTTCAGTGATTTTTAACATTCTCACATTCTCTATTTCTTCTGGTTTCGGTATCAGACTGTGTCTGACCCTATGCAAATTCACGTAGGCTTCGTTGAGCTTAGCTAGTTTGGAGCACATCTTCTTAGGAGGATGAGTCGACAATGGATGGCTAGACTGGGAACAACCCGGTTCTTAAAGTGAAAGCGCGGACGTGAAGGAAAACATCCCCCACACGGTTTTCGAGCCGCAACGTTCATGAGAGGGATAGTAAGAAATGAAAGAGCATCAATCCAACATTCTTATAGCTAAACAAAAGACAAAGGCATTTTTTTCTAAACACAACATTTTTATTCAAAAATCACTTAACACTAAACAACAACATTTTTAACAATAATCCAACACTATAACATCAAACAATTTTTTTTCAAATCACAAACATTTTTTTCTTCAAATACTAACTACTTTGAACAGGGCTGACAACGTTGTGAATGAAATTGTGATTTCCACTGTTGGAAATCATTAGGCCATTGATGGACACTTCGTTTCCTAGCTTGAGACAAAAGATAAGCATAATGGTCACAAAACCATCGATCTACTTTCACATCGTTTCTAGCAGAAGAACGAGGATCAAAATGAGTCACTAAATGTTCTAAGGAATAGCCCAGGCTGCGATGATGCAGAAAATACACACAGTACTGTCCACACACCAAGGAATCTGTGCCTTGTAATTTCACGTTATTGAATCGGGTAGTCTGAGCATTTCTTCTCATAAAGTCGATGATATCGTCTTCCAAAGGGGGCAATCCGTACGAATCGAAATATTCCACACATCCTTCTTGAGGAAAGTAGACGGCTACCCAGTGGGTTCCTGGGAGATGACTATCGTCCGTGTTGATCACGTAAGCTTGATGGTCTTTAGGTTTGCGATGAGGGAGTTCATCTTTAGCACAGACGACAGGATTCCAAGAAGCCGTATACGAACTGTGGTTCAAAAGGTAATAAAGTTCCCAGGTATCCATTGATTTGTGTTTTTCTTCTTCTTCACAGGTAATAATAAGTCGTCAATTCGATCCTGACTTTTTGCTTGAAAATGTCTGACGAATAAACGGTTATTCGTTCTGTTTCCTCACTCGGATTCAGGAGAGCTTCGATACGATGGATCTCTTGAGTGGTTAATGGTGGACAAGAATGTTCACGCAAGTCTTTATACCACTGGTGCAACACGTCTTTGTTCGAGATGAGACTCCAAGCTTCGTCCAGATACTCGTCCAATTTTTCTTCTTGACTCAACATCAGGCATTTATCGTGTTGAATTTGACTGGGATGATCGTTTTGACATCCATAGCAATTTTTCTTGATCAATTCCGTCATTTTATCGACCAAGTGTTTGGCAAAACAGGAGACTAAATGGGCTTCTTGTTCTGGCCATCTCGACTTCATTATGATCACTTCTTCTTCCACAGTCTCCTCACATTTCATGTCCAAAGTTTCTCCACTAGGTAAAGAGGGATAACAGTCTTCCATGACTTCTAGTAATCTAGAATGACTTCTCTCAAACTGTTGATTTCTATGGTATTGTCAAATTCTGCATACAGGATGACGTTCACTGTGTGATCTGGAGGTGGATGTGCAAACTGAATTTCCACACGAATCTGGCCTGATTTTATAGGGTGGAAATGTCCCTCGTCGCTGCCTTGGTCTGGAGTGAAATCGAAAGCCCACAAAGCGTAGCCTCCTGCATAATCGTCGTACGTAATGCCGTGACTGGTGTTGGTTCCTAACTGTCCGGTAGCTTCGTACAGGGACAAGTACGACCTCAAATAATTCCCGTCACCAAAGTTAGGTTCTAAAGGCCGGGTACACAAGGTCTTGCCGTCGCGACTGACTTCAATCTTGGTCACTTTGTAATGTTGAAACTCAAAAGGATTTTGTTCGTAGGCTCCGTTGAAGGCTGAATTCTTCACTAAACCAACAATCAAACGTTTGGGTAACTGTCCTTGGAACAGATGATCTTGGATCATGGATCGATGTCCAGCAGGAATGGTGAAAGTTTTCACTTCCACACGTCGGATCGGATACTTGGCCGTCGTTCTGCTCAACGTCTGACTGATGTCGTTACCTACTTTAGGCAGCACTTCCACACGTCGCACGTAGAGTCTGGCATCTTCGATTCTGGTTTTGTAAGTGGCATTTTGTGCAGCCATCAAATGGAAAGCGGCACTGTTGCGATTCAGTCTCAAGCGGATATCCACCCCGTTCAGCAAATACTTTTCTTGCAACCACATGTCCAAATGCAAGCGATCCATCAGTTCTAAACTACGACTTCCAGCAATTTTCGCTCGTCGGTCTACAAATCCCTTTGAATGTGCAGCATCCGCAGCAAGTACAATAGCGTTGAACTTAGTTGCTGGGTCAGGCTTCCATACCACGCAAGCATCTAGATGAGTATTCTTGGCGTTTATTCCATACGTCAAGAGATTTTCCAGGTACGCTCGATAAGGGTAAGTATCCATGCTGCTGCTGACCAGTTTGTTATTCAAGTACAAGTCCACTTCGCTGAACAAGGAATGCATGAAATTGTTGACGGGAGCTACTGCATCAGCATTGTCTAGGGCATCGTTGTTCGCTTCGGTTACTTTGACTTTCAAGTACAGGTAACTGCTATTTAGATCGATGTAATCTTCGGGTTGTCCTTTGATTTCGAACTCGATGGGAGCGGAATCGGTCAAAGAGGAGATAGGAAGAAATTCCACCCATTGGGATTCTTGCATCGTCATCATCGTGGGGGGCATGGCAAACAGATCCAGTTCCGTCTTGGAACAAGCACAAGACTCTCGGTGCATCATTTTTTCTGTGTTTCAATAATCGAAAACGTCTAAGTCTCGAACGGTTCTTCTTTTCTTGGCCTTTCTCGCTTGAAGTCTGGTGAAAGGGTGTTTTCTTCTTCGTCGTCTCTTTCTGCCTTGTCCTTGCTGAATGCTTGACTCGGTAGCGTACAGGGCATTTATAGGTGTGTCTCGTCGGCCCAAAATGTCTTTGCCCGTTTGCAGCAAGACATTTTTACCTGCCCTCATGAAGGCTTCTTTAGGGTTTTGTTTGTCGATGATGACATTTTGGAGAAATTCTTTGCCTTGTGTCAGTGCCGCATCTTTCAGGGCGTGCAATCCTCGTGTTACCATCGGTTTCAAGACTGGAGCCACCGAACGAAAGGCCGATTTTAACATGTCTCCTAAACCGTGTCCTCGCTGTCGAGCCACCCCTCGGTACACTGGATACATGACTTACTTACTTACGAGTCGTGAGAGAACCGTTTTCGAAAATGGAGTTTCACCGTGACTTTTCCTTTGGTGAATGGAATATTTTGTCCCAGATCTCCTTTTATAGTAATGTTGACCGTGTCCAAATACGACTTGCTGACCGGCAAATAGTGAGGATGGACAAATTCGCGGTGGACGTGATAAGTGTTTCCACCTTCCTCGTCAGCGTTCGTGGCAGAATCCACTTTGAAAGGAATGACACGCAGTAACGGTACGGAGGTGTGTCCCACCACGTTGTATTCCACCACATCGGAATACACAAAGATCAAATTCAGTCCTTGGTTCAGTTCTACCGGGGTACGAAAATACTTGACAAAAGTATCGTTGTCGTAAATGACGGTTTTTTGGGCTAGTGTTTGTTCTACTTTCTTCCTCATCTTTACGTCACCACCCAACATGTCAAACAATTCATCATTAAAATAGAAACCCATGATTTTTTCCCCCTCAGGAAATTTCATCAGGAAGCGACGAGCTGTTTTGTGGTATTCCAGGGTGACAGCTTTGGACTTGAAAGTCTTAAAAGCTTCCCCAAACACGCCATTAAACTTGGAGGCTATGGCGCTGACCAAATGTTGACCACTAAAATAATAGCCTGAGGGAATGAACAACTCATAGTCGGTCCACTTTAGATTGGCTTTGTTTTGTTTTTTATGGGGATATTTGTTATTCTCATTCATCCACTTTTGCAATGGTTCGTCATAAACTTCCACCGTAAATTTACTTTGATCGTCAATGACATTGTGGACTTGGGTTGGGTGAATCATTTCCACTAAAGCCACTTCCCAATGGGCTTCGTGATCTAAGGGGATGGCTTGAGGTAATTTGGCCGTGTAACAGCACAACGTGTTGTTGGGAAACACCTCCATGGAACTGTCACTGGGTAAGGTTAAGTAAAATTGGTTTTGGTGACTCATAATTCTAGAGTTCTGTGGCTGTCCGAGGGGTTAGTGGACGTCAGAGGCGTGTCTCCGCCCAAAATGGGGTTCTGGTTGTGGTTGTTGGAGTGGTGACTGGCACTGGCACTGGACACAACGTTCCCGTTCGAGGAGAATTTCAGGGAGGGATTGGGAAGCAGGTAACCGATGCAACTGCTCAATAAAATGGTCCACAATTGTTTGTCTCCTTGTTGCAAACTCAAATTGGCGATGGCTGCCCCGATGACACAATACACCACGAAGATTTGGCAGAAAAAGACGATTTGCGTTTTAGGCACACGTTCTCCACACCACACCCACAAGGGTTGTTTTTGTAAATCTTGCACAGAAGAACTAGGTGAAGAAGGAGTGGTCGACGTAGCTGCGTCTGCTGTGTGAAAGGGCATGATGGTCACTTCTTCTTTTTATAGTCGATGACTTGCGAAGCGTCGATCCAAGAATCGAAACTGGGTGGATATCCTTTCCAACGTACTTTGACTTCTTTGACACGCCGTTTGCCCACTTTACGGGTTCTGCGTTCGAGAATGCTTTCGATGTCGTACACGTCGTCTTCTTTTTTGGTGACACGTTGTAACTCGGGCAAATAAAACGTTCCTTTGAGTACTTCTCCGTTCATGTCTTCCAATTTATAGACGGCAGGATGACGGCCATGCACTCGTCCAGTGACGCGAAACAATTCGGTCGTCCAGTTAGGTAAGTAACCTTTGTCGAAAGTGCGTTTGGTTTTGCCAATGCGCACCCAATCTCCTACGGTCAACTCTCCACTTTTCTTGGGGACAGCCCTCGTCGGGGACGTACCGAACAGACGCTCAAACACCAGCACTTCGTTGTCGGGAGTCACGTCTTGCGGGGCACGTCCGATGCTTCGATGGTAAGATTGGTTGTACGCTTGCACCAGGTGCGGTAAGATGTCGATGTACTTCAGAGTGTGGTGATGCGTAAAATATTTCCACATGCGTTCTTTCAAAGTGCGTTGAAAACGTTCCACGATGCTGGCTTTGGTTTCGGGATTCTCGGTGGTAAAAAAATGAATGTCACGTTTCTTTAATTCTTTTTGGAAAGCTTGGTTCAGAAATTCGGTGCCTTTGTCCGTTTGCCATCGAAGAGGGCGACGACCGCTTTGTTTCAACACCCGTTGCAGGGCTCGCACTAACTCGCTGCTCGATTTGGAAGTCAAAGGCACGACCCAGGCAAATTTGGAAAAGACGTCGATGACACAAAACAAATATTTGTAACCACGATTGTAGCTGGCCAAATGAGAGACATCGGCTAAATCGGCTTGCCATTGATGATCGATACCTTCCACTTGGGTGCGACTTCTGGCAAACTTGCGTCGAATGGGTTTGTGTAAAGTGTAGGTAGCTTGTTCTTGTAACCATCGTTGTACTTGAGGTAAACGGAGACTTTTCAGTCGCGTTTTGGCAGCACGATACAATTTTTGAACTCCTGCGTAACCTGCAGGATGGGAGGGATCGTAGTAAATGCTAGCTAAGACTTTTTCCATTTTTTGTGTGGATTGGTGTCTTAATAAGGCACCCACTCTTGGAAGAGGCTACTCTTTTTCTCTTGGGGTATTTTCTTGGATTGCAAGGCTTTGCGTGTGCGGCCGGCAATAGGTGTCGAAGAGGAGGAGGATGTCTGAGCGGGGGATATCGGTTCTTGTTTCACTTCTGTCTTCACTTCTGTCTTCACTTTCTTTTTCTCTTGTGAGGAAGAAGGGGTGGCCATCATCTTTTTAATCCATCCAATTCTGGAGGTAGGTGGTGTTGTTAACTTGCGTACTTTTTCTGGTGGAGTTTGAAACCCTTCTTCTTCTTCTTTTCCTTTTTCTGTCTTGGTCACGGGTACTGGTGGTATTGGTACTGGTACTGGTACTGGTGATGGTGCTGGACTTTTCATCAAGGTCTTAAAATCTTTCAAAGTGGGTAGAGCTGTTTCGTCTAAAGCTTTCTGGTGAAAGAGTTGCAGTCGTTGCAAGAGTTGACCGTACTTTTGCGATTTTTCTGTTTCGGACAAATCTTGGCGATCCAGCAAGGATTGCAATTCGTGTTGTAACTGGGACATCTCGCTCAAATTGGGATTGGGAGGTAAATGCGGGGTGCGTTGTTCTTGCCACCGATGGTATTCCATCCATCGTTTGTAAGGCACTAAAGCTAGTTTTCGTCCTTCCATGGGGTTGTCAGGGGTGAATTCTGAGATCTTGGGACTTCCGAAGGCCTTTTTATCTTGCTCCCATCAGTCCTCCCAACATGGTTCCCAAGACTCCTTTCAGTATGGGGCCTAACAAGAGAGGTAAAATGCCTCCACGTTGGACCAACATCTTCTTTTTTTGACGAATGGGAATTTTCTTTTGAACCATTTTCCGAAGAACGTGACGATGTTTGCCTAAGCATTGTTTCTGGTGTTTGGACAAAGGGATCGTGCCTTTCAAAACGTTCAAACAACATTCGCACACGGTATCGATGACCTCTTTGGAAGCCGTTTGAATGAGTTTTTTTCGTAGGGGTGGAGAAGCTTTGGACAGGACAGATAACAGGTCCCCATGTTTGGCTAAACGTGGTGGCAGTCCTTTCCTTTTCTTTCCTTGGGGTTTTCTGGAGGGTGACATCTTTGAGTCTTTAGGAGCACCTAAAAACACTGATACCCTACTCGGTCACAGGCCTTTTTTATACTGGAACGCGTCGCCACTGATTGTCTTTACGTTTTATCAGTTTGAGGACAGGCATGACACGTCGTGCAGGGGTACGTAACGGACTAAATCGAGCCAGTTCTTGTTTGGACAAATCCAGTAAACTTTGTAACATGCCCGATCTTTCTTGGACTTTGATTTTGGGAGAAGGTACTTTGTGAGCAGCAGCCACTGCCGCTAAATGGGAAGGTCCTGCCACTGGGGAAGTTCTTTTGGGGGTCATCAACGGAGAAGTTCTTGGTGTGATCAACGTCTCCAAGTACTCTTCAGTTCCTGGTGACATCAACGGAGAAGTGGACAAACGTGAGGCTGCCGGAGACGCAGTCACCGCTGTGGCAGGTCGTGGCTTGCGAGTGTAAGGTTGCGTCCTGGCCGAAGTGCCTCTCTTGCGACTAGTTTTCTTCTGTGGACTTTTCTTTTTTTGAGGACTTTTTCTCTGTTTCTTTTTCTTGGGGCTTCTTTTCTTTTTCCGGGGTGATGGTGGTGGTGTCTGGTAAGAGGAGGGTCCCGCCACTGGAGAAGTTCTTCTTGGGGACTTGGTCTTTTTCTTTTTCTTCTTGGGGCTTCGTTGGACTTTTGTCTTAGGGATAACTTTGGGGGCATTAGGATCCCATCTTAAGAGTGAGCGAATGATGACCCCTCCTAGAGTACCGCTCCCTCCAGGTTTCAAAATGATTTGTTTTTTGGTTTGAGTGTCGATGCGGGGATCGGCCAGTTGGACCAAAGCGACTTTGTTTCGATCGAAAAAGCGCTGGGTTTGATGAGGAATCTGAATGATTCCTTGGAGTAATTGACGTGCCGTCACCGTGAACCATCGTAAGACTTCTTTGAGACTAGCTTCTAAGACACGGGCTCGTGTTTGTGGATCTTTTTCTCGACTGATGCCATACAAGGCACGAATCAATTTGACGGGAAGATGAGACTGAAGGGACGTCATGTTCACACTGTGTGAGACAGACGAAAAAGGGTCTGAGGTTTTTATAGATTTTTTTCATGGGAGGAGTGAAATGAAGTCGAGGACGGAGACGTGTACAGGACAGGCCCTCCGTCTTGGCACCAGTGGTGAAACAAGTGGGTACGAAATCGCAAATCCTCGGGGGTCGTAGGTTTCAAATCGACGAGTAAATAGGCGTGTGGCGTTTGAGTGGCATCGTCGTACGCCTGAGTCAGCCAAGGCGTTCCTAACTGTTTGGCTAAGACTTGCACTTGCGATTTATCTCGAGGGCTTTTAAACAAGACCACGTAATGCGCATTGAGACTGATGGTGCGATGGGCTTTACTTTGTTGAAACAAATTTTGGGTGATGTAAACGACACTGGCATTACGGTGATGCCCTTTGCGCGTAAACCACAGTTTAATTTCTTCTTCGTCTTCTCCTAACATGTCGTCGAAAATGACCAAATGGGTTAGACGGGAGTCAGAGACGATGCCATCGTCTTCTTTAGGAATGCCTTCCACAAACACGATGGAATCGCCTTGACTTTCTCGCAAGAGGCTGTATGCCGATTGCCACTCTTTGTAACACCACACGATCCGTTGAGGGGGCCGATCGATCAAATGATGTTTATGTTCGATCAAACGTTTGACGAATTCGGTTTTGCCCGAACCGCTAGGTCCAGCAATGAGCATGTTAAAGGGATGGCGAAGATACAAAGCCTCCCAACTGGCACGATCTAAGTGTTCGTCGATGACTTTGACAGTAGAGGAAGAGGGAGCAGAGACAGCAGAGGTAGCCATGGTATGAGAAATGTCACTTGTGACACGAAAAAACAAACAAGACAAGAGTTTATATACTTTTTTCAGAACACGTTTATTGAATGTTTCAAATATGAACACGAAAGACAAAAATACATACAACCCAAATAGTGATGTACAGGAATATAAAACACAGCAAAACAATCAAAGTGAAATATAAACAAGTGTCTGTACAACATGTTTTGGGTAACCAAGATGTCCTAGGGACAGTGTGTAATGTTCTTACAGTCTCTACTTGAGGTATTGTCACACAAGTGTCCTCCCGGAATGACCTTTCAGGAATGTCCATGACAGTCCTGTCCTGAAGCGAGTGGTTGTTCTCGGTGACGGGTTCTTCTGACACCGTCACTAACACAGGTTGAAAAGTAACTTTTTTCCTTGAACAACTCTCGTGCATACTGGGCCACTTCTTGGGTCCAAACCTCAAAACCCCCCTTTTTCCAATCACGAACATCTGTCCAATGCGGGTGTAAGTCACAAGCTACACACACATCGTCATACACGTCTTGGGTAGCTAAAAGTTGACGAATCTTTTTTTCCTGTTGAGGTCGAGAAGTATCCAGATGAAAACGCAAGGCTTTGAGCAAAAGGAGTTTTTCGTGACCATTTAAGGCCATGGAGGTGGTAAGTACTGATCGTAAAGAGTCCACAAAGAATCGGCTGGTAAACGAAATCCCAGAAAACAAGTCACTAAGACACACACCACTTGTCGTCCCAAATTGAATGGATACAGTTCTTGTAATAATCGATGGTAATGATCCACGGTTTGAATATGGTCATTGAGTTCCTTCCATGGAATCTGTTGGATGACATGTGACATAAGTCGTGGCATGGCAGCCTGTTTTTATAGTCTCTTTGTTTCGGAAACAATACACGTACTTTCTAGCCAGAGATCTTCGTTCTCCAGTAGGGAATCTAAATCTTGCATACTGTAACCGAAACTTCAGAGTTCGTTTAGAAGTTTCCTCTTCCTCTAAGTAGATTCCACGTAAAATATGTTGATAATCCTTTAACTTGTCTTCCTCAATGTATTGCTGTAGGTGAATCTCGAAGTAACCAAAATAATGAACATTTCGATCATTCACTAACTCAAAGTGTTGAACAAGGTCTGACCACTGAAACAATTTCTGACGAATCAGTTCTCTTATACCATTCAGGTACCAGTGGTTAAAGATCTGGTGACGTAACGGATGCAATTGTTCTTTACGTTTGACTTGTATTTTCACCAGCTCTCGGTAAATGCGTTCTCTCAACTCCACAGGCAAAGCACGAATGTTCTCTAGCAAAGTATCCATGAATAGGTCATACTAAATCCTCTTTGGTCTGACACAAGAAATGTACTCTTTGCACAAACATGGTTTCACTTCAGTGTCGAATTTAAATCGTTGAGTCACTAATCTACACATTACAATTCGTTCAGAAGTTTCCTCTTTCACTAAGTTGACATTGTGTTCAAGATGTTGGTAATTCGTTAACTCTTCCTCTGGAATTCGATGCAGTACGTTTACAATGATGTAGGTAGAATCGTCCATACCAAACCAATCCTTTTTAAAACTAGAGGATCGTTGATCAATGTCTGTCCGATGGAACACTTTCAATTGAATCAATCCTTGTATAGCCTTCAGGTACCAGTGGTTCAAACACCGGTGACGTAACGGATGCAATTGTTCTTTACGTTTCACTTGTATTTTGACCAGCTCTCGGTAAATGCGTTCTCTCAACTCCACAGGCAAAGCACGAATGTTCTCTTGTAAAGTATCCATGAACAGATGATTATGGTAAGAAGTTACTTCAATGTCTCGGTCCCACTAAAGGTAAGTAATGACAATTCGGTGACCATCGAGCATGTTCTACGTAGGCCGAATCTTGCGGTTCCCAGTGGTGAAGTGACACACCGCAACTGAAACACTTGACTTTATCTCCTTCGCCCAAGTAGAAAAATCCGGCTCTGGCTAATTCTTCGGGGGTCGGTCCTCCCAGATACTTTGGCCATTTTCCTTTGAACGATTGAAGACGATTTTCAAAGTCGCAGTATTCCGACAAACGCACAGGAAACGAATATTCGTTTTTCACAGGTTCGTTTCGATGAGGGTTGGGTGACAGGAACAGGAGTTTGCTCAGGGCTGGATGACATCCGTAGGGGGGTAGACGTGAAGGTGAACATTCCCCTTTAAAACGAAACCCAGTAAAATGTCCAAGAGGACGAGTTGCATCGCTTTCGCATCCCTCAGGTTTGACACGCACAGCATCACTTTCCATGACAGGGGCAGTGAGAACAAAGTTCCCATGATGCTTTACGGCATCGCTCAGGTCACAACGTACAGCATCGGTCCCATCGCAAGGCTCACAATCGCACTCATCTGCAAACTCCGTTACGCAATTACAATGGTAACCACATGGACAATCGCAGTTTCCTTCCGGACATTTTCCGTCGCAATGCATGGGTCTTATCCATCCAGTATTAGTCACACTAGAGGAAGAAACAACTTTTTTACAATCCCCAAACTGGAACGATGTCTTTTTCAAAGTATTCATCTTGTTCGTTCGGTCTTGGTAGTCACAATGAACTATCGATCTTGACCATAGCCCCCTTTTTATACTAGTCGCAATGCAGTCTCCAGTTTGTACATCTTTCCTTTTTTACGTTTTTTATGTCTTGTTTCGGAAGGTACCGTCTCTAAGGTACCGTCAACATTGTACCGTAGTGTAATGGGCGGAAAGGCCATAGAAAGGTAAGGGCAGTGCGGAGACCATCGAGTATGTTCCAGAATAGCTGAATCTTTATAGATACATAGATCCATTCGTAACTTCAGTCCGCAAGCGAAACGCTGTACCTCGTATCCCAATCCTGATTCAGGTCCCAAGTAGACAAATCCTGTTCTAGCTAAAACATGCGAAGAAGGTAATCCTTCCCTATCCGTAGGCCATTTCTGAAACGTGTCCAATCGACGGGCACAATCACAATAGTCAGGTAAGAAGACTGGAAAATGGTAGGGTTTGAACTTGGAGTTCTCATCGGGTTTCTCACTCGATTCTTGCTGTGGCGAAGTCATTTTTCTGGTGGGTGACTATCCTCTTACAACCAATGTTTTATACCAACGTGTCCATACGGTAAGGTGAAATGATTGGGAAGTCGAACTCGCTTCTGGTACACGATTTGATAAACTTTTTCCAAAGGTCGACTGACGATGTGGTGAGTGGGTAAACGTACAATCTTGTTCGGTTGGTGAGTGGTCACTTTAAAGTTTCCATCCTCTCCCGATTGCAAGGCTTCTTTCAATACCCCAAAGTTGACCACACGACTGGTACGATAATTCAGAGTCAGTCCTTTCACTTTGCACGTCGTGTGCACTTCTCCTTGTTTGTCCCGGTATTCGTAGCCGTAATTTTTGGGACCGCCACTGACAAAACTTAGAATCTTGTCGTCGGGATGCTCGTCTGTCCAGGCTCCTAAACGGTCTCCTTCAATGTTAGGGTGATGTTGAATCGGGTGATGGATGTAAATGCAACTGTCCGTGTCAAAGTACAGGACGCGTTCTTCTAACAGTTCTAAAGCTTCGTACAATTTTAAGCGAGCATGAGCTGTCACGTAAGCCGCAATGATGACATTTCCAAAAGGGTCGTCTTGCACAAAGTCCAGATCTTCTTCGTAATTGACCAAGATCAAATTCTCTCGAACGACGTCCACGTGTTTCATGTATTTGGTTTTGTCGTGAATCATCTGGAAGTAGCGGGAAGGTTCTGTCAAATATTCCGTCTTGGGTAAACACGGTCGTTGTGCCATTTTACCCCACAAGCAATTTAACATCACTTTGGCAAACGATCGCCTGCCTTCGTTTTTCTCGATGTGGTCTAAAGTGATGCCTTCTTGTTCGTAGTATTTCTCTTTGAATTGTATTTGGTCTTCGGGAGTGTGACACCAGGAAGGATAGCCGCTGGCTTCTTGCTTCAGTTTCAAAAAGGTATCCACGTAGTCGGCGAAAATGCCTTTCTGCGTGGGGTCACCCTTGCGGTATTGTTGTGTCTTGGGAAAGTGGCAAATTTCGTACACTTCTAACAGTTGGTATCCCATGTCCAGAGCTTTGAACAATTCTACGCTGACCCAGGTTCCCGTCAAGGCCTGTTCTTCCTGGCTGTGATGGCAAGGTTGGTCTTGGTTGCACGTTTCGGCACAAGTACGGCACAAGGGAAACATCAGTTTGCCTTGACAATGGTGAGGTAAGACGGGATGGTACAGGTTCGTGGGAGGCAAAACTTTACACTTGATCAAGCCTTCGTATTGTCGAATGTTTTTCAGGTCGATGTGTTCCGTCAACAATTGCGGGTGCCCTACGGGAAAGCGACAATATTTGCACACGTAGGGATACAGCGAACACACGTCCAAGTATTTGATTTCTTCTCCTTTCTCTTCGTCGGCTTGGTACAGCAAACAGGTGGCATTGGTCCTTCCTCCGTACAAACTATCCCTCGGGTTCAGCGGGTCCATGAACTGGTAACTTTCCACGAGGCGTTTAAACTCGGGATCGGTTTTCATACGGTGATCGTACTCGTGTTCCCACATTTCCACCACTTGGTATCCTTCCTGTTCCAACTTTAGGCGTCGCTGACAAGTGTCCTGGTACAAGTCTTCCATGGTTCGTTGTAAAAACTGATTTTTAGTGCTACGATCAGGGTAACAGACGGGACATCCGTGAAATAAGCAACCGTTAAACTCGTACACGATCTTGGGGTTTTCTAAGTCCCAGCCATCGACCGAATACGTTCCGATGGTCTTTTCGCCTCCTCCGTTGCGGGCATGCTGAATCCACTTGTCTTCCTTGTCGCACAAGTAATGTAACCAGCGTAGGGCTTTGACCGAGTATTGACGTTTGACAAAGTGGGTCGTTTGAGGACTGATGACAGCCACGGTCTTTTCAGGCATGAATCGTTGTCGATACACTAAGGAACACGCTTTGGCAATGGTGCAAGCTTCTTTCAAAGGATCGACCCCTCCGTGTTCCATGAACAGTTCTCGAAATTTTCCACAGCAACGCCGTAAAATGTCCACGTCGGAACGACAATACTTTAGCATTTCTTCCTGAAAGTCGAAAGGGTCCGAGGCGTGAATCTGGTACCAAGCGTAGAAAGCTTCTCGTTGTTCGGTACGCATGTTGTCGGGGTCGTAATAGTGAGCCTCTGGTAAATGGGGTAGAACGGCGTGTTGATTGGCTTCCGTATTGAAAAAGTGTGGAAAGTACCCTTTAGCCATTTCTGTCATTCCAAACGTTTTAGGCATTCGACTCAAAGGCATGGCCAAATAGCTCATCGAATCTTTAAACTGCACTTGTCCCACTTGCATGAAAATGATTTTGGCTCCGTTCAAAGTCACTTTAGGACGCTCGGTGCCTTGTTCCGTATAGTACCTCAAAAGAAACTGTCCATCGTATCCGGAGAAATTGTGAGCCATCACCGTGGCATGACGATGACAATCTCCGTAACGTTCGATGTCCTCTTGGCTCCACGTCTTGTCGATGGGGTCTAAGACCCATTGGGCAAAATCGGCTAACGTGTTGGGTCCCCGAAAGATTTTTTCACGCCCTCCGGGAATCTTGCTGCAGTGAGGGCAATGACTGAAGATAGGTTCTTGAATGCACTTCTCGCACGCTCGATGAGCCACGCAGAAATTAGGAATGTGAATGCCGGTTTCTTGCATGCATTCGAAATCGAAAAAGATGAAATTGCCTTTCTTCTTGTGACCATCCTCTTTCTCTGGTTGGTATTTCTGCACGTAACATTCGTGTTCCAAGTCCACGATGTGGTGACAAATGTGACATTTTTTCTTTCCTGAACATACGTGTGCCTTGGTATTATTGGTACGTATGCCTTGTCCACACGTAGGGCACAATCTCAGCAGTTGACAAGCGCATTTCTTCTGTGAACCTTGTGTCTTCAAATGTTGTTGGTAACAGGTAGGACTGACAAACGTGCGCAGACAAGTGGAACAAGGCACTGGTTCTTCGCTCAGACAGGGTGGAGAGGCCAAACATCCTGAGCATTTCCATCCACAATGTTTGTGTTGCTCTCGATTATTATAACCATAGTCACATTTCTCACAATAATAAACATATCCCAGGAATCCAGTGATACTGGTAATGGTATCGAAATGTTCATCGTGATGATAGACATGAATGTATTTTCCGTCCTTAAAGTCTTGGCCTCGAAACAACAGAGGTCCGCGCACTTCTTGAGGGTGCACTTTCAAGGTGTATCGTGGAGCTAGGACATCTTGCAATTTTTGCATCTCGGGAATGCCGCAGGGTGTGTCTTTGGACAGTCCGGCTTGTTGTAACAGGAGTTCTGCTTCATTTCGTTGTTTGGCTCGGTCGGAACGTTGAATAGTTTTCCAGGTTCTTTTCCATTCTACCGTGTCGTTCTTGTTGGCATAGGTTCGTCCCACCACGATGGCACGGGCTAAACACATCTGGTCTTGAGGGTTGTGAATTCGGACGAGACTTGTTTTGGTGTTGCGAAGGTCGTCCACCAATAACATCTTTTTGCGTCCTGTCCCTTGAGGAGGAGAGACGTGGGTCATGTCCAGTGTGGCTTTACCATCGGTGATGTCAAACTGATCATTAGATTGTTGTACGTGTTGAATCTTGTCCATGACTTTGGAAGCAGTCAATTCTGCAGGGGTGCTAAACTCGATCCAAACAGGGGATTTCAAACCGTCGTGTTGTATGGAAAGTCTCAAGCGATCGTCTTCTTTGGGTTGACATTGTCGCTTGAGTGCAGTGAGCAAAGAATCCCACACCTCGGTGATGAACACTTCTGCTTTCTCTAACGGCACTTCAGCCTTGAAATCTTTAAACTTCACCGTGTATTTGTAAGCCGTAGTTCTAAATTTTCTAGAGGAGCGCTTTTCCGTCTCTCGAATGGAATAATACTTTTCAGGGTTGACTAAGGGTGATGAACTTGGTTTAGAGGGTTCGGATTCTGGTTCACTCATGTCCTCTTCAAAATCACTGGCATGAATTTGTGCCAAGATTTCAGCCCTGGTACGAGGCGATAGATCACGTTTCTGCCTCTTACTTTCTTCTTCTTTCTTCTCGAATGAATGGGATCGTTTCATCTTGAAAGCAAAAAGTCAAATGACTCAAGTTCAAACACCATAAACTACTTTATAGTCATAGCAGACCAGCGTATATAAAAAGGGTGTGTGTCTTGTCCTTTCACTATTCATTTCACTCTCAAGCCGAGCACAACGATGGAAGAGACTAACCAGATGGAACGTTTCGTCAGAGCTTTGCGAGGGGTCATTAGAAAATTCTCTTCAGACCAGCCTACGGACTACTCTCCTTCCTTTAGAGATAAAAGTCAAGATACTTGCTATATCTGTCAGAAGAAAGGGCATTGGTCTTCAGAGTGTCCAGACCGTCAAAAAAGAAAAAAAACAGGGGATAAAAGTCAAGATACCTGTTATTATTGTAAAGAAAAAGGACATTGGTCTCCAGATTGCCCCAAAAAGAAACAAGAGGAGTCAGAAGAAAAGAGGAATTCTTCAGAAGAAGAGAGGGATTCTTCAGAGGAAGAAGAGGAAGAAAAAAGACAATTCTATTTAAATGAGGCAAAGAAACACGAGAAGAAAAGAAGAAGGGAAGAAAGCGAGGAGAAAGAAGAAGAGGAAAAGAGTGTAACGGTGAAGAAATTCAAAAAACAGAGAGGCTAAACAAGGAGAAATCAATGAACTTTTGATTAAAGTGTTGTGTTGTGAATTGTGAATTGGATTGTAAAAAATGGAAAAAAGAATAAATGAATGATATAAGGTAAGAGTTTTTGAGTTGTGATTTTAAAATAAGAAGCTACACTCACGCACTCATACACAGACACGTACTATAAGGGTAACATGGGTGAGGTTTATTTTTTTGAGTTATTGGCAAATTGAAATTGTATTTCTTTTCGAGAAATGTGGGTGGCCCTGAAAAGGGCCTTTTTTCTTCATGGTGTAGGGGTGAGTTTAAGCAATCAGCTTTAACTGCCTTATGCCTTTGCCACGGCCAAGGCCTACTTCTGGACTGCGTAATGTTGATGATGATGATGATAATGATTGGGTTGAAATCACTAAGGGTGGTACGGTAGGCTTAGTCACAGGGTTAACGTGTTTGGCTCGGGAAGGTCGTATTCTCTTCGGTCGTGATAAAGAAGTCTGATACATTTGTTTCAGACTTCTTAACTCCGCTAAAATGTCCAACAGTACCGTGACCGTTTGATTTTCACCCTCTTGTTTCTTTGCTGCTACTTCTTCTTGCTGTTGCTGCTGTTGTTTTTTTCTTACCTCTTCTTCTTGTTGCTGTTGCTGTAGGAGAAAAGCTTGTTCCGCTTCCTTTTGTCGTTGTATAAATTTCTCCAATTCTTCTTTCTGTCTCTGTCTAAAATTTTCCACTTGCGGTAATGAAGAAGGTAACGCAGGTTCCGGAACAAATTCTTGCGAAGAGAGAAAATCCACAAAATCCCAATTCACCTCTTCTGAAAGTAAGTCCGAGTTCCCTTGGGCAGTCTCCCCTGCTGGTGCACCCCAATGGATCGTTTTCTGAGTTTCCGTCATGTTGAATGACTGTCGCATAGATTGACTGCACACAAGCGCTAGCAGATCTATATTGACTACGTGACGTCACAGACTGCTCTCTTCGGATTGGATGTGGCTGGCTGAATTTTGTAACGCGTGTTTGGATTGGTGAATGAACTCAATCCGTTTCAATCCTACCTGTACCTATAAATAAGCGCCGTTGACTGCATTGATTCACCTGTTCTCGTCGCTTCAAGATGTGGACCACAGTTGAGTCATCCACCCTTGTGTCTTCCATGATGTTTCGGACAGACTTGCTCATGTATGTCCGATCGAAGTGGACCGTTGTCCACAGGACAAACACCAGCCTGTGGATACGTAGGATCTACGTCGAAAGACAAGGATGCCTAAAAAGAGTGCTGATGTACGGACCAACAGTGAGACGTAGCCTAAGAACAAGAAGAAGACCAATGCGGTGCCATTTATGTTAATGAATAGATTAACATAAAACCCAAAGGCCCTTTTCAGGGCCAGCCATATTTCTCGAAAAGAGATAGTCTTTGAATTGCCTACCCCTTTTTTAAAAAAATTTTTTTTAAAAAAAATTTAAAAAAAAAAAAATCCCATGTTCAATTTCCCTTGTCGCTAGAGTGACCCAGGGTTTTTTCCCATGTTAATTCCCCTTGTCGCTAGATTGACCCACGATTTTTCTCCATGTTAAATTTCCATTGTCGCTAGAGTGACCCAGGGGTCTCTGTAATGCTAATTCCCATTGTCGCTAGGGTGACCCCTTTCACTACTACTGTGCTTACAAGAGGATGCGAAAAGATATTTAGTGTCTCTCTGATTGTGTCAAGTAGAACTCAGGCCCCACCAAAGCAGCAACAGATTGTAGGTGAGTTTAGACTACTTTCATGAACATACAGCAAAAAGAGACGTTCATTTTTATGAATTATTGAAATTGAACTATATCACCATGCGATACAAAATAATGTTTTTATGATGTGGACTTTGGCTAAATAAAAAGTAATCACCTCATAAATTTAAAAACAGGAATTAAAGTTATCAATGACGCAAAAATGCCTGGAGTCAATGACTCGGTCCTTTATTGAAAATTTGTATTTGTGAATGTATTGCCAACATGACAGAAGGCTGACCTCTCTCAAAAATGATTTTTTTGTTAGAACTAAATGAGACACTGAGATCAGATTACCCATATGGGGAAGGTGAATATGTTAAAATGTACAAAGACTGTATCAAGCGTGTCAAAGATTAAGACGTTAAGTCCTGTGGCAGACGACATCATCGACTTTATTAGACAATATGACGTATCTACTCAGTTCAATGATGTGAGATTAAAACTACCAGATAATAATACGTGTGGACAATGTTGTATGTATTTTCGTTATCAACCCAGCCTTGGATTCATATTAGAGCATTACTGATGCATATGAGGAATTCATCTGTCCTTTTGTTTGTCTGTGTCTTAATGACATGCTCTACTTAAAGGTTGTGTACTACAAATAATTAAGTTTTGTTTTAAAAATAGCACAACTGGCTGGCAGTAAGTTTTTAAAAATGTAACACATTTAAAACCCAAATCACACTCCAAATCATATCTCAAAAAGTGATGAATGAAACAGGTGTCTGACACATGATTAATTTTTGCAACTAGTAAATCTGGTGATAGCAAAGCCAGCCACTTTGTGATAACAACTAAAAAATCAAACTGGTCTAATTGGACATTAGACACTAGTTTTTGTAAGCTTGCTGCCAAGAACATACGTAACAATATTTTAAGAAAATTCCTCAGTTTCAGTTATAAAGTTTAGTCCCACCCATAATGAAAAACCTGCTTCATGATATTTATTGCAAACAGACCCGCGTGTTACATTTACAGCCAATATAGACCTAACATATTACAACTTTTCATTTCTACCCAGACGGACTCAGCTATGAACACTTTAGATTTAGACAATACATCTTGTTATTATGCATTTCATCATGGCTGTCTAATGTTCAATTCCACGAATGTCCTATACATTTCTTTACCCTGTTTAACATGGGATTCCAGTTCGATTGCTGGTCGTCGCACTATACTACTTACCACAGTTAGGACGAGAAATATTTGGTTCTGCGAGCTTCATACTCATATCGGAGATCAACGGTCGTTCATTTTGAAAGTTTCGGGTATCAAAAGAGGATTACTATACCTAACACCCGTTGCGTCCCATCACCACCACTTTAATGTGTTGGTCTAGTATCAATTGACCACTCCAAAGTTCTTTTTTGTATGTACATTTTTCTGAATTTGTACGCGAAACTTTTCCCGGTCTCTGGTCTTACCGTCTTTGATGGGCTGTTAATCTGGAACATTTTGCCTCTTTTCCTCCTTTGCCATGTCATTATTTTGTGAAAGCAACTTTTTCCTCTGTAGACTTGAAATCCTTAGTCAACAGTGACAAAGTGGCTTTTTCCCCAAATTGAAGATTCAACTGCTTCTAGATGATATGAAACATCTAATATGGTGACTATAATAGTTATGACCTCTCATTTTTACTTTTGATAATTTTTGTTGTTTCATTCTACATCTTCTCCATATTTAATTCAGCTTTATCAAACATCAAAAGTGTCATGGAATTGTGTGTACTTAATGTCAATGCTTTATATATGAACGAACCGCTCTGATGGACTAACTGGTCAGAGCATCCGCCTAATATGCGGGAAGTCGCGGGTTCGAACCCAAGCCGAGTCACACCAAAGACTTCTAAAATTGATACTAGCAGCTGCCTCGTTTTGCGTTCAGACTTAAGAGGATAGTGTTCGGACTGATCGGCTTGGTGTCAGGATGATAATGTCTGCGGCATATTCCCAAGTGCTAGACATCACAATAAATTGAAATGCTGCAGAATTCGTAGCGATATGTCTAAAACTGATAATGCTACGTTAAAATCCAAACAAACACACACACACACACACACACACACACACACTTATATATCAACGGAAATGTACTCAGAGTTCGTTACCGAGTATCTGGTTACCAGAGGCTGGTGTATTTATGTGTTTAGTAACCTTGAACTCTCTGGATGTGGCTTGCACCATAGCCATATTACTTATAAAGTCTGACTGTTTTGTCCGCGAGTTTTGTCAGGAGGCTGTTAGTCTGTAGTTCTTGGGAACTCGTATACCTCTGTGAGTTTTCGTATAAGCCGTACGCTGCTATCGATCATAAAGTTGGCTCAAAGGACGGTTTTGGCTTTCTTGCAGTGAGGGAACAAAGCTTCGGAACCAACGGATCTGTAACGGCTAAGGGACTCTAGATGATCGTCAACTGTTAAATCGATATTCACTATAGTTGAGTATAAATCAATATATTCAGTATCACTATATGAGTGAACATCTAACATTCGTACATGTCCTACCTGTGAGTGAAACATCATTCATATTTGAGTATAAATTGTATATTTTGATACCCCTTAGTGACAGAATCATACCTTATTCAAAGTTGTATAATTATATAGTGTGATACCCTTGGTGATAGATGAAACGTTGCTGATGTTTTGATTAGTCCAGTTACTAAAGGTATTTTTTTCTTTCGATCAGCTGTTTAACGCAGTGCGCATCATTCTGTTAAATCCATCGTTGGACTTTATTTTTTTTTTCGTTTATCCGTCAATTACATTATAAATTAACATCTCATTTACGAAACTGCTTTCAGTGACTTCACTAAAAACCAAGCCCAATCAGGCTTCACCCTGTTTCACAAAGTCAAGAAACGGGCGACGTTTCGCAAGCGATTTCATATAGATTTTTAATGTCACAATATCTAATATAGTATTTGCTAAATTTTAGTTCCGTCCTAATGGTAAAACAAGTTTGTGCTTTCATGAAATCAACTTTGCTTTTCTTGTGCCAAGCTTAAACTGAAGATTGATGCCTAAACATGGATATGATCTGTGGTTCTTAAGGTGGTGGGTTAAGCAATTGAAAACTTGTAAAATTGCGCTTCAAACCGCTTGAATTTTATATACCACACTCTCTTGGTTTTGAACAGTAATGGCCAAGTAATAATAGGGCAAATTTCAAAAAAGGAGAAACTCAGTCAATTCAGATGTCTCTAAATCAATATTATTACAACTTTGGCGGTGCAACCGTTTTTGTCAACAGAGCATGTGAATTGTCTGTGCCAGATACCATAACTTCAATGGTACTTATGCATAAACCAACAGACTTCGATAAAAAGGAATATAGCTTAAACACCTTGTCCTCTTATGCGCATTATCAGATATTCAGATTATATGTTGTATGTTTAGCGACAATCTGCAAAGTAATTTGAATTGAAGTGAGGGTCTCCTTTTAGCCAGACTTGTTTGCATATTGCTTCTGATGAGTATTTCTATAAATACTATGTTAATAAAATTCTATTCCTTGGCAATATTATTTCATAATTTAGAACAGACAATTTGCATGCATTCCAATAATGTCTCCCATGATTGATTATTGATGACTCTTGAAAGTTTGAATTATATATGCACAAGCCTCTTATCTTTTTCACACTTTTTATCCCAAAGGATGTCCGAAACGTGTGTCAAACCAATCTGGTCGTCTTTAGAACTCGTAATACAGTTAACATGAAATACGAACGAGCTGTATTAATTTACAAATGAGCTGCATTAATTTGGTGTCAGCAGTTGGACGCTGAAACCAGCTATATCATTGGTTATTCCTAAACAACACAAACGGGTAATAAATGGAAAACAAACTTTTCGCACTGGTTTCAATGCACCCAGTGACATATATAATTTGATTTACATTAAATTTAAGCTAAGAATTCAGAATCTAACTGCTCAGCTTTCTCCTTAATTTGACAGTTCACAGAAGCATATATAATTGAGATGGACAATTGTATTATGAAAATTATGTTTCAAATTTTTAAATTGTCAGTTTTAAGATTAACCAAAGCCCAATTTCTCTTGCACCTCTTACTAAATATCTTTTCAGCCTGATCCAGTGAATTTAATTTCAAATCTGTCATTCACATATGTTTACATTTTTTTTTTTGAGGTTTAAAAGAAACCAGAGCCAACATGAAGAATTTATGTGTTTCTAATGTATCCTCTGTTAATGTTGTCTGTACATAAAACATATTTCGCTTCATTTTGCTTGATAATACTGCACGCTTTAACAGATAAAGGCGTTTTATGTTCGTGATCCAGTCGGATACAGTATCCAGAAATACGCCTGCAATTTCCTAATGATTTACAAGTTTGTCCAAACTGAATCATGTAAGTACACACTTCGCTCCAAAAACAAACAGCAAGGTATCGAACAAGGTCAGGAGTCAGGAATGCGTTGGCATAAAGAAGGAACAATTCGACCCAAAAGCACTAAATTATATACAAATGTTTGTCTGGTATCTATGTAATATGTGTCTGAAGATATAATAAATAACAACTTAGATGAAGCATTGCATGCCGCACATTTTTCTCATCATTCCGTAAATGTACATAGCGCCAAAATAAAAATCTGAATAAAATAATTATTTTCTCATAATCGATTTAAAACACGCCCGACATTCAAGGCCTGTTTGTATCAAACCCCAGGTTGATATATAGGACAGCTAATCAGACAAAGCGAAAACAAACTACCTTTCTCGGTTCGAACTAGAGCTGTACCAGGTAAGTATTGGTAACATCCCATCAAAATAATGCCCATATAAACCGTATTAATTTTGCTCATACATATGTCAGTATCAAGCCTATGCACACGGTAGCAACAAAAGTACTAAATCTGGTTAACAGATGTGATTCTGCTCAAATAACCCAGTATTTGCAAAGGTTCAACTTGTTCTAAATCCTTTGATTTAATGTTATTTGCTAATGTTAGACACATTCTTAAACACGAGACAAGCGTATGTCAGTTTTACTGCAAATGATGTCATCTAATTCGTCTTAGAGAATATATATAAATACGAACATGACTATGTAATGTATGATTGGGGTTAAATATTTTGAGATTGCAATAATTAGAAGAAATCACTAATCCTCATCCACCTATACTGGAATTAACATTTAACAACAGCCAAGCTCAGTGTAAAACAAATATTACTTATTAGATTTAGTAAAGAAAGTTCTTTTAGGTTTACTTTCGAGGGAAGAAAATATGAAAAATTAACTATTTAGGCCGAGTGAGATTCTAATTTTAGTCAACACAAACAACAAAGCAGAAAAAAAGATAATGAACAACATGGATGTAAACACAATGAGGCAGCGAAAGGATAACCAAGACCCATTTCAGATGGCCTCTCACCTGAAAAGAACAGAAAAGCTAGGCTGATTAACGAAAACACACACACACACACACACACACACACACACACACACACACACATATATATATATCACTAGTTTTCAAGCACACGCTGATACTACATGACATAATTTAGTTGCGGCAGGAAAATATATAGTGTCCCAAACATTGACGCTATTACAATGTTATGCATCCTTATGTGAGGTAGTGCAATGGAGACTCGCAATTGTTGCTGTAAGGATACATATTTTTGTCGATCTATGAAGAGTACATTAACTTGGGCCTGAGAACAATTAATTAGATTTATGGGGACAGTTGCTTGTTAAATCGCTATAGTGCAATGATTTATAGTGTCTGCGTCGGGAGAGGAAGTGATTCTTAATTAAGCCTTCGTTTCTTTAGCCGCCAGACAGACTAGAAAAGAGAAGGTTAACTTTGATTGTATATCGGAACTGTCGGATTTGAAATTGACCACAATCAGGTTTGGGAATCTAGAAGTAAGGCTGACTAGTTATGAAAGGCGGTAAATATATTTAATCCTGATTGGTAAAGCTAAATTTGGGGCGTGGTTCGCACACGACATTTCTTGGGTTTAAATTACTCCCATCGAAAAATCTAGTCAGTCTACGTTTTCCTGCAAGAGGAAAAATATAGGAGACTCCGAGATTTAATTTTTAAGAAATTCTCCCGTAAAATATTTGCCAAAGGGACCGAATGTTTGGAAAGTCAACGGACACAATTCTAGCGGTAGAAGCGAACAAAGCTTGAAAGCACAAGGTATTTGCGTCAATCTCATGTAATTCGTTGATACCAGTATAATGATTTGCTTGAATTTATTTGCTTATATTTGCATGAATTAATTTTTTGAATCTGTAGATCAATTTTCTGGATATGAGTATAACTGTATTTGATTAAGTCTATCTGAATTCGTACAATGATCTCCTTTATATAAGTTTGACGAATTGTTTGAATTTGTCGTCCTGATTGTTATATAAATCTTAGAATTTCATGAATTACTTTAGTTAATATGAGTTACGAGAATCCGTTTGAATTCGCCGATCTTAGAAGCTTTCACGTATGCTAAAGACTCGAATGTGTGTATTCACTAAAAAAAAACCTAGTTAAGGCATGTAATGAATATCATTCACTCTTTTGTTTAATTTGTTTAATTAAGACGAGAACGGAACTGTAATGTCTCGTGTGATGTTGATGTGAGTCAAGATGGAATAGCCATATATGCAGCTAGGCTTGTTTATGGTCTGCCATGTTTAGCTTGACCAGATATCCTTTGGTATCTGTTTGAATTCCGATAGAACGATATCTGACATAACGAGACGGGAGTAATGGCCTATTCCCAGTAGGACAACTGACAGAAGATTTAGGCTGCTTCTATGTTTATTTTGAATGGCGAAATAGCTCCACTGTCGTATCCACGTACCTACTGATCTAAGTATCTACGTACTTACGTGTCCACATACCCACACAAAGTTTGAGGGCCGAAATATGCGAAACAGTAGGAAGGTTGGAGAAGGGAAAAAGCGAAAGGACCTAGAGAAACAACTACAGTGAAGTTGGAGTGGACTGGAATAAGTTAGTTAAAAAGCTGTACAAGGCAATGACTTCGATTGTTCACTCGATTATATTATGAACCAATTCTATCATTTAAAAAAGATCGGCTATTTATATAAATATATTTGTGTTTGAAATTTGGTGAAAGATTTATTTAGAAAAGAAGTGTGTCTTCCTAGGGTAAAGTATTATCACAGTTGTTTACGTCATTGATAAAATTGTTTTTTCATGTACGTGGGGGGCTCGTGTCATTTTGTTATATATATTTGCTTAGATCTCTATTTATTCCACCTATACGTTTTACACTTTATATTAATATTTACTCGATCTGGGCAATAACACCGAGGACGATCATCTCCTAGATAACGAGAACCGAATAAAGCGGACACCTTGTAAGAAAGTACAATCCGCTAATCAAAACCACCCACGCACCGTTACAGTTACCTTTGCCAGATGTTTTAAAATGGCGATAAGTCTTGAGTTTTACGACTTGAGCGCGGTTATTGGTTTTACTGTCAGAAAATCAATTTTACAACTCATTTTGCAAAAGCAAAACCACTATTAAAGTTCTTAGCCATTCTGTAGAGGAATGGTATCCCGTTCTTTTAAATAAAACTACCATTTAACTTCACGAACACTTTTGTAACACATTCGCTTCTTTGCATCAATAGGACCCACCCCACCCCCCATGTACGTAGCATCATTTATAGAAATGGTAAAAGCGCAGATTACAACAAAAGATGTGTCAAGGGTATGGATCACTCATAGATTATTGATAAAGATCCATTATCATGTAAGTTAAACATAGCCTTTCAATAATTTTACGTCCGCTTAAATAGCAGCAATCCGTTATTTATTGTCAAAGGGCTGATTAATCGGATAACCCAGTAATCTTCAGTGATATTGCTTTAAAAAAATTGAAACCATTTCACCATTTATTTCGCCTTGATTTATTGCGGTTTATAGGTGAATATGGTTTATTGTTAGCAACAGGGATAAACGAATAAAAGTTTCCACCGCTAATTTTATACTTGAAAGGTTTCGAATTATCGGGTAAACTTAGAGCGGATTTATGCTGTTTGCAGTGAAGATCTTTTGTCGGACAAGGATTTTGTTACCGTACATATCATATACAATAAGGTTTAGGGCAAAACCAAAACAAGCCGTATTCAAATGAATTTTTGTTTCAGAATGCTGAGATCAATATCACTCGAAAGAGATAAAACCAAAGCTATCTGAATATTGCTACAGTATATCTAATAATAATGAAACAAGGGAATACTTTATACTCTACAGATATGAGTATATATATATATATATATATATATATATATATATATATATATATATATATATATATATATATATATATATATATATATATATATATATATATATATATATAGATAGATAGATAGATAGATAGATAGATAGAGAGAGACAGACAGACAGGGACACAGAGATAGACAGAAACAGAGAGATATCCAAATCTATGTAATCCGTCACATAATGTAGTTGGTACATAAGTACATAAGTAATGGCCAGTTTGCTGACAAGAGTGATACTGTCATAAAGGTGATGGTACAATATGGCATATGTACTTACTGTCTTTAAGGTGAAGGTACAATATTGGTTTATACAATTAGTCAAATGTTCAAATAAAAGATGTAAAAAAGGAAGCCATCACAACTACACAGATGTAACTACTGCTTCATGTAAGAAATATAAAACTAACATTTGAAGTCCAAAAAATGTATTGGTTCAAGGTCCTGACAGAATCTCCTTCAAATTTTTAATATGAGAGGCAAGTGACATGATCTGCACAATCGTAAAAATTATTATTCTAATTGTAGAATGAATTACGTTCTCGGTGTTGCGAAGTTTTGTATTATTATTATTATAATATATATATATATATATATATATATATATATATATATATATATATATATATATATATATATATATATATATATATATATATATATATATATATATATATATATATATATATATATATATATATATATATATATATATCATAATGACAATGCATATTTAGCTGTTGAGGATAACCTGTCAAATCCAGCTTCATACGACAGTATAACTATCCAAAGCCTATCTTCAAAGACGGTACTTTTCAACCGTGCAATTAATGTCTTCCAACCTGTTTATTTGGAACGTCAGAATAATGTGTTCAAGAATAGTTTGCAAGAAACTATAGCAAATCAAGCTCTTCTAATGCAGAATAAAGACATGTTTTAGGGTACAGCCAGTCAAATTGCAGTACGTTACCCAATGCCAAATACACGTATTGTATGCACACCGTTTGGCATCACACACACACACGCACCGTTCTATCTTATAGACATCGAACTTCTCTGATGTCCAGCCTGACATTCCAAATGCGATGTCCTACTTGTAATGTTTAGAAAAGACCTTGTATATGTTTTACATACTATATCAGGGTTTTATCCATAGTCAGAATGGCGCTTTCTGATATATTTTATTATAATTCCATTGCGTAATATATGGAACGAAACGTTGTATTTTTAACCACTAATGCTACGTGAATATCAAATTTTATCTTTGTCAGTTTCAAGGGAAATTGCTTTCAAAAGTGATCTCTTTAACGTTTTACTGATAATAACTTTATAAATCCGGAAAATATAAATGATATGGGAAGCAAATTCGTGTTTATACGAATAGGAAAGTTCAAAATCAAGTGCATATGCCGTGTACACTTCACTGCCATGTGAATAATATGAAAGAATCAGAGAACCTCCAAATCGTTCGTTGCATCACGAGGTGCTACATACGCTATAGTCAACGATGTTGTTCGAGTTAAATATTTTCGTAAGATCCGGAATTTAACCACACTAAATCTCGAGTCATGTTTGCATGTAATTGAACTGTGCCTTTGCCTGCCAATAACGACTTAACAAGAGGGGGCCCCAAGTGGCCGAGTGGTCTAAAGCGTTCTCCGTTACGCTCACTGCCATCTCACCTCTGTCTGCGCCGGTTCGAGTCTCGGATTCAGCCAATGTGGGTATGTGAGAAAGCATGCCAGTAGCTTCTCGTGGGTCGGTGGTTCTTTCCGGGGTTTTCCAGGGTTCTTCCTCCACCATTAATACTGGCCGCCATATATAGCCTATCGTGTGCTGAAAAATGGCGTTAAACCCAACAACAACTTAACAAGAACTTAAGTTTGAGACGATTTCAGACCTGAGGGAAAGCAGAAAATGATGCTGGGATCGCTGGAACTATCACCTGAAGACAGACTAGTCATGTTTCATCTAGGCAAAGAATTAAAAGCATTGGTTCTTATTTTATCTTCTGAAGCAGGAATGTTTGACTAAATAATGTGCGATTTGCATGGAAGCACTGAAATCACGAAATGTCACCTGCACATATACAGTGGCAATTGTAAACCGTCTTTGTGGTCTTTGTGACGTCATCAGCCGTTTCTAATGGCGGCCGAACGTGACAATGATATGGTCCTTTCAAGCCATATATTTAGTACAAATACCCCCTCCCCCGACGCCCCCAAAATAAGATCTCATCTGGTATGAAAATTATGTCAAGCATCTCTCACAATTATGTAATAAATAAAATATCGTATGGACTTTCCATTAAGCAGCCATTTTCCGCTCTTCAAAACAGGTGAACAGCGAATAAACTGTTCAATTACTGTTAACTTGGCATCAGTCGCATTGGATGGCCCCTTTTCAATGGATCTGTGAAGCAAGACTTTTATTAATGTAAGACAAAGAAACAGTGTGTGTAAACAAATGCCATGTTAATGCCTGCATATTTTGCCTTCGGGTAGTGTCTCAAACAGTTGACCGTGCCTCTAGGAAGAATAATCGTAATAATAACTGTTATAAATGGTTTACAGGATGCGTAATTCGACTATATGTAATGACACGAGAAGGCCAAGAGCAATAAATGAAAAATGGCATATAAAAATGAATCATGATATATTTATTATGTTCTAATTCCATGTCACAAATAGGAAGCCCTGTTTCCCATCTTGGGTCTTTATATAGTACAAAGCCTAAATATTTCTTAACATGTAAGTGAGGGCTTCGAGTGGCCGAGTGGTCTAAAGAGCTCGCTACCATCTGACCTCTGTCTGCCTAGGTTCGAGTCCCGTACTCGGCCAATGTGGGTAGGTGAGAAAGCTTGCTAGTAGGTTCTCGTGGGTTGACTGTTCTTTCTGGGGGTTTTTCGGGCTCTTCCTCCACCATTTATACTGACAGCCATGTGCTAAAAAATGGTTTTAAACCCTACAACAACAACATGTAAGCGTACACTGAAAAAGCTTATATCTTCATCAAACTCACGTGGAGCAAGTAAAAACAAGTCACTCAAGATATCGGTAGTGCAATCCATGCAAAATGCGGGCAGATGAACAAAACCATAGACATAAATACAAATTACCAAGCAAATGCCCATTCCTTGATCTCATTTTAGGTATTTTGAAATAATATAATGTATAAGCAAATGTAGTAATGCAAACGGATAAAGACTTACAATTTATCACTACGCTGTTACATTTCGCCCCAACGTTACGTATTAGAGTGTTCCAGCGATACATTTGATCACTAAAATAAATTGTGCTCTTTCTTGTCTTGTTCCCCTAGCAAACGTTTTCTTCAAACAGTTTATGTTAACGAAGTCTACCCACCGCTCAGAAACCACGTGGACTGATAGCGGAAACCCCTTATGAACGGAAGCGGAATGGTTTCCATGGAAACGGGGGTGGGTTAACGGTTTTTAACGTATATTTTGAAAGACTATTAATCTGATCCTTTCTTGAATAAGGTCGGGATTTTTATATTTTTTTCCAAGAAAATTTGAAGGTTATAGGCTTTTGTCAGTAACGAAATGATATGAAAAATTCACTGTTGTGGTAACAGTATTGTCAACTAAAACCTTTTTTAAGCTAACTTTTGTCTTTTCATCATAGGATATCACAGTATATACAAAGACAGAACGAGAATGGGGGAGAGGTAGCAATATGATTAATTACATCGCAGAATGACAATTCAGGAATATTTATTTTCAGTACCATCTACGCAAAACTATGGTCACATTATGGTCACATTAAAGAGTATAAAAATGTTTTCCTTCATTAATAAATAGTGTAGAATTTCGAGTCATATACAGAGCAAGGACATTTAGGTCTGACATTAGTATCGTTTAAATCAATTTAAATTCATTTTGATTTATACTTGAATGATTAATATCAGGAGAGTTTTTTTTGTGACGTGGTATCAGATTCTAACAAGCACTCTTAACAATGCTCATCGAAAGCTAGTGTATGCAATGTAGGTTGTAATAAATTATGCAATTAAAAATTAGTCCCATAATACGAACGCAAATCGAGCAATGTGATAGTATGATAAACAAATCATCTATAACGAAACGTGTCGAATTATTGTGGCACGTATAATGTGTTACAATGCGCGTATCTCTTGTAAGAACTCGATACGTTTAAGCTATTTTACAAATCATAATAAATATTCTACGACCTACATATCAACATTTGATGCCCAATACGGAATTACCGTTTACCGACTAGCTGATAAGATTCAAAATCTTCTGCTGATATGGTCTAATTAGGTGTAACCGATAATACTCGAGTACCATTAATGAAAATGAATATGGAGTTAATTTAAAAAACGGATTTAATCTAAGACTCCTAATAACGAAGGCAAATAATTTTGGCAAGTTTTTATATATATTTATTTTTAATTTGGATTGGGGTCATTTCTTGTCTTCTCCTGTTGCTTCTAGTAAGGCTTTAAAAGGCTCGTAGATTTATCAGGCGCGTAAAAAAGGGAGATTACCGAACGAACAAGATGTAATTAGTAACATGCCAAATGTCTATAATTCTGACAAAATTTTACGAAGATATATTTGATCATTTACAAGAAGACATTTTGGAATCAATCTTCCCATTTACCAATATAAAAACAGCACGTTAATTAGGTTAGGGATAGCAAAGATTACCAGTTTTGCCCAGATTTAGAACACAATGAGCGTTCCTTAATAGGCGTTTCAATACAGAACCTAACGACCCGAATTTCAGACTTGTATTATTGTTCTTGCTTGACAATGGTATGATTGATTAGTATGTAATTCCAAGCAATTCTAAACCGTTGGTTTCTACTTTATGAAAAGTACTATATAAAGGGATCTAAACACCTACTGCACAGATTTGTTCCTATCTAAAATTACTAAACACTTATACGTGAGGATATCCTGAGAATCTTTTATGTTAAGAAATTTGACAGGAGCCATTTTGCGAAACAGATCCATGCTACCTTAAGGTCCCGTGTATACTGTTTAGTAGGAATGACGCTTGTACCTAATAGCTGGCAAAATAAATCGGTTTGAGAAATATCTTCCCACAATCGATTCTTACAAATGAAACAAATAATCAGTACAATATAACATAACAATGAACGGCGACGTAAATATAAATGGCATAGATTCTAGATGTGTTCCCATACTATGATGAATATACTGTGTCTCCAAACATTAAATATCTTTTTGGTTCTCAACTGAAAAGTTGACAACAACAAACGTAAACAAGTGTTAACTAAATATAAGGAAACCATTAAAATGCTCTTTTATGGCAAAACTACTCTTTTTAATTTTTGGAGCAACGCAGACAAATTTGTATTTCCTTTATCTAAATCGTTTATAGTGATTTTGTTTAGACTGATTTTTCACTGACACTGAAATATGCACCAGATGAACTGAAGTGTAAACAGAATGAACGTCGAGCACACAAATGATCTTCTTCACACAAATAATATACCTAACAGTTGACTTAAGGTAGCACTAAAGAATATAAATATCATTTGCTGATATAATTATTATTGTAATCAATGGAAGGCATAAGAAAAGCGTATCGATTATTTCACCCTCTTATGTGGGCAAAGATTCAAGAGGATGATAAAGAAAAGATATATCAGCAAAACTTGTATTTACATTCAGTGTTGTGCAAATTTGACAAGCTGGTACTATTGCCATTTCTCTTTATCTGGATGTCAAAGAGTGGAAAGGATTGTTACTTGATAATATGGAATTCTATCGAGAATAACGCCACAGACGTACTGAAAAGTGTCTATTAGGTTCATATTTCTTTATTTGCAGCGGTGTGTCAAAGTAAATCACAAACAGAAAATCATGGAAATCGAAATAATGTTTAAATATTTACTCTCACCTTTCCTCATATTACCTAACCGAAAAAAGAGACAGGTTTAATATAAAGACAACTCCTGGCAACCATAGATAATAAAATGAGTATTTAGTACGAGCTGATGATACTTAAAACAGCGTACTCATGTTAAATGGTTATAAAAGAATCTAATTTTATTTTAATTTTTTCTACTATGGTCTGAAATTTGGCCTTTTGCAAACATGACGAGCAAAATCAAATATTTCACGATCATTAAATTGAGAGTAAATATTAGAAAGGATACAAAGAAACTTGTTAAACATTGAAATGTAAATGATCAAATTTTCCATTGAACGATACCATCGGAAAACTCTTTAAAGTATAATGATGAATGTCAGCGGCAGAAAGTAAAATCTAGGACATGAACTATGAGGTTGGGAAAAATATTCAGCTATGAGGTTGGGAAAAATATTCAGCTATGAGGTTGGGAAAAATATTCAGCTATGGTGCAGAAAAGAACAATGTGAAGTTACTAATTTGTTAAAGTACGATTTTTTAAACACAAAGAGTCTAAGTAAGAAAGGAGTGTGTGTCACTTTGGTAAAATTACACATTGTAACGATCTTTTATAGGTAACTCTTTGCTATCTTTTCTGATAGTTTCATTGTATTTAGTATGTAACTTGTCTCTGTATGCAACTTGTCTCTGAATGCAACTTGTTTCTCATAGCACGAGTCTCTTTAAGGTATCTGTCATTTTTTATACATATCTGATGAAGTTAATATCCATTGTGAAAATATTTGGTATTTTATCCAATAATTTGCTTGAAGTCAGTTTTGCTGAAGCTGACATTAACACGGTGATGACATGGTGACCTCGATGTGAACTTTGTTGGCGATTATGTCCGTTTTCATAACATTTGCAAAAGAGGCGCTCGAAGGGAATAAAAATCAAACTAAATTAAGATTTGTAAGCATTTTTGACTAGCAACTTTGCAATGAATTGGAGAATGCGCTTCTAAAATGTTTCACTTTATTTCTGTATTTCTTTGTAAATAATTTATCTCATTTATCCCTTTACATACTTAGATGTCGTTCACTGACCTAAAATCTTAAAAGCGCCTTCATAATCTTGCATTGTCTTCCAATTCCTCCTTTTATGCGAAAGTTATCTCTCTTTCCAGACAGCTGTTTGTTACGAGTCTGTGCTCTCAAGGGGCAGGGACCAGTTTTTATGTACAAATTTAATGCCGCAATCGCGACCAAGCGTAAAAATAACCCCAAAAAAACAAATACACAAGTGAGATCAAAAAGTTCAATATTTTTGGATACCTATATTAAAACAAAGCAAAAGACAATTATCGACTTGACCAGAGAAGTCAATAGCAGTTCACAGCGAAAGAAGTCTTTGCACCCCATACCCAAATTTATACCTGCAATTGTCATGTCGGAAGGTCGTTTTTGACACCATGTGATGTTCATATTGCAAGAACAAGCCCTTTTCCTAGATGACAATTCTGCACAGTAGTGTGTACTAAACAAGCTGATGCAATTGAATATAATTGTCATCCAAGCCGTTTTTGAGATATTCTACATGCCCCAAACTCATGTGTTTACTGCTATGGGAGGCTAGTTCTTCTTCCTAGCCGACTTTTGGTATTTCACTATCAACATTCTGCAGATTAACTATGGAAAGTGTACACGCCTGACATCAATTTCAAGAACAACACAAGCCCGAAACACCCAGTTCACAAATATATCCATATCTTCAAATAGTAAACAATAACAGCTGAAAAGTCACACCATAGCCTTTAGTTAAGAAATTTACCAGGGGCCAATTTACGAAACAGTACCCTGTGACCTTAAGAATCTGGCTGAAAATGGTTTATGTCAAAAGTTGTGTACATATCGCATATTTAGATATTATCTATTAAAATGGTACAAAGGAAAACTTTATGTGTGCAAACCTGAAAATTGTATTTCGCTTTTAGAAAAGTGACTACACTGCGGCAAAAAGCACTGCTTTATTTACACTGAGAGTTATGATTGACTGCATTTCTTGAAAGATTTCAAATTGTTTGCAACCTACAGTGCTTTTGGTCTTTATTTACCACCATAGCATCATGACAGAATCGAAATTCCTTTACAATGTTTCATGAATGTCAAGAAAAGATTTGGAAGTTATAAATTTTAAGAGGGAATGACAGAAATGCTATGTTAGTTGTCAGTGACAGAAGTGAAAAGTTTCTATAAACTCTTCTAGCAAACTTAAAGAAATTACACTTTTAAGTAAATCGTGTGCTTTAGAAGTACTTTTAGACTGATATAAAAGAAGTGGTTCCTAACCTTTCATTATCATTCTGGGGATTATAATAGCATCACCAATGTTGGGTAAGTGGGAGAGAACAAAGATTGATCAATGAACATTAGATCATGCTTGAATATTGATATACTGATGTGTGGGACCCAGTTAATCTTACAAAGTGACAATCGAATACTTTTATTTATGCATAGCAACTGAAATAGACCATACATATACAATTACTCAATACAATTTAACAGAGAAATTTCTTCTCATACACCAATTCACTTACAACTGACTTTAATGATTTCTGGAGTTTACAAAACCATAGTAAATAATAAGATAAGGTATAGAACAAATATTTACAGTGGCATATTCAGTTCAAGGTAAAAAGCATTTCACCTGCTTGGCTTTTAATAAGCACGTACCATAAAACAACTCCTGCGGAAGCTAAATCTGTCCGTCAAAGTCACTCTCTTGTGCACTTAGATCAGAATGAGTATCTGGATGAGATTGAAGCTATTTTTTCTTTCAGCATGACTAACCGATTAATCCTAATTTTTAACCATGCAAACTGAGACCTGCAAAAAGAAAAGAAACAAGTGATATTGATGTACTTTTAATATTCTGTGAAAATTTAAGAATTTCAGAGGAGAAGCTGAATGTGTATTGTGAAACTGCCACTTAATTTTAAGCCTTTCCCCCTTTGTTAATTGAACCTAGAAATTTCAAGATGTATTCATAACATTGAAACATTTCCTTTTATCACCGAAGTGTGAGATATGAATCTCTAATGTCAACTTCACAGTGGGGTCATGAAGGTAGAGACTATATCGGCGTGTTAAACTTTCATTCTTTTCACCAAAATATAGCAAGCAATGTGCCATATGCGTCACTATTTCTAAGACTTTTCTATTGGTGACATTCAACATTCACAACAATATGTTTATGTATTATTCAGATGAAGTCTATCTGCTCCTGTGGAGTTAAATTACTTTTAAGAATGCATGTTGACATGTTTCTGTGTCTGTATTGAAATGTGAATAATATTCATAAAAGATAGGGGTGCAAACCTTGACAACTACAGAAAGAGCAAGATTATGGTCACCATTTTGTTCCCAAATTTAGTAAGTTGAGTCCAAAATATGCTACTTTATCATGATGTAAACAGTTCTCACATTGAGGAACAAAACACAGTTACCTCCCTCTCCAAAGAGCATTACATACAACACTGAGCGATATATGGAGAAAGGAAAGAAATATAATGAAGCTAATGCATAAATATTATTTAAATATACACAAAGAAACAGAAAGGTAAAATAGATGTGGCTGACTGCACCATAAAAATTATCAATTTTCCTTAAGGGGGCAGGGGCCAGCTTTTATGTACAAATTTAATGCCGCCATCAGCGACCTAGTATAAAAAAAATCATAATAGTCAAATACACAAGTGAGGTCAAAAAGGTCCATATTTTTATATATCTATATTAAAACAAAGCAAAAAACTATTATCCACTTGACCAGAGAAGTCAATGACAGTTCGTAGCAAAAGAAGTTTATGAAACTCCAGATTTATACCTGCAATTTTCATGTCTGAAGCCGAAGGTCATTTTTGACACCATGTGATGCTCACAGTGCAAACATAATCCCTTTTCCTAGATGAAAATTCTGCACAATAGTGTGTACTAAGCAGGCTAATGCAATTAACAATAGTTGTCATCCAAGCCGTTTTTTTTATAGATATTCTACTTGCCTCAAACCCATGTGATTATTGTTATTGGAGGCTAGCTCTTCGTTCCATCCGACTATTCGTATTTCACTATCAACATACTGCAGAGTAACTATGGACGGTGTACATGCCTGATATCATTTTCAAGAACAACACGGGCCCGAAACACCTAGTTCACAAATATATCCATATCTTTAATTAGTAAACAATAATAGCTGAAAAAGTCACAGAATAGTCTTATGTTAAGAAATTTGCCAGGGGCCAATTTACGAAACTGTACCCTACCACCTAAAATAAGTAACAGAAGAGAGTGAACCGCAACAAACTTTGTAACATTAAGGAAATAACTTATTTCCCTAGAATATAAAGTGAAAATGAGACAAAATAAATTAAATTCCAAAATAATCCATGAATTACAGACACAAGTCCTAATAAGTTAAAGTCCTGTATAAAATTCAGTAGAAGTCCAGAATAAATCCAAAATCTGAAGGCGATGATGTGTCTGTGGTAGCTTATATAGTGTTCATGTGTCAACAGTCTTTTGGTGAATCACAGTAAGATAACTTAGGTTTGAATTCACTATAAATTCCAATTAATGTCTCTGTCCAAGAATTTTATCAAAGCACTTTTGTATTTCCAGAGGAAATAATCACTTGACTTCAATAATTTGAAGAAATAAAATTTCCAGCCAAAACATGAACACAACTGAAAAACATCCTCCCAGTAACAAGATTATATAGTTCTCTACTTGACCGCAGGCCACAATTAGCATTTTCTAAAACAAAACATTACCTAATCGAAAATAACCTTCTAGAATGACCCTAATGTTTACAACATAAGAACCATAACCTTGATTATGTAACATACACTAAGGAAATTCCAAAGACCTAGACCCAAATAAACATATTTATTTCTATTTTAATAATGATACTAATTTTAATCCCATACACACAGAAAATAATTTAGCTATGTATTAGTTGTTTACACAGAATAAAATAAAACAATCAATTCAGCTCAAGCAGAAATGAACTCAATTTTGGACAAGGTCAAGTACAACATACAATGTTACCTTACAATAACAATTAATGAAATAAAATAAATAAAAACAATCTAACTAACAAACAAAGCAAATTAAATATACATAACATGTTTTATTAATTTTGTACAGGGGAGGAACCTTCTTTATTGTTACACCTCTGAGATCAACGACAAACATTCCCATGATTCGCTGATAAGTTGTCATATAAAATGCTCCCACAAGTTTTCAGTGTCAACTTAGCCCAAACATTTTTTCATACTTTGGGATTTATACCAAAGTTGTATCTGTGTGTCAGGATAATGTGACTGGGTGGGACATGCTGCTACATGTATGCAGCATGATGCCCCAGTGCTAGACATCTGTAGCGGTCGCTACTGGTGGTGGTGTTGTGAGGTTGTACTTTCTTACAAGGTGTCAGCTTTATTTGGCTATTGTTATCAAGAGGGTGATCGCACTCGGTATTGTTGCCGGATCGAGTAAAATTTAAAATAAAGTGTGAAATTACAGATGGAATAAATAGAGATCTGAGCAGATATATAGAACAGAACGACACGAGCCCCCGTACATGAAAAAAAAACATTTAATCAATTACATAACTTATTGGGATAACACATTACATTAGGAAGATACATTTCTTTTTGGAATAAATCTTTCACCGAATTTCAAACACAAATATATTTATATAAATAGTCATATAAATAGTCGATCTGTTTTAAATGACAGAATTAGTTCATCATATAATCGAATGAACGTTCGAAGTCATTTCCTTGTACAGCTTCATAACCTGCTTTTTTCTGTCCACTCCAACTTCACTATGGTGGTTCCACTAGGTCCTTTCGCTTTTTCCCTTTTCCGACCTCCCTACTGTCTCGCCTCTTCTCGGCCCTGAAATTCTGTGTGGGTAGGGGATATGTAAGTACGTAGATACTTGGATAAGTAGGTACGTGGATACGTCAATGGATTCTTCCGTGAATACGTCGGTGGAGCTATTTCCCCTTGTGCTTTCAGGCATTGTTCGCTTCTACCGCCAACATTGTGTCCGTTGACTTTCCATACATCCGGTCCGTTTGACCAATGTTATACGAAATAATTTCTTCCAAATTCTGTGTCGGAGTCCCATATATTTTCACTCTTACAGAAACATTGCAGACTGACTAGATTTCTTTCGATGAGGGCTATTTAACCACAAGAATTTTTCGTGTGGGAGCCACGCCCCTTAATTAGCGTAACCAATCAGGATTAAATATTTTACCGCCTTTTACAACTAGGCGCCAAAATTACGGTAAGCATGACTTATAGAATTTCAAACAACAGATCCGAAAAATTTCAAATCTGACAGTTCCGATATAAAATTGAAGGTACCCTTTCCTTTTCAAGTCGTCTAAAGGTTATGTAAGCAAGGGCTTAATTAAGAACCACTTCTTTTCCCGACACAGACATTAGAGATCATTGCAGTATAGAGATTTAACAAGCACCTGTCCCCAAAAACCTAAATAATTGTTCTCTGGCCCAAATTAATGTGCTCGTTATAGATCGTGTGCATCCTTAAAATATCACTATAAAACTGTCACACTGCAGATATTGTGGCGATATGACTGAAAGTTTGTTAAAGCTACATTAAAAATAAAAAACCACTCACAAACACACAATATTCTTCACAAATTAACACGTGCAAAAATAAACAAACTAAATGCGAATGCTTTGTTTTGAGACTGAACAATGATAAATTTATGTTTCCCTCCTTGGTTCTGAGTCAGTGACATACAGATCAACTTATTAAACTTTAGAGTTACTCAGCCTTTTGAACTTCAATTGGCCCACCTCCAACAAACAAAAAGACTTCTACTTTTGTCAATATCAGAGTCTGTAGCTGGCGGGTTTTGCCATTGTTTTTTATTTTGGTAACAAGATTGTACCTTCCCTAGAAAAGTCTTTTAATTTGTGTTATTTGACATTCTTCTCTATACTTTTCTCACTTGTTTCACCTTTATTATGTGAAATATGTCCTGGTTTCAAATAAATGTGTACCCAATTATAATAAATTTTGGTTACCTCTAAACTTTTGTAATTTTTGACAACTTAAAATCATTGTAGTTCATGATTTTATTTTCAAAGTGTGACTATTTTGTTCTATTGTAACTATAAGCTTCATAATTTTGTATCATTTATATGCATTATGGGAGTTAATATAACCTGATATTCTGGCCAGATCAACTTTTAAACTTTTTTTTAAGACCCCTACTTTCATTTTCTTCATGTGACAAGTGATGCAAAGCAAACTAAATTTCTTATCTGCCATACTTCTTAATATATGAGTAAAACAATCTTTAATTAAGGACCAATTAAGGACAGCTTTGACATCTAAAACATCATCTTTGTACCAGATATTAATGGAAACAGGGGTTGTTTAATTTGATAGTTTGTATTACGTAACGCCAATAGGTATGTAAGTATGACAGACACGCACAAAATAACGGAAAAAATAAGCACATTATTAAAGTCACTGCATTTATTTAGTTATCTAGCTATAATGTATGGCCATGTTAAACATTTCTTGAAATGCAACATTCATTATTATCATCTTTCGGCATTGCATAATTGTAGATTGATATCATGTCGTATGCTTAGTACACCGCGCAAATTACATACCTGGTGTTTAAATTTTGCAATGCACCAAAAAAGTAAATATTTATGTTTGGTATAGGTATTAGACCACTAATTAATTTACTAATTAAAAAGAGCATTAAATTCTATACGATACACCCATTAGCTCGTAAATGGATTTAATTGTTTTGCATTATTAACGTGATTGAATTGAATAAATGTATAACAGTCAACAACAAAATATATTTTATTTTGATATTCTGCATTTAATTTCCTACTAACCAAAATCCCCCGCCCCACCCCACCCCACCCCCCGATTTACACCTGCGATCAAAGAACTGCGGTGGAACAACTGTTTTCCAGGCTGAACAGTTTTTGTTAAGACTAATGAGTCGTTTGAAAGCCAATTTAATGCATAAATTAGTTCAGTATAATATGTTGTCACTAAGTTTAATAAGAAAATAACTAATGGTCCGATTGCTTTATTGTTTTTGGATCCACTTCATCCCCATGTGCTGCGACAATATGGCCTAAAAGTTCGCAAGAAAATTCGCTCCTGCAGAAGTCACGGCTACCGATGATGATGGTGCAGTATGACAGTAACAATCATGGTGCAGTATGCCTGTAACGATCATGGCGCAGTATGGCTCTAACCATCAAGGCGCAGTATGGCTCTAACCATCATGACCCAGCATGGCTCTAACGATCACTGCGCAGTATGGCTCTAAGGATCATGCCGCAGTATGGCTCTAACGATCACTGCGCAGTATGGCTCTAAGGATCATGCCGCAGTATGGCTCTAACAATCACGGCGCAGTATGGCTCTAATGACCATGACGCAGTATGACTCTAACGATCATGGCACAGTATGGCTCTAACGATCATGGCGCAGTATGGCTCATACGACTATATGACGCAGTATGCCTCTAACGACCATGGCGCAGTATGGGTCTAACGATCATGGCGCAGTATGGCTATAACGACCATTACGTAGTATGGCTCTACCGATCATCGCGCAGTATGGCTCTCACGATCATAAGGCAGCATGGCTCTCACGACCATGGCGCAGTACTGCTCTAACGATCATTGTGCAAAATGGCTCTAACGACCATGGCGCAGTATGACTCTAACGATCATTGCGCAGTATGGCTCTAACGACCATGGCGCAGTATAGCTCTAACGATCATGGTGCAGTATGACTCTAACGATCATGACGCAGCATGGCTCTTAAGATCATTGCGCAGTATGGCTCTAACGATCATAAGGCAGCATGGCTCTAACGACCATGGCGCAGTACTGCTCTAACGATCATGGTGCAAAATGGCTCTAACGGTCATAGCGCAGTATAGCTCTAACGATCATGATGCAGTATGACTCTAACGATCATGACGCAGTATGGCTCTAAAGATCATTGCGCAGTATGGCTCTAACGACCATCACACAGTGTAGCACTAACGATCATGGCGCAGTATGGCTGTAACGATCATTGCGCAGTATAGTTCTAATGATTATGGCGCAGTATGGCTCTAAAGATCATGCGCAGTATGGCTATAAAGATCATTGCGCAGTATGGCTCTAACGATCAAGGCGCGGTATGGCTCTAAAGACCATGGTGCAGTGTGGATCTAACGACCATGGCGCAGTATGTCCCTAACGATTATGGCGCAGTATGGCTCTAACGATCATGGCGCAGTATGGCTCTAAAGACCATTTCGCAGTATGGCTCTAACAATCATAGCGCAGTATGGCTCTAAAGATGATCGCGCAGCATGGCTCTTACGATCATGACGAAGTATGGCACTAACGATCATTGCGCAGTATGGCTCTAACGATCATGGCGCAGTATGGCTCTAACGACGATGACGCAGTAAGGCTTTAACGACCATGGCGCAGTATTGCTCTAACGATCATGGCGCAAAATGGCTCTAACGACCATGGCGCAGTATCGCTCTAACCATCATTGCGCACTATGACTCTAACGACCATGGCACAGTATGGCTCTAACGATCATGGTGCAGTATGGCTGTAACGACGATGACGCAGTATGGCTTTAACGATCATTACGCAGTATGGCTCTAACATTCATGGCGCAGTATGGCTCTCACGACCATGGCACAGTATGGTTCTAACGACGATGACGCAGTATGCCTTTAACGATCATGACGCAGCATGGCTCTAACGATCATGGCGCAATATAGCTCTAAAGACCATCGCGCAGTATGGCTCTAACGATCATGGCGCAATATGGCTCTAACGACGATGACGCAGTATGGTTTTAACGATCATGGTGCAGTATGGCTCTAACGATCATGGCGCAGTATGGCATTAACGACCATTGCGCAGAATGGTTGTAACGATCATGGCGCAGTATGGCTCTAACGATCATGGAGCAGTATGGCTCTAACGACAATGATGCAGTATGGCTCTAACGACAATGACGCAATATGGCTTTAATGATCATGACACAGTATGGCTCTAACGTTCATGGCGCAGTATGGCTCTAACGATCATTGCGTAGTATGGCTCTAACGATCAAGGCGCAGTATGGCTCTAACGATCATGGCGCAGTATGTATCTAACGACGAGGACGCAGTATGGCATTAACGATCATGACGAAGTGTGGTTCTAACTATCATGACGCAGTATGGCTCTAACGATCATGGCGAAGGATGGCTCTAACGACGATGACGCAGTTTGGCTTTAACGATCATTGCACAGTATGGATCTAACGACCGTGGCACAATATAGCTCTAACGATCATGGCGCAGTATGACTCTAACGATCATGACGCAGTATGCCTCTAAAGATCATGACGCAGAATGCCTCTAAAGATCATAGCGCAGTATTTCTCTAACGATCATTGCGCAGTATATTTCTAATAATTATGGCGCAGTATGACTCTAACGATCATAGCGTAGTATGGCTCTAAAGATCACTGTGCAGTATGGCTATAAAGATCATGGCGCAGTGTGGCTCTAAGGACCATGATGCAGTATGGCTCTAACAATCATAGCGCAGTATGGCTCTTAAGATCATTGCGCAGTATGGCTCTAACGATCATGGCGCATTATGGCTCTAGCGACCATGGCGCAGTAAAGCTCTAATGATCATTATGCAGCATGACTCTAACGATCATGACGCAGTATGGCTCTAAAAATCATTGCGCAGTATCGCTCTAACGACCATGACGCAGTATAGTTCTAACGATCATGGCGCAGTATGGCTCTAAAGATCATGGCGCAGTACGGATGTAAAGATCATTGCGCAGTATAGTTCTAACGATTATGGCGCAGTATGGCTCTAACGATGATGACGCAGTATGGCTTTAACGATCACTGTGCAGTATGGCTCTAGCGACAATGGCGCAGTAAAGCTCTAATGATCATGATGCAGTATGACTCTAACCATCATGACGCAGAATGGCTCTAAAAATCATTGCGCAGTATGGTTCTAACCATTATGACGCAGTATAGCTCTAACGATCATGGCGCAGTATGGATCTAAAGATCTTGGCGCAGTATGGCTGTAAAGATCATTGCGCAGTATAGTTCTAACGATTATGGCGCAATATGACTCTAACGATCATAGCGCCGTATGGCTCTGAAGATCATGCGCAGTATGGCTATAAAGATCATGCCGCAGAATGCCTCTAAAGATCATGGTGCAGTATGGCTCTAACGATCATCGCGCATTATGGCTCTAACAATCATAGCGCAGTATGGCTCTTAAGATCATGGCGCAGTATGGCTCTAACGATCATTGCGCAGTATGGCTATAACAATCAAGGCGCAGTATGGCTCTAAAGTTCATCGCGCGGTATGGCTCTAACGTTCATGGAACAGTATGGCACTAACGACCATTGCGCAGTATGTCTGTAACGATCATGACGCAGTATAGCTCTAACGACGATGACGCAGTATGGCTTTAACGATCATGACGCAGTATGGCTCTAACGTTCATGGTGCAGTATTGCTCTAACGATCATTTGAGCAGCATGGCTTTAACGATCATGGCCCAGCATGGCTCTAACAACGATGACGCAGAATGGCTTTAACGATCATGGTGCAGTATGACTCTAACGATCATGACACAGTGTGCCTCTAATGATCATGGCGCAGTACGGCTGTAACGATCCTTGCGCAGTATAGTTCTAATGGTTATGGCGCAGTATGACTCTAACGATCATAGCGCAGTAAAACTCAAAAGATCATACGCAGTATGGCTATAAAGATCATGGTGCAGTATGGCTCTAACAATCATAGCGCAGTATGGCTCTTAAGATCATGGCGCAGTATGGCTCTAACGATCATTGCGCAGTATGACTCTAACGATCATGACACAGTATGGCTCTAAAAATCTTTGCGCAATATGGCTCTAACGACCATAACGCAGTATATTTCTAATGACTATGGCGCAGTATGCCTTTAAAGATCATGACGCAGTATGGCTGTAACGATCATTGCGCAGTATAGTTCTAACGATTATGGCGCAGTATGACCCTAACGATCATAGCGCAGTATGGCTCTAAAGATCATGCCGCAGAATGGCTGTAAAGATCATGGTGCAGTATGGCTCTGACGATCATGGCGCAGCATGGCTTTAACAATCATAGCGCAGTATGGCTCTAAAGACCATGGCGAAGAATGGCTCTAACGACCATGGCGCAGTATTACTCTAACGATCATGACGCAGTATGGCTCTAAAGACCATTTCGCATTATGGCTATAACAATCAAAGAGCAGTATGGCTCTAACGATCATGGCGCAGTATGGCACTAACGGCCATTGCGCAGTATGGCTGTAACGATCATGGCGCAGTATGGCTCTAACAATCATGGCACAGCATGACTCTAACGATCATGGCGCAGTATGACTAACGACGATGACGCAATATGGCTTTAACGATCATGATGCAGTATGGCTCTAACGTTCATGACGCAGTATGGCTCTAACGATCATTGCGTAGTATGGCTCTAACTATCATGGCGCAGAATGGCTCTAACGATCATGGCGCATTATGGCTCTAACGACGATGACGCAGTATGGCTTTAACGATCATGGTGCAGTATGGCTCTAACGACCATGCCGCAGTATGGCTCTAACGACGATGACGCAGTATGGCTTAAACGATCATGACGCAGTATAGCTCTAACGTTCATGGCTCAGTATGGCTCTAGCGATCATGGCGCAGTATGGCTCTAACGACGATGACGCAGTATGGCTCTAACGATCATGGCTGAGGATGGCTCTAACGACGATGACGCAGTATGGCTTAAACGATCATGATGCGTATGGCTCTAACGTTCATGTCGCAGTATGGCTCTAACGATCATTGCGCAGTATGGCTCTAACGATCATGGCGCAGTATGGCTCTAACGATCATGGCGCAGTATGGCTCTAACGATCATGGCGCAGTATGGCTCTAACGACGATGACGCAGTATCGCTTTAACGATCATGACGCAGTATGGCTCCAACGATCATTGAGCAGTATGGCTCTAACGACCATGGCGCAGTGTAGCTCTGACGATCATGGCGCAGTATGACTCTAACGATCATGGCCCTGTATGGCTCTTAAGATCATGGCACAGTATGCCTCTAACGACCATGACGCTGTATAGCTCTAACGATCATGGCGCAGTATGACTCTACTGATCATGACGCAGTATGGCTCTAAAGATCATGTCCCAATATGGCTCTAACGATCATTGCGCAGTATAGTTCTAACGATTATGGCGCAGTATGACTTTAACGATCATGACGCAGTATGCCTCTAAAGATCATGACGCAGAATGCCTCTGAAGATCATAGCGCAGTATTTCTCTAACGATCATTGCGCAGTATATTTCTAATAATTATGGCGCAGTATGACTCTAACGATCATAGCGTAGTATGGCTCTAAAGATCACTGTGCAGTATGGCTATAAAGATCATGGCGCAGTGTGGCTCTAAGGACCATGATGCAGTATGGCTCTAACAATCATAGCGCAGTATGGCTCTTAAGATCATTGCGCAGTATGGCTCTAACGATCATGGCGCATTATGGCTCTAGCGACCATGGCGCAGTAAAGCTCTAATGATAATTATGCAGCATGACTCTAACGATCATGACGCAGTATGGCTCTAAAAATCATTGCGCAGTATCGCTCTAACGACCATGACGCAGTATAGTTCTAACGATCATGGCGCAGTATGGCTCTAAAGATCATGGCGCAGTACGGATGTAAAGATCATTGCGCAGTATAGTTCTAACGATTATGGCGCAGTATGGCTCTAACGATGATGACGCAGTATGGCTTTAACGATCATTGTGCAGTATGGCTCTAGCGACAATGGCGCAGTAAAGCTCTAATGATCATGATGCAGTATGACTCTAACCATCTTGACGCAGAATGGCTCTAAAAATCATTGCGCAGTATGGCTCTAACCATTATGACGCAGTATAGCTCTAACGATCATGGCGCAGTATGGATTTAAAGATCTTGGCGCAGTATGGCTGTAAAGATCATTGCGCAGTATAGTTCTAACGATTATGGCGCAATATGACTCTAACGATCATAGCGCCGTATGGCTCTGAAGATCATGCGCAGTATGGCTATAAAGATCATGCCGCAGAATGCCTCTAAAGATCATGGTGCAGTATGGCTCTAACGATCATCGCGCATTATGGCTCTAACAATCATAGCGCAGTATGGCTCTTAAGATCATGGCGCAGTATGGCTCTAAAGACCATTTCGCAGTATGGCTATAACAATCAAGGCGCAGTATGGCTCTAAAGTTCATCGCGCGGTATGGCTCTAACGTTCATGGAACAGTATGGCACTAACGACCATTGCGCAGTATGTCTGTAACGATCATGACGCAGTATAGCTCTAACGACGATGACGCAGTATGGCTTTAACGATCATGACGCAATATGGCTCTAACGTTCATGGTGCAGTATTGCTCTAACGATCATTTGATCAGCATGGCTTTAACGATCATGGCCCAGCATGGCTCTAACAACGATGACGCAGAATGGCTTTAACGATCATGGTGCAGTATGACTCTAACGATCATGACACAGTATGCCTCTAATGATCATGGCGCAGTACGGCTGTAACGATCCTTGCGCAGTATAGTTCTAATGGATATGGCGCAGTATGACTCTAACGATCATAGCGCAGTAAAACTCAAAAGATCATACGCAGTATGGCTATAAAGATCATGGTGCAGTATGGCTCTAACAATCATAGCGCAGCATGGCTCTTAAGATCATGGCGCAGTATGGCTCTAACGATCATTGCGCAGTATGACTCTAACGATCATGACACAGTATGGCTCTAAAAATCTTTGCGCAATATGGCTCTAACGACCATAACGCAGTATATTTCTAATGACTATGGCGCAGTATGCCTTTAAAGATCATGACGCAGTATGGCTGTAACGATCATTGCGCAGTATAGTTCTAACGATTATGACGCAGTATGACCCTAACGATCATAGCGCAGTATGGCTCTAAAGATCATGCCGCAGAATGGCTGTAAAGATCATGGTGCAGTATGGCTCTGACGATCATGGCGCAGTATGGCTCTAAAGACCATGGCGAAGAATGGCTCTAACGACCATGGCGCAGTATTACTCTAACGATCATGACGCAGTATGGCTCTAAAGACCATTTCGCATTATGGCTATAACAATCAAAGCGCAGTATGGCTCTAACGATCATGGTGCAGTATGGCACTAACGGCCATTGTGCAGTATGGCTGTAACGATCATGGCGCAGTATGGCTCTAACAATCATGGCACAGCATGACTCTAACGATCATGGCGCAGTATGACTAACGACGATGACGCAATATGGCTTTAACGATCATGACGCAGTATGGCTCTAACGTTCATGACGCAGTATGGCTCTAACGATCATTGCGTAGTATGGCTCTAACTATCATGGCGCAGAATGGCTCTAACGATCATGGCGCATTATGGCTCTAACGACGATGACGCAGTATGGCTTTAACGATCATGGTGCAGTATGCCTCTAACGACCATGGCGCAGTATGGCTCTAACGACGATGACACAGTATGGCTTAAACGATCATGACGCAGTATATCTCTAACGTTCATGGCTCAGTATGGCTCTAGCGATCATGGCGCAGTATGGCTCTAACGACGATGACGCAGTATGGCTCTAACGATCATGGCTGAGGATGGCTCTAACGACGATGACGCAGTATGGCTTAAACGATCATGACGCGTATGGCTCTAACGTTCATGGCGCAGTATGGCTCTAACGATCATTGCGCAGTATCGCTCTAACGATCATGGCGCAGTATGGCTCTAACGATCATGGCGCTGTATGGCTCTAACGACGATGACGCAGTATCGCTTTAACGATCATGACGCAATATGGCTCCAACGATCATTGAGCAGTATGGCTCTAACGACCATGGCGCAGTGTAGCTCTGACGATCATGGCGCAGTATGACTCTAACGATCATGGCCCTGTATGGCTCTTAAGATCATGGCACAGTATGCCTCTAACGACCATGACGCTGTATAGCTCTAACGATCATGGCGCAGTATGACTCTACTGATCATGACGCAGTATGGCTCTAAAGATCATGTCCCAATATGGCTCTAACGATCATTGCGCAGTATAGTTCTAACGATTATGGCGCAGTATGACTCTAACGATCATAGCGCAGTATGGCTCTAAAGATCATGGTGCCGTATGGCTCTAACAATCATAACGAAGTATGGCTCTTAAGATCATGGGGCTGTATGGCTCTAACCATCAAGGCGCAGTATGGCTCTAAAGACCATTACGCAGTATGGCTCTAAAAATCATGGTGCAGTATGGCTCTTAAGACCATTTCGCAGTATGGCTGTAACGATCATGGCGCCATATGCCTCTAACGATCATGGCACAGTATGGCTCTAACGACGATGACGCAGTATGGCTTTAACGATCATGACACAGCATGGCTCTAACGTTCATGGCGCAGTATGGCTCTAACGATCATTGCGCAGTATGGCTGTAACGATCATGGCGCAGTATGGCTCTAACGATCATGGCGCAGCATGGCTCTAACGACGATGACGCAGTATGGCTTTAACGATCGTTACGCAGTATGGCTATAAAGATCATGTCGCAGTATGGCTCTAAAGATCATGGCACAGTATATCTCTATCGACCATGGTGCAGTATGGCTCTAACGATCATAGCGCAGTATGGCTCTAACTTATCTAAGGTCGCTTTAGACAACATCAAGCTACCAGATGGCTGACACGAATTTCCTTTTTGTTTTGTTCAGTTTCGCGTCTATGATTATGTTTCCATATATGCTTACTACACCTGAAACCTTTTTTTAAGTCGTAGCTTTACACTTGCCTGGCGTTTTCGATGAGTCTTCCTGACCCGTGGTGTGTGTGGTCGTCCGTTGACCTCACAACGACGACAGAGGTAAACCTATTTTGTTTAAGACACCATCATCAATCGACGATAACTTTCTGGCCTTGATAGACTCCCACTACCTCATTTTAGGGCGTCTTCTCACATTTGGTATCTCGATGTCCAGGGGCATATGTCAAATTTGGGATGATTTCGATCGTCACCAACAGCTAATCACGCTCAAACACACCGCTCTTTTTCCGCATCCTCGAAGAGTAAATCTATCGCCTTCATTTTTTTTTCTCGCGCATTCAATCTGATTTTCGTTGCTTTATTCACCACTATCCAGTGATGATGCAGCACTCGGGAGCACTTGTCGATTTTTTGCTATCTGAGCATGCATTCTGCGTGAGTCCCAACGTCGTACTCCAAAAAGGTATCACAAATGATGAAACTCGTCTGTTTTTGAGTGGTCTGGACTATGCTGCCGTGCTCTTTACATGTCATCTCGATGTTAGGGTGATCTGAAAGGCATTTACTGGTAGTAAGGCTGTGATCATTTAACAGCTCGAAGTCGAGCGGTACAAAGACGCGATTATGAAACACGGCAGCGATAGACGCATAGGACTGGCTAGAAGCTGCAGCATTACCTGCGCAGACATATATAGCTGCAGTGTTAGCGTTTTGTATACCCAGATAAGCAGCATTAGCCCTCTTATTTTCCTTCAGCCAGAGATCCGTGTAGACGCTCCAAACATCGACACCGTCAATGCAGGCCAGTTCGTTACCATCAAGTTGTAAACTGGTCGTTTTGATGATGGCACAACCCAAATCTTTTACAAAACTGTACATTTTCCGTCAGGCTCTTTTAAGTACTTTTGAATGCCAGCCTAGCTGTGCCGGAGGACAATGACTTTGACGCTGGTGAGGTTTAGGAATCTAGCGTAATACAGGCTGCCATTCCGGGAATGACTGCTGACTACAACGCGGAGACAGGATATCACAATTACACATAGAGAAGCGAATAGATCAAGCCATAGCTTAAAATTACTATAGCAGTCAGAGTTTTGGAAGTTTTGGAGAATCGTTCAAAAATTAATAGACCAGTTTTATTGGGGGGGGGGGAGTGTTTAAAACTCACGAATAAATTATAAGAGTTCAATTTCAATTAATTGCTTTTACAAATCCATAGACCCTGACAAACTTTATTTCACAATTTACTTGGGAGTCGACAATTTGGATTAGTTATGAATAAGAAGGTCTCATTTTTGTATGCATCATAATGGCTTCTCTGAATAGAGTGCATTAGTGGTGTACATGGGCAAAGATAACTAATTCGATTCCCATAAACCACAAAGATAATATTTTGAAAACACATTTATATCAAATACATGATCTATCAGACAGTAAACATTGAAAACAACGAATATAATAAGAACGCGCAGCATGTTTTAAGAAAACTTCCATGCTATGTCTTTATTATCAAAAATCATCTCAGTGAAACCTCTACACTTACATCCAGGAATTCCTGTACGAGAGAGAGAGAGAGAGGGAGAAGATACATTGGTTTTAGGTCCAAATTAAATCCATTTTTTTGGCCCTTTTAAAGAAAGTTCTCAACGTCATCGAATGTGTTTACACGATATTGGCAGCACTTGACTTTTTCCCTTTAGAGGGGCGTGGCTGGCAAATGTTTATATTAGAGTTTTACGTGTGCAATCAATGCCAGTGAAATGGGAAGCAAATAGTAAAACCCACCTAGCTAGACTTTAGTTTTCACAAACTTTTAAAAACAAGTAGGTCCCTTTTGGCGTTAATGAATGCTAGGAACCCCACTTTTTTGTGGCACTTTGGTTTGGTTATCTCTACCTAGGAATTGATTGACCACTGTGTTATTGCCACAATCGAATAAATAACAAAATAAAATATGAATTAATGGATAGAATAAAGATATCTGAGTAGAGATACAGAAAAGAACATCAGGAGCCCCCATAAGTAAAATATATCAATTTAATCAGTTACATAAACAAAATTAAATTGAACATGACATTTGAATGATAAACTTTCTCTTAGAAATAGAATTACAAAATGTATAATTGCAATGAGCCGTTCTGTTATACCGATTAAACCAATTACATCATAAAATCTAGTGAACGAACTGAACTCGTTTTGATCAGCATGCCTGAATAGTCTGGTTGTTTCCTGTCATCTCAAATTCAACGTCAGGATCTCGACTCTTTCCACCCTAATACCATAACATTAATGTATTTATTACCCTTGTGATAGCCGCATTGCTAAATGGATTATGGCATAAGCGAGACACAATAAACCGTATTAGGCCCTGTGTTCTATAAATCATTATTTGGACAATGTGCCATACGCCGATTTCTCTTTTGCAAGTATCACAACTTGATTACACGAGTGAAATAATTAAAATAATTTATGTCTTTGTCTAAATACTTTACTGGCTAACTAGCAATTCATTGACGTAACATTTCCAGACAAAGTAAAATCCTAGCCTACATGACTGATATAATTTAAGACGATGAATTCACTCCTTTGCATGAAATCCCTAGGATAAGTGATTCCTATTACATAGAAAAGAGTGAATTCAAACAAATTCAAATAGAATAAATATTTAAATATTATTTGTCATTCTTTGAATACATGAGTCATAGAATATTCAAGACAAATGAATGCAAACAATGAACTTCCGAAAACAAGGAAAATGTATGTATAAATTTAAAACGAATAAATGTAACAAATACAATCGTATATCAATGAACATACTGTATGCGATTGAGACAAACCTTGTGCCTTCTGACACTCGCTCTTTTCTACGAAGCTGAATCTCTATTTCCCGTTTTCCTGAACTTCCAGATACCCGTCCGTAGACACTTTTCATTTGGTCAAATTATATGGGGAAAACACGTTCTACTCATGCGGGCTCTAGACTTCTCGTTAGGCAGAAAAACTTGGATTAACTAATTTTGCACGGGAAATTGCTTAAACTATTGAAATTCCTCTAGGAAATACGCATACCTCATTTAGCTTAACCAATCAGGATTAACTTTATCTAACTTCCACAAAATTAAACGCCCATTGAAGCTAGAATAATTCTCTCTTTTCCGCTTATATTAATAATTCGTCTGAAAAAAAACTCATTTTATGACACTTATTTCCAAATGACACGAATTGTCGCTCCATTGTTTCCACTTTGACATTTTCCTCTACTTAACTCTAAGTTAACATTGTCTCTCTATTTGTATGATTATGAAACTCAATCATGCCCCAAGCCAAGAAGGATAAACCATCACTTGCTAGCGATTTATTGCGGGCCAAGCCCATACGTCAAAGTTAATTGTTACGTGTCACACTGACTGCGACAAGATTGACTTCAGTTATCGCTCAGTAATATTTTTCTTCAACATTCACACTGTCCATTACGATAATAAGTAGTCTTGTTGACAAAATTAGTCATTGTACTCTGCAGGAGAACACACGTAACCTAAATACAAAAATGCAAACATTTGAGAAAATAAATGAAAATTTTGGGAAAATAAAAAAAAAATTGTTAAAATTAATCGCTATATTACGGAAACAAAATACTAAAACAGACATTAATCATCTAACATTTTTTTCTGTGGACCATTCCTTTGCTGGTTCATGCACCTAGTCTGACAACATAATGAAAATTACAATATTTTTATGGAGGGTTTAGTTCCCAAAACTGTACATTTTATCCCATAACCTGTAATAATTGCAGTTATCTAATTTACATTTTTAAATCCACATTTGTTCATGGAACATATATGGGCTCTAAATTTTGACGTGGTTTTAGGTCAATCGCTATTAAAAGCGCTGCTTATAGAATGCATTGCATTGGGAATCACAAAGTATCCTCTAAAATCGTTTTTAAAATTATCGCATGACTAACATTGTATGTTTATATTATTTGCATTCCTAAACATTAGCAACAAGTTCCTCCTGATTGGTCGATGAAACAAATAAGTAAGCGGTTGGACATTTTGCTCTCTCCTGTTTACTTTTCACATGGTGTAAACGTTACTATGGAGTACAGACTCCTTAATATGCTTGGTTGGCAAAATTCCGATATTTTCCTTGGTATACGGGAGAAATGCATTAACGCGTCATATATCATCTAACCGAATGCACGTTTTTCAAACTATTTTTATAACATCCCAATAAACTGTAATGTTAATCTTGTGCAAAACATTACTGTACTTTGTTGGAAAACAGAAACAACACTTACGTCCCGCATGTGATCTCTCGGAGAATAAGCAGGAAAGTTAAACGGCAGAAACTACAGAAGACACACAAAGCGAACCAACTGTACAACATGAAAACAGCTATTATATGTCGAACATCTTGTAGTTTTGTGTATCTTAAATCTTCGAGACAAAATACAATACAAGTGCCGGTTACTTCTTATCGTTAGACACAAACTTGACAGCTTCCTTAAGATGTTTGCATGAAACACTATATAATTTCAGTAACGGTATCTTGTCCAGATACTTTATTGTTCAAATTTACTATATGTTTATAAAGGACTGTTTATGTTGCCAGATACATTCCGTCTGGTGTAAAATATATAACTGATTATGACGAATTAATACTGTTCGCTCTTGTGGTCTTTCCGAGTTTTAATATTTGCGTATCGCCCACTATACACAGTTACAACTAAACTTTACAAGCGGTTAAAAAGACAATAAATGACATACTCTTGTTAATAGGAATTACAAATAATGCAGAAAACGGCGGTAAACATTTTTGTGGTTTCTTATCCAAAATGTATCATCAGTACCATGCATTCACAAAATGTTTACCAATATTAGATTTATTTATGTGTCAGTGTCCTTAATAAAGTAGTGTTTGCTACTCTTCTAAGCATCAAACATTGACCCTGTGTGTGTGTGAGAGAGAGAGAGAGAGAGAGAGAGATTTGGATTTTTAACGTAACTTTAATAATTTTTCACTCATATCGTTACGATGTCTGCAGTGTGACAGTTTTATAGTGATGTCTAGCACTAGGGCATCTTGCTGCAGACATGCAGCGTGATGTCCCACCCAATCACATTATCCTGACACCAGGCCGACCAATCCTAACACTAACCTCTTAATGCTGAGTGCCAAGCGAGGCAGCAGTTAGTACCATTTTTGTACGTCTTTGGTATGACTCGGTCGGGGATCGAACCCACGACCTCTCGCATAAGAGGCGGACGCTCTAACCACTAGGCCACAACATTGACTGTAAAATAAAACAAAATCAAAAACAAAAAGAACAACAAAGCTATATAACAAATTCTACCAAATCTCGACCTTTTCACTTCCATATTTTCGACATCCTTTATAACCTATGACATTTGCAGGAACAAAATGATTGTTGTTTGGGTTTTCTAAATTTCTTTTTCTTCCTCTGAGCAAAGTAATCAGTGATCAGTGACATTCTTTACTCTCATTGTTATCTTCATTTGAAATAAATCACTCCAATTTCGTATAAAAGGATCCCCTTAATCATAATTTTTAAATACAAGTTAACACGGAATTTTATTAAAGGCTTGCGAGCACTAATTGCTTCTGCGTACTAAATTGGATTATTCTCCAGTTAGTCTCCAGTCCTAAGGAGAGTTTCTAATTTTATCCCAAAAATGATGAAAACTAGCGCCGCACTTCTGCTCTTTTAGATCGTTTGTCAGCTTCTTAAAGCGTTCCCGTAGGAATATAATTTCGATACTGATTAACAATTGGCTATGTTGTCAATTCCGATCCCACGCACACAAATTGAATATATTCCTATCTTAAACAGTCGAGCCCAAATTTAAAGGATGATTTTGGTCACGTTCTGTGTACAATTTATGTGGTACTAACTGAATATCACATTGTAATGCTCTCTCTCTCTCTCTCTCTCTCTCTCTCTCTCTCAAATATAATTCAAAGTCAGGTCGCAGGATACAGGGCTTCCACGTATTTTGATTATTAAGAAAGCTAAGGATTACAACATTTGGAAAAAGGTCTCACTAATGTTAAAAGCGGTTTTCAGTATTATCTACAGCTTTCAAAACTGGGCTGGGTTTTGGTAGCCGATGAGTTGTACTCTTTGATACAAGCTAATTAAAGGACAATTGTAAGACAATTCCTCTTGCGCTCTCGGTTGTTTTCTTAGCTCTTATATTTATAAGTGTTTTCTTACATGACAATGTTTAAATTGAGATAAATTGTATTATTCTCTTTACATAATATCCTTCTTCGAGAAAAAGTATTCATTTAAACTCATAAACATGATTTTGTGTTTTTTTTTAAGCTAACTTATCGAACAACTGCATTCTTATTTTACATTAGAACTCATTTTAAGTCAGGTATTTAATGTAAAGGAAAAAGGATAACTCAGTACAACCAGGATCGGAATTTTATCTTAATCTCAATATTTCCTTGTGTTTATTTATGCAATATTGTCCAGAATCGATTTAATTAAAGTTCTGCAAAACACTTTTATTGTGACCCTTTGGAGACATCTATGAAATGTTTAGTGTATTCGCAGGCTTACACATCACTATAATCAACGTGTGTGTGTGTGTGTGTGTGTGTGTGTGTGTGTGTGTGTGTGTGAATGGACCTTCCACTGGCCATACATTTGTGACGTTATGCTTGCTTTAATACTATTTGATCGTACATTCAGCATGTTAGACACACCGTTTTTATTATTTAGTGATATACATCGTTGTCAGGCCAGATACATGATAAAGAAATATTATTTAACAGTTAAAATTTTCTTCAAAGTGTTGATACTAAACTGTCTCTAAGGTGTTGTATGCATCATTTAGAGATGCGTGCGTGTCCGATAGCCCTGGTTATCACAGAGTGTGATAAAAAGAGCTCAATTACACACCTGATCCACATTAAAAGAGTCATAGATTAATTACTCAAAGATACGGTATTGTCTAGTCATTTGACTATTCATTTGCAACGCTGCAATGCATCTGTGATGCATGTCTGAGTTCCCGCAAAATCGATTCTAAGACAAAAAGCATGAATGGTAACAACAAATAATTTACATATATTTAAAGTCAGTGTGTGGGGGTGGGGGTGGTGTGTGTGTGTGTGTGTGTGTGTGTGTGTGTGATCTGGATTTTTAACAGTAACAAATGTTTAGCCATATCGCTACGATGTCTGCAGTGTGACAGTTTATAGTGATGTCTTGCACTGAGGCATCGTGCCGCAGCCATGTAGCACGGTGTCCCACCCAGTCATATTATCCTGACACCAGGCCGACCAGTCCTAACACTAACCTCTTAACGCTGAGCGCCATGCGAGGCAGCTGCTTGTACCATTATTATAAGTCTTTGGTATTACTCGGGTGGGGTTCAAACCCAAGACCTTCCACATCCGAGGCGGACGCTCTAACCGCTAGGCTACCGGGGCGGTGTATGAAAGTCACACCTAATGTGTTGCAAGTTTACCTGCTTGTAGAATCGGTATTAACACAAATGTTCTATTAAAAGAAGAATAAAACAGGAAAATATGGCTAAGCTCTATGTATAAGTATCATATTTGACAAAACAAAACTACGAACTCTACGGCTTCGAAAAATATGACGTTATTCGCATTATCCTTTCTTCCCCGCCCCCAGAAGACACATAAACAAACAAACACCCACCCACAGTTATTGCTAAGATGTAGCTGCGACATATGACGAAACGTTTGTTACATATTAATTTTCATATTAAAATCCCATAACAACACTAGACCCATAATTTCCGGCTGGCTTGGTTTAGCTGAAACAATGGTTTTTTTTACAAAAGTAGCGGATATGAATTAAACACGAAGAACTAAATCAAAATATCACCAAGGAACTACCAACAAGATGAAAATTATTATATTGAGTCATCTCCTGATATAAGAACATACACGTAGTTGTCAGAAGAAGAGTTTGTGTGTGTGTCTATATATATATATATATATATATATATATATATATATATATATATATATATATATATATATATATATATATATATATATATATATATATATAATTTCTAACATTTAGTGTCACCCTCAAGACACAGAATACCTTTAATAAATGAATCATTTTTTTGTGAGAAGTAAATATAGAAAGCTGGATATGAATATGTTATAGTCATTAAGTGGAAAAGATTCGCTTGTGTCGCCCTACGAATGCATATTGACTTTTTTTAAATTTTAAGTGTGGTTGAACATGAAAAGGCAGCTGGTTATTGTTTCACATAGATTTATGTCAGTAAAATATGCTGTCTTAGTTTAGATATATATTTGATAACATATTTACTGTTCCTTGTGTGTTCTGATCGAAGGTTCTGTTTTGTTCAACATTTAATTAACCAGAAAATAAGGTCTGATTCATGAGCGAAAACGGTAGGTCAGGAAAAAAACAGTAACTGCGATTCTCCATCTTGTTTCAGTTTATATGTAACGATTAGCTACTGAGGACTTCTGTGTCTGCCTTCTTGCATCTGTCGAACGGAGGGTAGCCCTAAAACAATCACTGCACGCAACCAAAATCAAGATCGTTAAAATGCCAAACAATGACCTTAATAACGAAAAACGAACCTCTAAATTGCAAAGACAAAGAGTGCCTCGTCCTCTAATATGACCTTCTAGCATGCATACATCTCATGCTGGCATTTGTGCGGTTCTCGTTTCAACTTAGAGAGAAGAAACGATAGAACCGCTGACGACATTTATCACTACTAGTGCTTTTTAATCTATTTTTGTCGTAAACTTAATATGTACACATCTAAATCAGGTCATTCATTATGCAGGTCTAAGTTGCGGCCTCCATATTCAAGTAAATAAACCTTCGTATTCTTTCCTTCACAGTGGAAGGTTTTAAAACTTAAAAAAATAATAATAAATGCGATAAAGAGGAGGCTATATCCATTTATAAGAAAGAGGGACATAATACATGAAGGGTACGGCTGACAAGAGAAATCATAACATCGATGATGATTAAATTAATAGTTGGCATGGGTGGTGGTGGAACACATTGATTTTTAATTTATTTCTTTTATTTCTTTTAAATCTATTTACTTTCCTATTACTTATCTTAAGACTATGATATAGAGAGCCACAAATAGTTAGTTCTGACTGCCAAAGAAAATGAACGGTTAACAAGGTTGCAAAGGTTATACATTATTGAATGTAAAATCAATGAAGCTATTTGAACGAAGCAGAAAACAATATTCAAAAATGTTATTGTTAAAAAATATCGCGTTGCCAGAATTACAAATATTCAGGCAACAACTGACCATCTCAAAATACTTTTTATGTGGATGGGTAAGAAGCACCACATCAAACAAAGCCAGAGAAAAGAACAATGAAGACTTATCCTAAATTCTTTAGTTCTAAAAACAAAATGGTCCCAGACATATATAGTTCGAATCATGTGAGCAATATGTTACTTCATAGTTTAATCAGCTCCATTAATGCTACAAATCAGAGTCCAATCTTCATTTCATTCGTAATCGTCATCTGCGTTGCTTCAGAGTGCTCTTCCCAATCAGGGTGATATTTCGTATGTCAGCACGACAGGCACCTATTGACATGTCTTCCTGGGAGGATAATAGGTAAAGGTACCAATACATACACTTACATCATGTTTCTAGGTTCCACTGAGTGAAAGGCCCCAACGCGACGTGAATAATAACGATGAAAATTCCGATATTACTTTGTAAACTTCAACAGTAAACTTGACTTTGTTCTTGTCCAATTGATATCGTTCAATTCCATGTTTGAGAATCCTCATGGGGAAATATAAAAAATAAAATCCCAGTGTTCAGTTCTTGAGCAATTCCTAAGACCAATTCCAGTAAGAAGGTACGAAAACAAAGACTAGATTAAAAACTCGTCAAAAATATTAACTGCACTTGCTGAAAACAACAAACTCACGGAGGGGCAAGTTTAAGGTATGTAAAGTCGTTGTAAGCTCGACAACTTGATTTTTAAAGGTACTTGAAAAACGTAAGCAAAATACGAATCCGTAAAAACTCCATAAACAAACGTTAATAAATTTATGAAAACTTAAAGCTGACGTCAAATTTGAGATCATGCAACGCCTCTGACCAATAAATAATTAGACGGCCCATTTGGACCCCAATGACACACGAAAATTCCGGCTCGCTGTAGCTAAGTTCACTCGGATTAAGGTCAGGGAATCGATCAGAACTGACGCTCCAAAAGAACCCCTTTAGTAAAGGGGCCTTGATGTATGTGAAAAACACCCACAAAATATTTACAAAAGAAGGAAATCATCATTAACCCCGTTTCACGAAGCAACTTTGGATCCTAATTGTTATGTATATTTTATTTAATTTTTGTATCTGATTTAATTGTTTGTAAGTTTTATAATCTTTCTGTTTTATTATGTCATTATATGTCAAAATAATGAAGTTCTTGTTATTAGGAACTCGTACATTTTCCAGAAAAAAGTTTGACCTTGACTGTTCATTTTTAATAAACATATAAGGCTGACCTGGTCCCGACCTTAATTCAAAATTAGTAACAGCCACGTCAATAAGTTTTTATTTTTTTATTTTTTTATTGTGGTGATTAAAAGAGTGAGATCAATGCTGTATTGAATACGTGACCCTATAAATGTAAATAGTTTTTAGTGAAGTAAATACTTTTTATTCTCGGAGATAAATGATTGGTTCTTATCAAAGACATACAGGGGCTATGTGATTTTTTTATATGTAAATATGATCACGTAACCCTTATCGGGGGCGTAAAATTCAAGTTATAAATCATCGTTTGTGTCGTTTTGAGTTATTTCGGATTATTTGGATTCGAAAGGATTTAAAAAATGTCTGGTAATATACGTGTGCTCATACGAAATTCTTGAACAAGGACATCTCTTATAGAAATTAATTCCGATTTCCAAAACCGGAGTGATATTTCTTTTTTCTACAAGGAACTGTAGACTTCAACACAGTACATGTTACAGCATACGTCATCGTCTTACATCTTGGATTCTTCGTCGGGACTCAAACTTGAATTCATTAGAACATTTTATTATTAGGACGTCTAAAATTGTATTCGTGAATTATTCATATTTTTTCATTTTTACGGTATTTTCCAAGGGAAATGAATTATTATATTTTTCAAAGCTTGTTGTTTTCACTCTTTCTTGTGTTAATGTTTTTTCGAGCCTAAACACGTGACATAAGACTAATTACATAATTAACTTACTGAAGTCAAACGTTACGTTAGTGGCATT